>JARFJB010000317.1:3745000-4220000 GCA_036346205.1 Vesta saturnalis | reverse complement strand
TTAGTAATGATAAAGTACTCCTGTTAAAAGTAATGTAAACCAATTAGTCAGTTACAATAATATCTTAACCTATATTTGTATACCTGTAATCACTATGTCCTTATTGCTGTATCATTAATCTTTCACTTCACAACCACGTGACCTTCATTATCTGTCCTCTTACCACAATTTTCTTCCCTCATTTTGTTTTGTAATTATAATAGTAACATCTAATTGTACCTAGTTTGGGCTGCCATATTTGTGTTGTGCGCAGCATCACTTTAATTGGGATGCGTAAAAGTAGCCTAGCTAACCGTTAGATAAACATATGTTTTTATTGCATTTGGCGTAGACATTAATTATTAACCTATTTTTTTTTCTTGAAATTTATGCAATTATTAAACTTCCATATATATTTGATTCATTATTGTTTAAAAAAAAATACTTGTTGAGCTATAAAATTTTTGCTCAATATAAAAATTATTTCTTTATTAGTTGTTTTGTGTAAACCACCGCAAGTTGTTTTTTTATTATTTGGTAATAACTTACGCTTTGTATAGGCGTCGATATATGTTCTCTTTTAGGTATACAAAGGAAGGCCTTCCCTTGAAAAAGGGGAAATGTTTAAATTTTGCTTAAAAAAAATTAAATAAACAAATTACTGGTTTACAGGTGACGAACCCAGAATAAAATTATTTTGCTTGCGAAAGCTTTCTTTTTTGTACATTTGGGATATTTACATATATTGTTTTTGTTGTGGACTAATTCGATTCATATCCTCAACTATTTAGTTTTGATTTTATAAATAAAATATTTATATAGTTGTTTCTTTCGCACCACAGCAGTGTTATTATTTCTATTTCCTGGTGTACTTCCATTTTCCTACAATCTCCTTGCTCATTCCATTCTGCACCACTGTGCAAGAGTCGGGACAGCGGTGAATTTTATCTCTATTTAGGGGAGCGGCTCTTGGCGCCGCATATTTAACATCCTTTCTTCTCTCACCCCGCCCTATCCGACACTTTTGAGCTAGTTAGGTGTGCTCACTATCTGTGAATGAACAGAGATACCTTTCCTTCTTCCTTTTTTTTCCAGCGCCCCTTTTAAACACGTAACACAAGGTTTTGGCTAAAATATTGGACGTGTGGTAAAAGGTATAGATCTGGTTTTGTGACAGCATTTAGATTTTAACAAGGCCTTCAACTTTTATCGTTTTTTGGAACCATGCAACGCGGTGAAGCACATGCTGATGATGAGCGCCTGATGATGCCGTCTTTTAACATTCTGTTGAATTCTGTTTTCGTTTGTTGCAGTTTTCTAAAACAGAGGCGCCGAGGACGACAATGGACGGAAGGGCAGACGGTTTCGGTCTCAATGTAATGATTCACGTTATGTTTAACGATTGGAGACACAGGTGTACATCTTGGCACATCTGGAAATTTTTACATCAGTAAATCACATTTCGAATTAAGGGTGATTGCTTGAATAATGCCATTCAGTTCACTATTTTTAGTTTGACACGAAACGAACGAATTATTTTTATTGCCTAGTTACCGCTCATTTTTAAGAGCTACAAAAAAAAGTTATGAAGAAAGTATGTACGTATAATTGTGTCTCTAACACTCGCCGCTATGAAAGTCCGCTTGAAAGTACTTTCAAAACCAATGTCTATTAACAGTTCTTGACTAGCGAATACTTTGATAGGCAAACCATCAACGGTTTGTAGACCAAGAAGGCTAGGTTGTCGACGACTAAATTTAGTGCCCGAGTTATACTTGTATCGGCGCCTGTGTCAACTGGGAAATAAATCAGTCTTTTTCTACTATAAACAGGCGATTCGAGATTGGGGTATGAGAGTGTTGCCGTCGTTGCTCTGTTATATCGAATCGATGGCCGACTACGGATTCAAGCGCATCTAAGCGTCCCAAGATTCCTTTTATTTCATTTAGAAGTTTTGAAATGTCACTGCTTTAATTAGATGTTGACACAGTAACAAGTTCTGAGATCGTAGTACCGACGCCGGTATGTATCAGTTCAGTTATGAACACGTGCTAGATGAGTTGTTGCCGGAACAGCTCACGAAGGGTAGTGCCGTACAAGTATACAGTATCTGGTACGAGTTTTTGCATGTGCCTCAACGGTGAGTGGGTTTTCTGGATCCTAACTCAGTGCCTGAAATTAGTAGTTCTACTTTCTGAAAGTCTGAGAGAAATGATTATGTAATTATTGCAGCTTTTTAACATATCATACGGAACAATTGGATCGGGTTTTGGGATTATGTCGCTAATTTATTCAACTGTGGAAGGGGGCAACATTATCAGTAGGTAAGATTGGAGACTTCTAGAACCGCCACATTTCCAAGGCCCCACATTTCCAAGGTTGCCACAAAAACCGGTTTCCCACCGTACCAAGGTCAAAAAAGCGCAATGTGTGACCTACTTACATATCATTACCACAAAACCAAGGTCGCAGACCCCGCTTTCCTGTTCCACTACTACAAGGCTATCCGTGTGCCATATCATTACCACAAGCACAAGGTTAACAACTATCACATTGTTTTGCAATTGTTATCCATGTAACCTACTTTACCACTATCGCAAAAGACCACCCAAATGCTACTTTTACCCAAGGCCACCTCACTTGTATGTTTTTTGTCCACTTGTATGTTTTTTGCTCACGCATAATTATTAAAGAAAAAAACTATATGTTAATACATTTAATTCATGTAGAAATAAAGACATGTAGAAACATTACTCAGATATATGATTTTCTTTAGGAATAAAACATTTTGATTTAGTACACGTGCAAAAGGTCCTCTCCACTTCCGTTTCAGTACATCTGCGCGGACGTGGTGCGAGGAGCTGAGCATACGTGCAATGTGGTGCCCATAGGAGATGCTCCTGTAACGAATTGACATCTGGCTGCCATCGGTTTATTCTAACCCCACACATGAAACATTCAACCGTATCGTCTGAAGATGTGGAAATGAATCCTGCTGCAGCAAGCGATGAGGGTGAGTGAACTCCAGACCATGTTCGATACGTTAGTAATCGTTTATCGAAACAATTGTAATACTGAGGATAATAAAAGTTCGGTGGCACGTCACACATGTTTTCACTAGAGGATAAACTAAGCGACTGGCATAAAATATTTATTACATACAATATATAGACAGCAAAACAAACTATTAATAATCAACATAACATACTTCCTCACACAAATAACAAGAATCATCATCATAAACATCATATAAAGTGGTTAATGGCGCTCTACATGATGAGCACCAGTATTCATCATGTGAAAGGTAGTACAACATTGTCCATCGCTCCATATGGGTGTGGTGGTCCACCACGCGGTAATCTCCTGGTTTCAACGTGGAGTAACATGCATAACATAAACACATACCACCAACCAGATGGTAGCGAATGTACAACGCAACTATGTGAGAGTAATCTTTCAAACTACTCCCCGAGACGTGGTCAGAGATTCGCTTACCCAAGGTGTCAAACCATGCCGAATCCCACTTTACATCTTCGTATTGCATACGCACTACTGATGTTATGGAAGGCGGTAGTATTCCTTTCTTTTCAAAATTTACCCAGTTCGGAATTAATTGACATACCCGTCGCGTACTAATTTGAAATAAGGTTTGTGGTTGGTACACTTCAGGAGTCTTCCAATCGTCTTGCACTGGAGTAACTGACATAGTGAAGATCGGTAACTATGGTATATGTAAAAACCCCTCCCTTTAAGTATATGAATAATACTGAGTGGAGGGTTTGTAACCTTGTGTAGAGAACTTGTTGTGGCAAAGTGGAGCAACCTTGGAAATGTGGGACCTTGGAAATGTGGGACCGAAATGTGGGACCTTGGAAATGTGGTGAATATAAGGTTGGAACAAAAAAACAAAATGTGGCAAAGTGGAACAACCTTGGAAATGTGGGACCTTGGAAATGTGGTGAATATAAGGTTGGAAAAAAAAACGAAATGAGTAACAGCCTTGAACGAAAAGAAAACCTTGAAAAGGTGTAACCGCGAAGATCGCTAAAGGAATGTGTGGTATAATCGTGAAGGTCACGTAAGTAGCCTTGAGGCGGACACATAGGGGGGAGTGTGTCATATATAAAAGAGAGGGAATGTATGTAAAGCCAGTATCGTAAATAATGGATAACATAAAAGGCGAAGATTATCGGTGCTATAAGTTCAAGTGAATATTGTGATATTTTGCTTAATAATGTGCATTATTTCTTAAATAAAAGTAAAACAAAGTTTGTTAGTGTCGGTCTATCACCCAAATTTGGATTTGAGCCAGTCGTAAAACTCGGTGGATCGAAGAGTGGTGGAGTGGTGTTTGACAAGCAGGAATGGCGTATACTTATGGATAATCAAGGGGTAATTACTAATTATTTCTACAGTCCTGAAGGAACATGGTTACCTACCAAACTGGGATCGAAGACTGTCTCGTACGAAAATATTAACAAGAAAAAAATTATACGCCTCTGTGATAGTGAAGAAGTTGATGTCTATTTAGGATGGGAGTCTATAGAACAGTTATGGAAGCTTTTGAAGATAATATATTACCGATTGGAGTTGGCAGATACTGTGAACTTTCCAGAGTTTTATAATAACCTAATAAAGTCGGCAGCGGCAATTCCTGAATGTAACATTCACCAAGTTATACGTCCATTGCATGATGTATTTGAGGTTAACATAGCCTGCCTTCTGGAAATGGAAGAATTTGCCAAGGAGAAACTATATATGGATATGGATCTTGCCAAACCTATAACTGAAAGGGGGTAACGCGCTTGTAGTCAATAGGGATAGTATTAGATGTTAGTCAATATGTGGATGTGTTATAGTGCGGAGTCGTGGCCTAAAGCTGTAGATTGTGTTAGTGCAGTCCAAAGACTAATATGCCAGTTACAATCATTAGAATTCGATGCTGATCATGAAAAAGTGTATGGAATGGGTAGATTTAGTGATGACTATTTAAATAATCTAGTTAATAAGTATGGGGGAGGAATACGCCTTTGTGAAAAATACTTAACATCGCATGCGGATGATATAGAGTGTATTTGTTGTATAAAGCGATTAATAGAAGACCTTAAAGAAATATCATTGGAGCAATTTATACACGAAATTGAAGATATTTACCGAATTTTGAGTCATCAGATGACGACTCACCCAGTGAAGAAGGTGCGCATTAATGAGTCCAAAAACGTAGTTCATTATTTACTAGTATGGGAGGTGGCATACAGGCATGCGCGAAAAGGAGAATGGGAGCAATTAGCTAGGGATGCTGCACGATTTAAAAAAAGAATAGATGACTGTAGTAATATACTTTCACCAATTCTCGAAAAACAGCATCGTGAGTGCGTGTTTGTCAGGCGCTTTAGTAGTATGTAGTGATATATATGTATAGGATAGTATTAATAAAAAAAGTAAAAAAAAAGATCTGTTTATTGCATATTAATAGTACAGTATATATAATTAAGGTTAATTAGCGTATTACACAATGTCTTTGGTAGAAATCCATGAGTTGTGAGAAGTATCAAAACCCAACCACTTAACGAGAGCTTTATTCCCTTGACGTCGGATGACACGTTCAACTAGGTGAATGTCTGGATGTTTAACACTTTGTAGTTCGGGCTCATAGAACCGACCTTGAATCTCTTCATCTCGACTATCACGTAATGTGTAGGTGAGTGGGCTTGAACGTTTAACTGTTGATATTCGAAAGACTTCGTAACTCCAATTAGGTGTGTACCCTTAGAGAATATACTCCTATGTTTGCTAATGCGTACATGTTCCCCCACTTTAAATTTAGGTGTTTTACGGTCAAGAACTTTCTGACATTTTAAATGTTGCAAAATATCTGCAGCATTCTTTTCCGTTACATCTACCGGTTTATACCCGGTTGTTCTATGCTTTCTTGAATTATACTCGGTAACAATTTGAGGCAAGATTGATAGCCACTTATATGATCCTTGCATGCTGAATGTTTTCCACATTATTGCTTTAAGGGTACGATTGACACGTTCGACTATGCTACTTTTCAAGGTGGAATAACTACTGTAATGATTGATATTGAATTTTTCATTACTTTTTTAAATTCTGCATTATAAAACTCCGTTCCCATATCAGTTTGTATATGCGTAGGCATCTTTTGCAATCCAGATAGCAGTTTATCCATTACCTCCGCAACTAGTTTACCATTCTTGCGTTTGATGGGGAAAGCCCAGACATATTTAGAGAAGGCATTAATTATTACTAAAATATATCGAAATCCTTTATTCACATGAGCATAAGGTATCATTTCCACTAAATCAGCTTGAAAGAGATCATTTAAACCTTTTAGTACTACACAACGTCGCGGAAAATTTCTCCTTGCTGGTTTGTGCAGTTCTTCAACAACATCGGATTTACTCATTTTTTACTTTGGATTGTAGTAGAATCTCTAGGATGAATAATTGTTCTTTGTCGAAAGTGATATCTTTTGGAATAATAGGTTGAATCACACCTGCCTTACGAATCGTTTTATTATTTAGAAACAGCGGTGTCGTATATATTACAGTATCCACTGAAGATGAATATCTCGAGGTAACCACTTACAATGCAATATTTTTCCTCTGTAGGAAAGAAATATGTACCATTGATACCCAATGGAATATCTACTTTTGTCTGTTGCAAGACACCTTGCAAGGTAAAATAAGTTTCGTAATATATATCACTTTGCTTCGTAGCATCACTGCGATGCTGAGTAATATGTTTTCCAAATTTATCCACTGTCATTTGTTGATGAAGATGTCTGCCAAATTTATCTATTGGCATAACTGATGGACATGTAGTACTGCCTTTAGTGGTAGTCGGTGTAACAATGAAATGAAAAGGATATAGTAATAGGTTTATAACAAGAGCTGTTACTGTATTACTTTTGCTTCACGTAGTTCATCAATTATATATACTACTTCGTTGTGATTGCTAGTGTTTCCTGTCGACATTGATCCTAATAATTCTCGTAGCCAATCTACTAACTTATTCGGGTTATTCCACGGTACAAATTCAATAGCTTTGTTATTGTATCGCAATAGCTGCAGTCCACCACCTCTTTTGGATATAGAAGTTGTTCGAGATCTGGTGGCTGGAGGTGCAATAGACGATGTGGCAGAACGTTTTCTAGGTGAAGTAATGGTTTAATGATTTCAAGGTACTTCTTACTATTAGTTCCTCGGATTTGATCATCAGGGTTATAATTACGTCGGGCAGCATTAGTACGACGCAATATGTCATTGTATTGCTGTAGGTCACTCTTTTTGTATCCCGTAGGAACTTTTTTAAAAAGTAGTTCATATAATCCCGGTGTTCCCTCATAATCTAGGGATGATCCATCGAGAAGAGCGATTCGCAAATTTTCTCCAACAAAATCTAGTTCAGCATCGCCTATAAAAAATTTCTCTTCTTCAGGAATGAAATGCACGCCATATGTTAAGTCATACTCGTCTTCTGTATCTCTAAATATACCTTCAACGTAGTACTTAGCTAATCCTTGGTATTGAGTAAGATACTCTTCAAAGGCGGGTTGAGATCCAGCAGCTAGTAGTTCCGATTTCAATTGTTGTAAAGTAGGAATTTCCACCTCGTGGTCATGTGTGACATCAGCAATTACAGATTCTTGTAGAGGTATGGGAATGGTGTCAGGAACAATAGTACGCGGCTCCTTACGTATTCTAGAGGATTTTGGTGTATAATGTAAAAATACTTCATTTTCGTGTGCAATGGACTCCTTTTTTCCGACTTCTGGCGTAAGGGGTTCAGCTTTGATGAGAGAACCATCATTTTTAGTAATTAATTGTTTTAATGGTTGTGTAATAGGTTTAAAGTGTGCCTCCATTGCACGTTCTGTAAGAGCGGTATCTTCTTTCAAACTCGCATATTTCTGTTGCACACTCTTGCGAGCACGCAAAATGTCTTGTACTAAGCGCTCCTCCATTACGACTGTACGTTGACAGTCCTAGTAGATTATTTATACTGCAATGAAACAGTCAAATCTCTTACGGTACCGACCTGTATTAACATCGCTTTCTTTATCAATAACAAGAAAACCGAATTTGTCTTGCCAGCAACAAAAACATAAATCTTTAAACCTATCAAAGGACATATCGACATTAACGTGATCATCATACACATGCTTAAGATTAGTGTGATCTTGTTGAAAAGAATAAGTAAATTAGCATTATCACGTATAAGCTGTTTTGGAATTGAAGAATACGTTTGACACAGATAGAAACAATCATTATTTCGATGTCTGCCAAAACAGAAATGATCTCTTATTTCATTTTGCTTATGACACGCTACATCATCGAAAATCATTATTGAATTTTTACGGGAATCACTAGGGATATAACATCACTATTATCACTGTATTCGAAATACCCGACTTCTTTTATGGGTGTCAGTAAATTTCGTAGGTACTGGTATTTAGGTTGATATAATGATTTGCAATAAATATATACATTTTCAAAACGTAAACCATTTGGATGTTCTAACAAGGTAATCATAACATTTGTTTTTCCGCACCCAGATGGACCAACGATTATACCTCGTTTACACCCTCCTTTCAGTAGACCGCTATGTTTAGAGTAAAGTTCCTTGTTATCAGCTATGTCATAATTTTTAATAGGTAATTCTGTGTCTTGCGGAATGAAGCGTATGGTGCCCGTCATAGTACTAAACCACAAATTGTATGGTACTAACATATATACGTGTCATACAATGAAAGTAGTTTAGTAGTGGAGTAGCAGCCAGTCTGGTATGAAGTATACTTCTCGGTGTAATAAGAAGAAAAGGGGTTCAGGATTAATTAATACCTTAATAAATAAATTACCAGTGGAGTTGCATATACCTGGGTATAGATACTGCGGACCGGGTACCCGTTTACAAAAACGACTAGCTCGCGGCGACAAAGGTATAAATGAATTGGACGAAGCCTGTAAAGAGCACGATATTGCATACTCCCAGTCAAACGATTTAAGTCAACGACACATTGCCGATAAAACTTTGCAACAAAAAGCTTGGAATAGATTTCGTTCCTCAAACGCTACATTTGGAGAAAGGGCAGCTGCATTAACTATAGCTGGAATAATGAAAGGAAAACGGAAAATGGGGATGGGTGGAAGATCACGGACAAGCAATAGAACGCGAAGCAAATCACGAAGAACAAAGCGTACTCCCAAACCAATTTCATTTAACAAAGCGGTACTTCTAGCGCGACGTCGTGTTGGTGGTAAACTTCGATCATCTTTAAGATCTACAATACAGCAAGCCTTAAGCGTTCTAAAACACAAAAAAATCATGACACCCAAGAGCAGAATATTACCTATACCAAAACGAGGGGGGTTATTCCCCTATTTGCAGCATTAGGAGCCTTAGGTTCATTAGGTGGCGGTGCAGCTGCAGTTGCAAAAGCGGTTACCGACGCAAAAGCTGCGACAAAAACGTTAGAAGAAACCAAACGACACAATCGAGCAATGGAAGCAGCAACCGTTGGAAAAGGTTTATATCTAAAACCATATAAACGAGGTTTGGGCATATATTTACAACCGTATTCAAAAAACTCCCACTGAAGCTACCACGCCACGCCTTAAGTAATGTTGAGCTATCAAAATTTGTTGAGCAATTAAAGATTCCCTACTTTAGAGGGATATATATGCGAGATAAGCTACCTACACTAATCCATAGGAATGAATATGGTATCGTGAATCTGGATAATCAAGCTAATCAGGGAACACACTGGACAGCATATATTAAACGTAATAGACATATAACATATTTTGATAGTATAGGACATGTTAAACCACCCTTCGAATTAGTCCACTATTTTAAAAGTGATGGTAGCAGAAACACAATTGATTATAACTTTACTAAGGTTCAAGAGTTCAATACATACAACTGTGGTCATCTAGTCTTACGATTTTTATACGACTACTCGTTCTGATTGTCAGTAGTTGTTACGTGCGTGATGTCGTACACATTTACCTTCACCGGTAAAAGCTGTATCCTGCAAGCCACATTTAATCCACCGATTTTTCTTGATAATGAGTCGGAATATGTAATGGGGTTAACTAGTTTTGAATCGTTCAATACTATACAAAACGTTACTTCAAAGAACAACATGCTCATATTTGGAAAAGAGAAAATTACAATACCGCCAGGAACATACGAAATCGCAGATGTGAATAAATACATTAATGACTCAGTGAAAGACGATAAGGGGTATATTGATTTACGAGCAAATAATAATACTATGAAAGCAACCATGAAAGCAACCCATAACATTAGTTTCAATGTGGTCCATTCGATAGGGCCTATGCTAGGCTTTAATAAAACTACTATTTACCAAGCTAAAAAAGTGTACACCTCTGAGAACCCTATTAACATCATCAAAATTAACTCATTAATTATCGAGTGCAACATAACAAGTGGTAGTTTTAAAATGGTGAGTCATCACACATAATTCATCAATTCTTTCCCAGTGTACCAGCGGGATATAAAATAATCGAATCACCTCAACATGTTATCTACTTACCTATAAATACATCTACCATTTCAACAATAACACTTAAAATAGTAGACCAAGACGGAGATCTCGTCAATTTTAACGGAGAAGTCATAACGATAGGACTACATTTAAAGAAAATATGGTGACGTGGTATAATACATGTGCATGTAACCAGTGCAAAACAAACTATAAAAGAGTGAAGTGTGGAAAGGGTACAGTCAGTAAGCGTTCAGCGACCAAAGCGTTGACAGCGCAGAACAAAGCATTCTTGGAGAGTCTCGGGTTTACAGTACTACAATGAGTGTATTAAACGTTAATGAAAAAGTTGTTGTTGATAATGCTATAGTCAATTCCGAACTGCACACCCATCAACCATATACTACGAGATTTGGAAACAATGATGAAATCAGGATACCCATTCAGGAAGACATGTGCACTCTACCATCAGAAAGTTATGTTTATGTAGAGGGAAGATTATTGCGACAGGATGGCACTGTCTCCAATACCGCAAGGTTCGTTAATAATGGTATCGCATTTTTATTCAGTGAAATTAGATATGAGATGAATGGAATAGTGGTAGATTCCGTAACTAAGGTGGGGTTAACGTCGACAATGAAAGGATTAGTATCATTGACACCCAATGATCTTGCCCGCCATCAAAATGCCGGTTGGTTTCCTACATCAAACAGCACACTAACAAATGAGCAAGGGTATTTTAATGTCTGTATACCTTTGCGAATGCTGCTTGGCTTTGCTGAAGATTATAATAAAGTGATTTTGAACATTAGACAAGAACTTGTATTAATTCGTAGTAATATTGATACCGATGCAGTAATTTCAACTGTGGACGAAGCATTAAAAGTTAACATAGATAAGATTTATTGGAAAGTTCCACACATCGTTCCAGCATTAGCGGAGGAATTAGCGTTAACGAAATACATTGATAAAATGTGAATACTCCACTAGCATTTAGAAGTTGGGAAACCCACATATATCCCGCTATACCAACAACAGATAAGCATACATGGGCAATCAAAACATCGACTAGTATTGAAACACCGAGATACATTATTATAGGGTTTCAAACTGGACGAGAAAATAATGTTATGCACGATGCGAGTAAATTCGATAAATGTGCACTAAAGAATATTCGGGTATTCCTCAACACCGACCGTTACCCGTATGATAATTTAAATGTTAATTATGATAACAATTGCTTTGCCACGCTGTATGAAATGTTTGCTAAATTCCAAATGTCATATTATCAAAGAGATGGACAACCATTACTCACACCTATTCAATTTACGACGGCTGCACCACTGATGGTGGTCGACTGCTCAAATCAAAAGAAGTATTGCACTCGAAAGCAGTAGTTCTTCGTGTAGAGTTTGAAACAGCGGCAAACATAGCTGCCAATACGACAGCATACTGTGTTATACTCCACGATCGTTTAGTTACATACAACGCGTTAACCAAAGCAGTACGACAATTGTAATGCAATGCTGATTATGGTGGATGTACAAGGGTTTAAAATTTCAAAAAGTTTTATACCGAAAGAACTCGCACTTTATAATGGAAAAAAGTAGCTCACTACGTCTTTAAATCACCGTACCCGGCACACATTGGATGCAGAGAGTCGTCGTCAAGCTACTTGGTTAATACATAACCAGCACTGTATTAAATGGGAAGAAGGGTATACACCACCACACCACTTTCGAAGCATACTCGAGAGATTGATTCAGCCAACAGATTCTGTCTATGTCAAGGGCAGAGAGAAAGCAGATTACATCAGAAAATTTGTGACCCAGTCCGTTATAGAAATTGATGAACATCCCGCTCCTCCTGCTTTGGAACCAGTTTGTTACTATCATAGTCAATCATCTTGTTACTGCGCTTTGTCTAATGTGTATTATCTGTATGATACGTATGTAATGCAATAAAACATACATTTTTTAATAAAAAAAACTATTAAATATTCACTATTTATTTCTCTATATATCACAGAATGTTTGTACATCATATATAATCTCTCAATAAAGAATTAGTACATACTATTAACAAAATCTACAAAAAAGGTACTTCATGAAGTACTCATAGTATTAACAGTAGTTTCAGTATGGAGAAATATATAAAACCTAGCAAGTGTCAGTATCCAAACTATTTTTTCACCCTGTAATATAAATTCATTTGCTTAGCAACCTCTAGTAGCTGACTCAATGGATCCACATTCTCCAATTCCGGAATTCTACAATGCCCCCACGCTAACGTTGTACATGTATCACGTACTTGATACCGTTTGTCATCCTGGGACCTAAAGGCAATTTTGTTTAACATTTCTGTATATATATCATGTAGAGTTGATCTAAACACGAACATTTTACACATTACTGTTTTATCGGACGCCTCTGCAACAGCTTTATAATCTATCTCCGTCAACACTTTCTGAATGATAACTTTCTTAACACCTTTAGCTTTCTTAACCAATTGTCAGCAAGCTTCAAACAGTATGATTTGGATCCTGCACCATAAAAGATTGGATCGCTTTCCTGCATACTCATCTTTCATTCGTCCACGACGGAAGTGTTAGGAATACCATGCAACTCGTTTTGATAGTTGGATGTGTCATATTCATCTAAATTATTCCTAATATGCGTACACATCAGGATCGTTATCTCAACAATTAGCGAGTCGGTATCCGTATACAACAATGATACGTTAGTACCATAATGCAGCTTAAAACGTCATAGAAAAAGCGATACATTATAATTTTGGAAAGATCTAAAATACTAAATCCGACATATACGGGTTTGTCATACGTAACTACCTGTTTCGACAATTCCACCGCAAATAACTTGTCAGTAAATTGAATTAAATTTTTAAATTGAGGTTTTGCAACGTACCGTGCTAGCCCTAACCGATGACCATTATCTTCCCAATGCGTTAATAGTTTGATAACTCTTCTTTTGTCCACATTCTCCATTGTTTTACCAAACACGCCATTGTTCATGTATTTAAAGAAATCCTTTTCAAACTTATTCTTTGCTTGATTTCGAAGAGAAGTATTAAGGTCTACGTATGGTATTAACCAAGGACTTTGACGAAAGCGTAAAACCCTATGAATATGGGTACAAGTAAACCGTGTTCTATACATTGTTTCAAATATCGGTAATGTATAACGTAGTTTGGTCTTATCACACAATTAGGAATTAACTTCTCCTCCTGAGAATGTGGTGCGCAGATCATTTCAGGGCAAAAAGGATAGTCATTATGTTCGTCATGCAGGTGGTGTGGATATTTTATATCAACCTCAAGTATAAATCCAACATCATCCTCATCATTAATCTTCATTACATCAAAGTTCTGTATTTCATCTTGAGTTAACCATATAAACCCGTCGTGTGGTAAAATACTGTAAAAATACTTTGGGTTGATTAGGGTCATAATTTGGAACAAACTCGTTGTTAGCAATGCTGCTCCGCTTAATACATGTACTCACTCCACCACGAATACCTTTCTTAATAAAATGATACATATCCATATCCGTCAGTAATTCTAACTCTACTTTCGTACATTTCAACATGGCATCCCACGCCAATCCAGGTAAAGTGACATACTGTGCAGGTTCTAACCCATACACACCCATACATAATCTCCTAAAGTTTTCAAACACGTCAGCCAATAACAACACATCTGATTTTAAATAAATATCAGCATAATCACCTAATGTATTACACTTAAAGTGATCCCATACCAGTAGGACGCGACAGTATTCGTCATCGGAAATATTTTCATCACGCATTTTATCGTAGAATTTATAATAAGATGGTATCGTGACATCATTCAATTTACTAAAACTATCTACGTACGCATAGGGGAAATTACCTTTCTTTCGCATTAAGTTAAAATCATTATCATTATTAAAATACTTCCTTACTTCGATGCATTGCACGTCTGATAAATTCTGAGATAGAGTATCTAAGGATGCAGCCATGAATCTACAACTATCAACGAATCGTAAATTAATGTATTCTTTTCCCTGAAGACCCTGACTATTTATATATTCATCAACATATATGTGCTTACCAAACGTTATATATTTTTCACTATTAACAGGAGTACGGTAATTTCTTCCGTTTCACTCGCTAACTGTTTGATGAACAGGTGTACATCATATCCACTGTTATGTAGAAAAACGGGGATAAAAGAAGGTAGCTGATAGTTTAAATTACAAAGTGAATGTGCTGCGCCACGATACTTACCAGTGACGTGACAATGATCTCGTACTTTTGGATTTGCAGGATCACCCGTAACCGCTTGCGCATATATAACAATATAAACTATATTCATACAACCTTTTGTTCGTCCGTTATGGTAACATTGGAACAATACTTTTGAAATGATCATTATATATCCGTTTTACATCACTTTCGAGTTGACGTATAAATATTTCAGCTGCATTAACTCCCCTATATAGTTCTAATTTAGACCACGCATCGTTTAGACTACACTTGATATAATAACTAAATGAATATGGTTGATGCTTACACGTCTTTATCGTGAATGGTTGTGTAGGATCTGGTTCAACCGTATCAACCGGTACTAACAGGGCTTCAAAATCCGCATAAATTACGAACGGTAGTTCCATCTGTTTCTGGTAGTTCCGAAATGCGAGTATATTTTCCGAATAGAATTCCCCGGTTCTATCTTTTATTTGTTTCAAGTCAGGTAATTTTGTGTATACAAAGTTACAGTCATGCTCACGTGGCGGGTTAATTGCTCTTGCGTCCTAAAATAATAAAGCAAGTATCACAAAATATATCTCACCATTACGCCGGGTTATTTGGTTGCTAAGTAAACGAGAAAATGCTTTATCCATACATAATGCTGATTATCTGTTTGGTTACTGACTAATAATAATAAATTAACATGCACAGCCTGTTTAGCTTTGGTATAGTACAGAGGTCCACCACCTCCGTGACACGCTGACCATCACGATACGTATCGTCCAGCCCATAAACATTAATAGATATATTATTGTTGAACTCAAACGTCGAAATATTTGTCAGCTTAACCGGAAACTCTACACCATCCCAGTTGAATAACGTTCTGAAATCAGGGTATGAAGTTGTTCGTTGTGGTAACCCGTTGGTGTCACTAGTGCTGATACAATAGCCCATGCAAAGCAACAATTATCAGTATTTTTACATTGACTATTGCATGTTTACGTGCTATTTCGACGGGGACATTCATATATGATGAACCCGTGGTGGGATGCAAATTTTAGCATGTTCACCTCAAATATACGAATTGCACCAGGACCACCCTACAAAATACATAGTAATACTTACAATAGTAATCATACAGCACACTTACCAGAGCCTTTATGTTGAAATTCGGATTGTTTGGCATCCAATATGTCACATATTTTTGAAAATAATCAGTCAACACCATCCCCACACTTAAAATGTCATACTTCGTTTGAAGGATTTCAGTTCGTGCTTTCTCTGGTGTTTAAAAAGTATAAACCAAACAACTCAACGTTACATTTCAAGGAGAAGTGTTTCTGCAACTGAATCTGTACCAGTTTTAATACATTTACTTTCATGTCAGTCATAAACGTTCGCACATCGGTGTGGGTGTTTGCCGGTGATACCCTGTATGAAACAATACGTTGTTTAAACGCATTCGAATTACTTCAACCCCATTTTCCACCAGCAGACATATTTGCTTTATGCCTATTGCTTCTGAGGTGTCCTTGAAAAGCGTACCGAGGTATGTCTACTAAACAATCAGTACAGTGTACAATCTCAACACTTCTGCTACTTTTCTTTTGTACCACATCTACGTATTGGTCAGATTTACGCTTCCTTAAGGTGGTCACCCTGATGGTCCTGGTGTCGCAGCGGAATCAACCTCACTTCTGGGTACCACATTATTCGAGTGGTAGTTCACTCGATGGACCAGGTTGCAAAACGTAGTCAGTAACAACTCTATGTTCTGAGGCCCTGCCATCAGAAGTTGTTGCTCGCGATACATCCCTAGTTGTGGAATGGTTTTGGGTAACTTCCGAATTCCTGAAGGTGGGTGGATACGGTGATTGTTATCCAACATGAAGTTTTTTATGGCGAAGGAGGAATCTTTTCGAAAATTTCTTCATGCAATCGCATTGAAACATCTTATTACGAGCTGTAACAAAAAGTTTACATAAAGTTTGTATAACTGCGTTACGTGTTTTATGATTCCTTTGTAACCAATTATAATTATTATACAATCCTATTATGTTGTTACTTGTTTACTACTGTTTCAAAAAGAATCATATCCAGCGATGCGAACGAGGACGCAACGTAACCTATCGCCAGGAATGGGATAGTATACGATGGATATCTCAGGTTGAAAAATGTCCTCTAAAAATGCATGAAAAACGTTGTTTTTTGTGGGGGAAACACCTATATTTAGCGAAAGGAAAACAGTAGAAATCATTCGTACAACTGCTTCTAAAGTAATACAGACGAAAAAATCAAGATGAATGCTACACCAACTTCCCCATCATCTGCTTCATCTGGCGCCGAAGAAATGTATCAGGTAAGACCATAATTTTATTTTTTTATTTTTTTTTTTTTTTCTAACACTATTGATGTATTTCTAACTTTTTTTTATTTTTTTCAGGTGGACCAATCTATATCGCCTGAGGCATTTTTTTCTTCGGCAAGTCCTATCCCCGAGATCCCTCCAACACCTCACGTTTCCTCCTTCTCACTATTCCCATCCAGCCCTGACTATCCCTCCACCTTTAGCCCGTTGGCTTCCTCCACACCTCTACCCATCCATCCCTACACTCCAACACTTCAGCTCTCTTCCCCTGAAGTGGTATACATCCCTCAACCCTATTCCACTCCAATTGACGTGGGTAGCTCAACCAGTGACGATACAATATATGAACAGACGACCGTAGTCCTGGATTCTCCACAGGAGCTCGACCGTGCTGCGGAGACAAATACATTAGACATACCTAACGCTGACGTCATCACTATCAGTGACGCCGACGATGCTGCCTACGATAGTGATGTATGCAGCACAGTGTCTTCCAGTGTTGAGGCGGTTTGTCCCTCATGTGCTGGGAACGACTATCTCAACATTGGTGACTATGACTCAGACGTAAGAATGGACCCTGCCTACAGCTACGATTCAGACGACTATGACAATGACGTCCTACGACAACAACGAAGACTTAGACGTAGAGAGTTCATCAATGAAGTCGTCATTGAAGCGAGCAGTGACGAAGACGACTTCATGAACTCTCTAACAAATAACATGCAACGCCTCGAACAAAGCGCTCAAGACCTCGAGGCTATTGTACAACGAAACCGTGCACAGGAACTGGATGACGCAGCCCAGGAACTCCAGGACAACGGGGATGACTCTGACATGCACGACGATGAAGACGAAAGTATTGACGACACCTGGTTTTGGGCTACCCACATTCCCATGACTATTGGCCGCACTCTGCTTCCCCCGGTATCCAATATCATGTATTCGATGGCGTCAGGAGACAGTGCTGCGCAAAGCAATACAGCTTTTTTGATAATTGCTGCGTGGTACTGGCTCTTTACGCGCATCGCATTATCACCTGGGAACGTCTAACATTCACGGTATGTATTCCCCTTTATACTAATGCTATACTAATGCATCTGGTTTTTCTAGCTGACCACCGTAGTACCATTTGTCCGGAATTATGATGTCGTGATTACGGAGAGCTCTCTGGAGGAGCAGCTAGACCGAGCACATAGGCTTCTAACATTATACCTTGACTGGAATAATGTTATAAGCCTCGTTGTACTCAGTGGGTACGATCACGCCATTATACATCTGGAAATGATACTGGAAACTGTCGAAGAGATTGCAGGACTCTACGAACTCATCCGAGTTCGTAATGTAGCTCTTCGACACATGGTCTTTCCTAGTGATCGAAACAGACATAGTAAGTATACCTACTGCCACATTTCTCCAGCTACTTATGTTTTTATTTTCAGAAAAAAACCGACATCCTCAATAGTGCGGCTGCAGACCACTACTGACCACTAACTGACTGAGCGCGTTGACTATACAGACAAACAGACTGACTGACGGACAGACTGCTAGACAAACAGACATGCAATTACATTTTGTATATGTTCAAACATATCTTCATGCTGCTCACCATGATAAGCTGATGCACATGTAGTACAGAGGAACATCACACCACACTGCACGTCCACGCAGATGTAATGAAACGGAAGTGGAGAGGACCTTTTGCACGTGTACTAAATCAAAATGTTTTATTCCTAAAGAAAATCATATATCTGAGTAATGTTTCTACATGTCTTTATTTCTACATGAATTAAATGTATTAACATATAGTTTTTTTCTTTAATAATTATGCGTGAGCAAAAAACATACAAGTGGACAAAAAACATACAAGTGAGGTGGCCTTGGGTAAAAGTAGCATTTGGGTGGTCTTTTGCGATAGTGGTAAAGTAGGTTACATGGATAACAATTGCAAAACAATGTGATAGTTGTTAACCTTGTGTTTGTGGTAATGATATGGCACACGGATAGCCTTGTAGTAGTGGAACAGGAAAGCGGGGTCTGCGACCTTGGTTTTGTGGTAATGATATGTAAGTAGGTCACACATTGCGCTTTTTTGACCTTGGTACGGTGGGAAACCGGTTTTTGTGGCAACCTTGGAAATGTGGGGCCTTGGAAATGTGGCGGTGTTCTAGAAGTCTCCAATCTTACCTACTATTATCAACACCTGAAATAATATAGGGCAGGGTTGTTTAGGCAAAGTGCGCGTAAGTTGCAAATTACCAATTCTATGTTTGATGGATACGGTATGGGGGCAACTGCTATCGGCTTCATCATGTTCGTGATCGCAGTTGTAATAGTCGTGGTTGTTCCTTCCATCCCTGTAGTCGGATCATCTCAAGGATTGAGGTTTGATATTTCGGCGAAATTTTTACGTGCACGTGGTCACCAATTGGTGGGTTTATCCCGCAATTAAATATCTTTTAGTTTCTGAAAATATATCTTAATAATTCATAACTAGAATTATGACAAATTGTTTATACTATCTCTAATCATTTTTATCACAGATTACTATTAATTTGTAATAATTACTTCCTAATTGATGAGCACCACAAACATTAGGTCATGCTTGCGCATTTGACTAACTTCATCGGCGAGAGCTCTTGCAGTGGTGTCTATTAAGCTATCCTATTATGACATTTTATGTACCGTACATGTGTTTAAATAGTTTTCTTTCAGAACCATTTAGCTACTGCACCTTCCGGATGCTACTTAATTTAATCACCTTAGACATATTAAAGCAAGGTTTCACATTACAATTGTTTAGGTAGCATTATGCATCTTATTGCTAGAAATTCTGAGATAAATGTGGATTTATGAACTTTAACCATTATTTTTCTGTTGTTAAATATGAGGGAATAGTTCTCCCAACCGTAAATTTGAGGCCAATAACATTGTTGAGTTCTGAAAGTAACGTATTGTGTTTAATATAATATATAACAAAAATGCACTAAGTTTACGCTAAATGTAAATAAAGAACCACTAAGGACCATTGCAAAACATAACATATCTAAGAAAGATAAAAGTTCAACAGATTACACTCGAGGTATCGCAAAATAATAATTTAAAATGTCCTTGAGCAAGTTACACTTAATAAATAAATAAATATATTTAATGTACAATGTAAATAGTTTTTAGGTTTACTAAAACCATGTACTAAAGGTTTTAGGTGTAGCATAGGAACACAGCCCACTTAAATTCTAAAGAACATTAAGTGCTTGATAAAAAAATTGTAATCTTTGTAATACTTAATACGAATTATAGGAGGTAACTATCTGCACTATATGTGTGAGATAAAAATGCATCAAAGATCAAAAATGAAAACACTTAAAATATATTTGATAGCTTTTAATATCAATTAACTTAATGATTAGTGTAAGACAACTTTTCATATTTCAACAAACAATTATTTTGCAATAATAAGTACAGAACTAAAATAAATGTTAGTAAGGCATTTCTTAATCTGTATCAAAGTATTTAAAGATAGCATCATTTTTTTGAAATCAATCTTCTACAGTGGCTTAAACACATTAACGGCTCATGTTATAAAAATTACACGCATCCTTCCCATGAATGCCAAGCTTAGTAAATATCCTTGTAGACACTTTAAACGTTTTTCACGTGAAAAGAAATGTAATTATAATGCTTAATTTCTATGCAAAGTTTTTAACGTTTACACACGTACCACGGCAGTTAATTTTACAGGTACCACAATGTGATGTCCTCCTCATTATAAATCGTATTAATCACAATGCTACAGTACTACATGAACAGAGTGCAGTCGTAGCAAAAGTAGTAAAATGTGTCCCGTAACAATAAATAGGGATTTAGCCGGAAGCTCAGTCGGTAGGTTAGGCACTTGGATGCGTGGGCGTAGAGATACAGGAAGGTTAAAAGGGCACCACTTAATTTATTTTTATATCACCTTTAGACAAAGAAAAGGACTATGACACAGTAAGAGATACACTACAGTTAAAATAAGGTTGGGCAACGTCCAGAAAGGTAGTAGGTCTGGCTAGGAATTTAGATCCTAGTCCACAGCGATAAAGAAAACAACGACTGATGGTTTACCCCACAACTTGGATTAATTGTAAACAAAAAAATACCCCAATAGGTGCCTCCCTTCTATATATATATATATATATATATATATATATATATATATATATATATATATATATATATATATATATATATATATATATATATATTTAAATAAGACAATTTTTCTTTAAAACTTGTGTAAATAAACGTATAAATTAATTCAACGTTTCGGGAACGTCCTTTGTTCCCTTTGTCAAGAATTTATTTGACAATTACAGAAATTGAAATAAGGTAACTATTTTTAACAAGTACAAAATATGAAACAAGGTAACTAATTTAATTTTAATCCAGACGAGTGTGTTTGACTTCGGGTAGTTGGTCTAGTATGTGATGTAGAAGGTGCAGAAGTGGGGACGCCAGGAATAGTTGCAGCATAAGTGTTTGAAATTTCTGGAAGATTTGGAGTTGGTTGAAATGTAGAATCAACTTGTTTAATGATATTCTTCCAAATTTGTGGCATTCTAGAAGTGTCATCTCGTTTATTGAGGGCGTTTGGTCTTCTTTCAATTTCAACTGCTTCTCTAATAATTCTTGCTTGTAAGGTATATAGAGGTGCAATTAAACGGATATTGTTGGTATTAATTTGGTGTCCTGTATCTAAATGATGTGTAGCTAAAGACGATGAAGGATTGTGCTGTTTAATTGCTGGTTGGTGTTCATCGGCTCTCGCACATAATATTCTGTTAGTTTGTCCTATATAAGTTCTTCGACAGTTGTTGCACGGTATCTCATACACTCCTTGGCTTTCATTAGGAATTTTGTCTTTGGGGTTTCTTAAAAGTTGGGACAAAGTTGAATGTGGTTTGAATACCGGTCTGAAGTCGTTTTTGGGAAATTTCTTTGCTATTCTGTCTGTAATTCCCTTTATATAAGGTAGAATAACAGGAATCTTTCGTTCATTGTTTGACAAGTTATTATTTCTTGGTCTTCTTATTTCTTGATCTTTGTATCCATTTTGAACTAGTATTTTATTAATAGTCTTCATCTCTTCCGTTCTAGAATTTTGGTCAGATAAGTGGTAAGAGCGGTATATCAAGGATTTCATAACGCTACGTAATTGACCAGGATGGTGATGCGAGAGAGAGTTCAAATATCTATTCGTATGTGTTGGTTTTCGATAAACTTTGTGTGTAAATTTACCATTAGGAAGTCTTGTTATTAGGGTGTCCAAAAAAGGGAGTGAATTATTTTCTTCAACTTCCATAGTAAATTTGATGTTGTCGTGAATGTTGTTAATATGTCCTAGAAAATGGTTCAAGTTTCCTTTTCCAAGGGCCAAACTACAAATGTGTCGTCAACATAACCAAACCAACATTTAGGTTTTAAATCTGCAGAATTTAAAGCAATGGTTTCAAAATGTTCCATATATACATTCGCAAAAGCTGGAGAGAGTGGCGAGTCCATATGTGTTCCTTGAATTTGCTTGTAGAATTATCCTTTGTATGTAAAATAGGTTGAGTGCATGCAGTGGTTTATCAATTTGAGTATATCTTGGTTTATAGAGTGTTTTTCTTCTAGAATTTTCATCGTGTCTTCAATAGGTATTTTGGTGAAAAGTGACGTTATGTCGAAGCTAACTAAAATGTCATTTGGAGCCAAGGGTACAATTTTGAGTTTGTGTAGAAAATCATAAGAGTTTTTGATGTAGGATACAGCATTTTCACAAATCGGTTGAATAACTTTGGCTAGATAACGAGCAAGGTCATGAGTCGGAGAATTGAATGCACTGACGATAAGGCGTAATGGCCAGTTTTCCTTATGTATTTTTGGGAGTCCGTATATTTTGGGGATTCTTGAACTCTTCTCTCTTGGAATTAGTTTCTGTTTTGTTTCTTTGTCTAATTTTGTAGAATTAATGATAGATTTTGTTGTTTTTTCTATGTAGGTGGTAGGATTGTACTGATTTTTCTTATATTCTGAAGAAGCTAGCAGTTCAGACATCTTGTGGTGATAGTCTTTAGAGTTCACAATGACAGTAGCGTTTCCTTTGTCAGCGGGTAGTATTAATATTTGGTCGTCATTTTTGATTTGGTGTAACATTTGGAGGTCTTGTTTGGTGATATTTTGTTTGGGAAGTTTGCAGTTCTGAAGAATGTGTGCTACGTTGAGTCTAATTTCGTCAGCTACCGTAGATTCTGTATCTTTTAAGGCGTATTCTACGTTGGTGATGATGTTTTCTACTAGAATCCGTTTAGGAGTGATGGCAAAATTAAACCCTTTACCTAAAACATTTAGAATATTATTATTAAGTTCTTTGTCACTTAAATTGTGTACTGTCCTTAACGGTTCTACATTATTTGCCTGCGATGTATGAGACGGACGTTCAAATTTTTGTTTCTGTCGGTTAGTTTTTATCATCAAGGACGATTCTACAATAATTTCAATGAGACGATCCACCGTATCGAATATGAAAGGGTGAATTTTGATAGCATGTAAAGTTTGGAATGTGTCATAAAGGGTACGGTTGAGATAGTCAAGTTTAGCCCTTTCACTGGCAATCGTTTTTCTTAAAAGGACAAGGCTTGTTTTGAATAAAATCTTATAAGAACCATTAATGTCTGGTTTTGGTTTCAATTTAAATCCCTTGGGTATTATTTTATTGTCACGACAACGCTTTAAAAAAGTTAAATTAGTAAGTGTTTCACATTTTTTGATACGTAGCTTTCTGTAAATCTTGATGGTATTCAAAGTTTCTTCTCCGTATAGGAATATTATGTTTCTATTTAGATTTCCACAAGTTCCCTTTGTCAAGAATTTATTTGACAATTACAGAAATTGAAATAAGGTAACTATTTTTAACAAGTACAAAATATGAAACAAGGTAACTAATTTAATTTTAATCTGGACGAGTGTGTTTGACTTCGGGTAGTTGGTCTAGTATGTGATGTAGAAGGTGCGGAAGTGGGGACGCCAGGAATAGTTGCAGCATAAGTGTTTGAAATTTCTGGATGATTTGGAGTTGGTTGAAATGTAGAATCAACTTGTTTAATGATATTCTTCCAAATTTGTGGCATTCTAGAAGTGTCATCTCGTTTATTGAGGGCGTTTGGTCTTCTTTCAATTTCAACTGCTTCTCTAATAATTCTTGCTTGTAAGGTATATAGAGCAAAGCGTAATTTAGAATTATTACAATTATCAAAGTAAATATGTTTCACCATGTACCTGAGTGCCGAAAAGTAAGAAACAAAGAAAATTGAATAGCTTCCTTATTATGACAGCGTTGGTTGACACGTAAGATTATACCTTGGATAAATATACTAAGAAGTGAGGTACAAAACATGCATTAACCATCTAGCATGAACATCTATAAAATTTCGATATGAGTAACCCTATATATAAGCAGTCTAGTTTATATAAGCACAAATATTAACATATCTCGTGAAGCACTCAGTCTAGTTTAGTAAGTGCCAACGTCCAAATTTACAAACAGCTGATCACTACAAAGCTGTAGGTATGCAGATACAACAGCTGTTTAAACACTACAATTTTGTACAAATGCAAAGTTATTACACACGAAAATAGCCAAAAGATTGAAGCTAATATTAACGATTTATTCGCAAGGAATATTTGTGTAAGTAAAGTTCATAACATTCCCACTAAAGCGTATACAACCTTTATCGTTATAGGAACATAACCTCGTTAGATGTAATACCATTAGAAGTTCGAACAAAAGAAGTCGCACACTCAAATTTAGAAGAACCGAATTATAATTAGAACGGTAATTCTTTATAGCAACGAGTTGCTGTTGAAATGCTCTACAGATTAGCTTAAGCAATATATATATATATATATATATATATATATATATATATATATATATATATATATATATATATATATATATATATATATATATAACCAGGATGTTGCTTGTGCATAATTACTTAACTGAGTGCTCTAGTATACATAAACATATTTGTTTGTAGTAAGATAATGGTCCAATGTGAAGTATTAACCATAAAGTATCTTCAACTTAGCTATCGGAGACCATTTTCACGTTACATCACAACTGGAAGGACGTCGACCATGTAGAAATTGCAGGAAAAATTTCTCCCATATAAATTTTCTAACATATCTTTCTGTGTCAAAACATGGTGTTCTGTGGTCACAAAAGAAACCAGAAAGGAAAAGTCACATGATTATTTTTAACAAATGACAAAATTCGACATTTTTCAAATTTACAAGAAAATGGAGTTGGATACGTACGCTGTTGTCAAATTTCTCATAATTGGAGCCACCGTAAGTTGTGTTACCTAGCAACAGGCATAAAAATCTCAACTGTTACTAAAATTCCCATGTACTTAAAATTTTGTACTTAAGCTTGTTTTCAATAGGCTTAGAGCTGTTTAGATTTTGGGAGAAATCCAGGGGCGGATATGAGGAATTTATTAGCTGCAGTTTTTGGTTTTTATCAAATATTTCTAAAACAGCTGCATATTTCAAATATATAAAAATACCTAGATAGACCATAAACATAGATTAATTATGTTCGATGTAATTTTTTTGATTGACGCGTAATTTAGCAGCAAAAAGATTTCCAAAGTAGAATTTAAGTGTTAGTTCAATTTTTTTCATTATCTGAATAACGATTACTTTTATAAGAAATGGTGTAGTCGTATTTTTTAAAGAAAATTTAATTTTACATTAATTTTCTTTATAAAGTTTTTTAATGTAAAGCAAAATTAATGTAAAAATTAAATAAATATGATTGGAAATGGTATTGCTGTATTATCGATATCTTTATATCATTTCTTTTAATTTAAGTTAGCATCTGGATGTCTATTGACCTCTGCATGTCATGAAGTTGTAAACGTCTGTCTGACATAGATTATTGTTTTTGCGTGTACACTGTTGCCTATTTTGGCAATGAGCTTCTTATAAAAGAGGTTTCATAATTATCCTTAACAAAATGATATTAAAATTATTCCATTTCTTTTAATTTCCATGTTGTAGGTTGGAAGGTCGTGTGGTGTTCGACACCAGATATCTTAATGATGATGTTTAATGATTCACGGTCATTTCCTCGCCGAAAAATCCCGCCGGTCAATTTCCTGTCGGAAAATTGTTCGCTTGGTAAAAACCCCGCGCGGTGAAATGTTCGCTGGTGAAATAGCCGCCGTGACGAAATCCCGTCGGTCAATTTCCCGCCCACCACCGTCGTGAATAAATGAACTTAACACGCGTATAGAAAGGAAGTGCTTTAATAATAATAAATTTTATTATGTTCGAATACATATGCATACCTATAAACATTGTAAATTATACATTTAAATTTAAATTATAGGCGATTCCCTTTAAAAACGTTATTTTATCATTAGCATCGTACCTA
The DNA here is from genome assembly GCA_036346205.1 of Vesta saturnalis. Classification (NCBI taxonomy): domain Eukaryota; kingdom Metazoa; phylum Arthropoda; class Insecta; order Coleoptera; family Lampyridae; genus Vesta; species Vesta saturnalis. The sequence goes on along the minus strand of JARFJB010000317.1, from coordinate 4,193,406 downwards.
GCCATACAATTTTTAATTCTTACATTTATATCGCGATATACTTTCCTTTGTGGTGGTCCATCTCTGCCTTGAATGAAATGAGTGATGACTACTTCGTTCAAGTGTTGTTATTTTTTATTTTTTCTATACATTTCCATATACTTGGATATTGAGCAGATATAAGTTCCGCAAAACGCCGATACCAGACTTCCACAGAGTTATTTTTTCGAGAAAGGCCATTTTCTGTTGCTTCATGGCAAGTCCCATAACATGGGTGGAAATGAAGCCGGTCTTCGAAAACGTCTATTCAGACGACCAATCCAAACATCTTCAAAATAATCACTTGTAGATTGTAGGTCACCATCATTTATGTAATATTGGCAGTCAGTTCTTCGAAGCCGGGAGTAACATCCTGAGTTGACAGAAAAGTTAAGGCACTCAACATCTTCACCTGAAGAGCAAATATAGCATCATTAGCGTATCGTGCTGCTTTTCCATTTTCCTACACTCTCCTTCAAATGCACTGACTCAAGTGAAAGAAGCAACCTGTTTTAAAATATGACAACATTAGGACCATACAACATTTTATGGATTTTTTAAATCTCACCTCTAATTGACACACCCAGGAATTCCGTTTCAAAAGCATTCATTGCGGCGCGTTCGAAGTCCATCATGATAGTGATAGGTTGCAAATTTGGTTTTATTTATTTTAATGCTTGTATCACTTGTTGGTATATTAATTCAGTTTTCCAAGTCAGTAATAAAAAAACGGACGGTATGCAATTATTAAACTTCACCCCGTGAATGGTGTACACTACTACGAAAAATGTGGCGGTGTTGCTTTAAAGGTGCCATCCGCATAATAATTGTGTCAATAAACTATTATTAATTAGTCACTCACAATAATTATGCATTCTTTACAAGAATACACAAGATTGAAATTTTAAAATATTAACCCTATCTGCGAAAAGAGCTTTCAAGTTAGGGAAGGAAAGTGTAGCGTGATGTAAATATTAGAATGAAAAATTGTGCGATGCTAATCATAAGCTGATGTTTTTTAGGGGAACTGCTTATAGTTTAAATTAAAATTAATAATAATATTCAAGGTTTTTAAGTAGGTATGTATAATTTGAACAAAATAAAAAGTATATTAAACCTCCTTATTTTGTACATTTCATTTTATTCAAAGCGGCCGGTAACTGACCGGCGGGGTTTTGTCACGGCGGGCATTTGAGCAGCGGCCAATTAACTGCGCTGGTTTTTTACCAGGCGGTCAATTGGCCGGCGAGCAGTTGACCTACGGGATTATTTCGGCGGGAAAATGACCGGATACCAGATTTAATATTCGGCAAATAAGGTAAATAAACAGCTAGTTATCTTTTATTTCTATTTATTTTATTTTACTGCCTTTACTGTATAGTGAGTTAAGTTTAGCCAAAATCTGTACTCACACTTCTCCCACTATGCACCTACAAATCGTCCATGATGGAATCAGGAATCGAATTCTGGACCGAGGTATCCGCAGTCAGTTGGTGAACCCGGCTGGCTAAATAATTCTGAAGAATCTTATTTAATAATGATAAATTTAAAAATATCACAAAACTTTTATTGTAATCATTACTTCTAATGTAATTCTGAATTCCCGGCATATTTTAATCACGATTGACATATTCGAGCATTCCACGTCCTTTTTGAAAGTTTTGATGTCTACAATAGAACATTTTTGTTAAGAAAAGGGAGAGGAGCAAGAGTTTCCTTGTAATACAATTTTTCCTGAAATGAAAGTGTTTAGTAGGATTCTATGATATCCGAACGCTTGGGGTTGCTGCTAAAGCTACTTAACTTAAAAATTCGACATGGATGGGATTCTTAAATAAAATGTTATTAACCGTTACAGAAAAACCGGTGCCTTATATGAATTTACACTATATGTTTAGGTTTTTTATTTAAACCATTTGGGGCTATATATAACCATTGTAGTGTAATTAACTTAGGGCAGAAATAGATTCTTATTGATTAAAGAGAATTAAACGTAGAAAACGATACATTTCCTTTACCAAACGCTACTGATATTTTAGATTTACTGAATGTTGCGCTATGATTAAATATAATGTATCTATCAAGCAGAGTTACCCTCCTTCAGTAGTAAATGCACTGTCTTCACGACTAATAAAGGTCAATTTCAAATGGCAAGGTTAGCAATGGGCTTAAAACTAAGTCCCACAATCCTTTTTCAAGAATTGTGTCAGTTGAATGTCACGTTTTGGATGTCGGATATTGTTTTTGGAAACAATTATAATCAAAAATTAATTATATTACTTGAACAATTAAGAAAAGTAAACTTTAAGTTAAATCCACTAAGAGGCGAGTTTTGAGAAAAAGAAATGTTATAGTTAGGATATCTTATAACAGAAAAGGGTATTTTACCTGACCGAAATAGAACAATTTCAATTAAAAATTATCCAATACCGATAAACGCGAATGAAACGATACGTTTTATGATTCGCTAATTACTACAGAAAGTTCATTGAAAAATTTGCTGACAACAAATCCATTAAATTAGTGCGTGAATAAAGGAAATGTGAATGGAGTAATTCAAATCAAAAAGCATTTGATGCATTAAAACAACCGTTAATTAACCCACTGGTTTTAGAATAAGAAGAATAAATTTATTTTAAAAACTGCTGTTACGTAAAATGCGATAGGAGTAATTTTATTTAGTGAAAAGCACAAACCAATAGCGTACTTGAAGGAAGAAAGGAGGAAGTGGCCCAACACCACCCCGGCTTGTCTCGGTCAAGCCGTCCACATTTCAGGATAGATCGAGATAGTAGGTTGGTTCGGTGTTAGAACGATGCATTACGAGTGATGGCAGGTAGAGTACAGCGACTCTTGGTTAAGAGTTTGGCGCTCACCTTTCCGTTTTCCCCACAAGCATGGCTAATTTCCAAGAAGGCAGGATAAGGAGTTAGGCATGATTTGGCAGGAATTACTGTAGTAGTTAAAGCTAAATACCAAAACTAATATGTAACTGATTAAAAACTAAGTATGTATTTAAATAATTGAAAACTGAAGTAGAACAACTTTTTAAAAACTAAACATAAATGACTCATTACTACAGCGGAGTCTATACGGATTTACGTCTGTGAGATCCTTTTTACCGGGTTTTAGAATTGTTATTAGTTTGCCATGACAGGAAAATAACCAAGTTTTATGCAAGAAGTGAATAATTCGACGAGTGTACCAGAAAGGGTTTGTGGGTTTGTAGCAATGTCTTAAAATATGTTACAATGAATTTTGTCCAGTCCAGGATCTTTGTTCTTAGGGATCTTTGGCCCTAAGGCAAGCAGGTCTTTACGTGTGACCACCCAGTCTTGTCTGGGATCCAAATTAACAAGACGGAAACGCATTTCGGTGTGGATGGGATCGTCAGTCGTCGGATCGTCGCTGGGAAAAGGGATGTTTAACAAAACATTCATGGTTTCATGTTCGGAAACAGTGTATCTGGCACCGTCGCGGACGTTGGAGCAGGGCTCAACAGGAACCTTTTTCTGAGAGGATATTCTGTACACCGCACCCCATGAGTTTGCCGCCAAGCTGGTCTCAACAAAACGTTACCATGAGGCTAATTTTGCTTTCAATATTGTCAGTTTACATTTTTTTAATGCCCCCTTATAGGATGCGAGCCATTGAGTTTTTAGTTCTGCAGGGACTCTTTGGTAACGACGGCGTGTGCTGCGAACTACCTTTTTCAATCTGCTTAACTTCTCAAATCACCAGTTATTGCTGGCATAGGTACCGGCTTGAGCAGTAAGGATAATCGTTTGTAGGCACACCCAGCCCGTATGCCGGACCAGCTCTGACATCTTGCCAATGGCGGCGTCTACAGAATGTGGATCGTGGCACATAGCGCCACGGGGAAGATAAACGGGAATATATTGCTTGCAGAACATTGAGTCTGGACGAATCGAGGTGTTTTAAGTCGGGGATAGTTGGTAAAGGATATATTGGATTATCGACGATTATATCGAAGCGTATCAGACGGTGGTTACTCTCAATTTTATCCTCCACTGCTTGCTAGTCAGTAACCTTGCGCGCCATAGGGACTGAAGTAAGAATCATATCGAAGTTCGTCGCGTAGAGATGGCTCGAATACGTGCGCAAACCCAAGATTCATGGGTGAGTCCTCACTATCCATAATTGGTGTTAGCGATCTTGGACTCAACGCGTTTAGCGTAGGCTGGACAGTTCGAGGTGGAGGCATTATGCTTGATAACATCGCTCTTGTGACCAAACCTCAAGCAATTTGCGCAGCATGGTCTTTTTGAAGGTTAGGATACCCCTTGGTTTCATGGATATCTGGGCAATAGCCGCATTGAAGCTCACTGTGACAGTCGGAGGCACTATGACCAGAACATTGGCATTTACAGCATCGGAGTATACGTATATGGTCTTGTATACGAGAGGCGTTCTGGGAAAAGATTACCTTAACCTGTTCCAAGGAGAGGTCAGCAGACACATGCATAATGGATATTCTGGGCAAGGCTTTATGCTGGGATTTGGAAGTGAGGCCGCCTTTTTCAAGATGTTCCTGGAGAATTTTGAAGATATCGCTCTTCTACGATTAAATCTTAATGGCCGATTTTTTGGTCACCCTGTCCACGGGGAGGCCAAGCCTATTCGGATCGAAGGCCTTCATTAGGGCGTGTTTAGTTTCGTCTGCGGTCTTCATGTTGTTGGTCTTAGGTACAACAACGATGGTGGACCGTGGGACAAGGGCTACCAACTTCTCGGGTGAAATTTTCACACGCCAATGGCGTACAAAGTAACTAGGTCCGCTGACCTGGGGAATAATAGAAGGACTATTAGACATCAAGACGTCTAAGGTGGATTTAATGGACGCTGCTGAATCACTTAATTCGGCCTGTTGTTGAAGGAGTTTGTAGTTTTCCAAAAGATGGTCCCATTTTCGATACAGCTACGAGCATGTCGCGCGCATGGAGAGGGGATCCTTGATCAGTTTCTTAAGGCGGGGGGCTATGGCATCGAATTCAATTTCGGAGAGGTCCGACAGATGTCGATCTTCGGTGGGTGTGTAAACCTAGAAGTTCTCTTACAACATACATGAATGCCAAATACTGGAATTGAGATCAATTTAAGATTTGTCGTTGTGATCATTATGGCAGTATTATGATTAGTATATATATATATATATATAGAATAACGCCCTGCGTCATTAGTTTATCAACCTAACTACCCAAATTGTTTATACTGCATCTCATATGAAACAGTCTTTTAAAAAAAGGATAGAAACATACTTGAAGTGCACTTGACACAATCGACATGTCATTGATTAGTTTCACGCAGTGAAAAGAGAAATAAAGTACTTGTTGATATTGTTTAACATGCATTTTAATTCTAATTTGACTAACGTGTAATTTTAGCACATAACCTCACTATCTCGCATTCAAGAGGTAGGTAATATTTATTTCACTATTGTAATCTCAAAATTACTGCCAGCGTGTGGTAAACACCCTTTTCTCTAACGATACATTCAAGAGATCAATTCTAAGTCTAAGATGATTTCTTGGTTAACACAAAAAAATATCTGTTATGAACCCACACTATTTAAAACTGAACATTATTCACTGACTAAATCTCGGGAAATGCAGAAAAGGTATGTGGTAGATGAAATAATTATAAACTATGAACATAAAGTATTACGATTGTCACCGCTTAAAAATTTAGTAGTTTAAGTATATAACAGTGTAGGGAATTGAAAAGGATGTGTTGATTATTGTAATATAATTGTTCCAAGCAGTTATTGAATTCTAAATCAATTACACTTAAATGTGTCAAGCCATTAAATTTCATTTTAGTTATTTATTTGGCAAGACGTAGATCACGTATTGTTTGTTAAATTACCATTTAATAAGAGCTGTAGCAATGGCAACTAATGCCGTTTCGCTCTAATTTATTTTTTTAGTTCACTAAACGAATCAACATCAACATTGAAGTTAACCAGAAAAAGGAATATGCAGTTTTATAATTGTATATAGTTTTCCTTTAGCTAGACTTATGTCATGCAATATATAAATGTTACAAAATAGTTTCATAACATATCAATAACTAAATTTGAGTATACGTCGTCTTATCCCTCTATTGTACATGACCGCAGAGTTGTAAGCAAATTAAACCTTTTAACAAAAATATCTCTTTATTTTAATTGGAAGTCTGATTTCCGTGTTTATCTACAAACAAGCTCACACTTCTATTTAAAATATACAAAGTATATGTTTACGAAGGTAAACGCACTTACGCTGTAGCAAGGTTAGAAAGTTCAAGTATGGAAACCTAAAAATTTCCATTATCTTTAGTTATCAATTATATGTAAATGTTTAACACCAACTTACATCATATTGGACATAAATATTCTCTAAGTAATTACATAAACTTGTTGCACTTTGTATTTTTTGAATATAAGCACTCATAAATTATAACCTACAAAAGCCATTACGATAAAATATCTCACCATGGTCATTAATGCGTTAATTATAATGAACAATTTTCTTCGATTTTCACAAAGTAAACGTTGTGTTCTTTTACGGTGTAAATTTCTAGTAAACAGCATTTATATTTATAATCTTATGGAAACCTGTAACTGCACTACCGCCATCTCCGAAAAGAGTAATTAATTAAAAGAAATTATTACGTAAATAATTTTGAGTCCGTTTAATATTAACTCGTACTATTGTAAGAGATGATGCAGGTTTATTCTTTGGTGGCGAGGATAGTATATTTTGGATCAGCTACACAAAACGAGTTGTTTTCATGCCGATTTGCGTGAGGGCCTACAAAGTCTAAGACATCAACCAAAAACTTAATTAAGCTCATGTAATACAATGACTAATAAAATTTGGCTATTTACATTCAATACATAAAATATACTGTTTCCTATTGTACATCATATGAAGTATATATTTTTATTTCAAAACAAAGCCTTACATGTAGTGGAGTACACTGCATTTACCAGCACAATTAATATTTGGCTAGTAAGTGCTAAAGGTAATTGTAGCATTACACTTTGTCGTATTTTGTTTTATAAAAATGAAAGCTATCGGTCTAAGATGTGTCAGGAGCATACCTATATGTTATCTTTACAAAAATACGACCAGTTGCTTAATTAAAATAAAGGAGTACATAAATGATAGATTTACGCAAATGATATAGGATCCTATTTTCAAATTAATCTTGGTATGCCATTCAGAGAAATGTTAGGTTCCAAGTTGCCTGTGACAAAGTTTATTATCTTTTTTTCGAAAGCAAAACTGACTAGATTGTTTTGTTCAGGACAAGTATTTTATAGTTCTGCTATACATAGAAATGATCATTAGGTAAATGTAATCTGAAGAATTGATACAAACCTATCGAATTTTAATTAGAACACAAATTTGTAACTGTAATTGTCTTATCAATGACTGTTAAACAATACCGTAGAGTGATTGTAACTGGCAAGCTTTAACTCAATGCTAGCAGTTACTAAATTACTTAGAGCATTTTGGATCCGTGATCAGAATATTTATTACTTGCTAGTGTAAATGTTGCTAAGCATTCTAATAGTAACAGTAAAATTAACCAATTTTCTGAAATACAAACCTATCAATTATTTCTCTGTACCGCACAATAATACTAATACCAGAGGAGACAAATCACCTCATTAAGTTAATCGTATAATTACTGGTCAGTCAAATTACCATATTAAGTTAATCTGCTACATGATCCTTCAAGTGACAGGAAAGGAATTTCAGTCAAAATACCAAAAATTACTTTAAAACATTTCTAAACACCTGATACCATGTGAGGCGAATCCTTATCCCAGCAGCGTATACATCTATAATTTTCAAAATTTCTTATAAGAAAACAATAAGGTCCAAATATAATGTCTTAAACAAAAGATATACACAAAAAGAAACAAACTTGGGGCGAAAGTTAACTAACTCATTGTGAAATTTGTGGGGCTTTCTGAGAAAATATAGTAAGTACTTCGTCAAAGAATGATTCCAAAATGTCAAAATTTTAACACTACATTGGCACGAAATATGCTTAAAAGCCAAATTTTCTAATATATGCATGAATTTCTGCTTTCTTAGTTGAACGGAAAAAGAAAGAAAAAGATAACTCGCATAAAAATCCGGTCCCTGATAGTAAGAATAGATAATTTGTTTTGTTCCCAATATTATACATAATTATGTTTTTTACAGTTTATACGTACATTTAGGATCATTGGCATTCCAATCAATAAAATTAAAGGGGAATGTGCTCAATCGAATAAAATAGTCAGTTGATCAGAAACACTCAAACCAAACACATTCTCGCCTTAAAAAATAAAATTTATTAATGTAAAAGAACCTCATATTGTAACGGTGTTTAACGCAGAAGTTCGGTCAACGATAAAAATGTTATAAATGCAACCTAAGAGGTTTAAATACTTACTAAAGTTGTTACAGATATATTTATATTAAAACCTAAAATTACATAAAATTGTTCGAGTTAATTCATAATTAAAGGATAACGATACCTATTTTGGGAAATAAAAACCAATTGATACATTTAATTGGAACGTATTTAAAAAGTTCTACTCGAACAATGTAATATTTAAAGACGAATTTAAATCCATCAAATAATACAATTTACAAGAAACCATAGTGACAAGATAAATAATCGTAGTTATAGGTAAACCACTTAGTGCTAAGGAGGATCTCAAACTTGTTATATACTTATAACCGTTTCATTCTTTACAGACACTTTCATACAAGTTTTCAGAAATCAAACAATTATCAGCGACGAACATTTACCTGAATAATATTTACAACGTTGTGAAGCAGCTTAAAATTCGGAGAATAAAATACTATAAATAACATTATACTGTTGTGTTTCTCCGAACATTAACGTCTCCAATATACAACCAGTAACCCACTAAGTTATTTACAAGTTACACTTTCACTGAATCACCCTTTTAGTAGAGCTAAAATAAAATTGATTCACTTTCAAAATTTGGGAAATAATTTTAATTTGTTACGTATCGGAACATCTGAAAGAGTACGTACTTAGATGCAAAATTATTGGGAATGTTTAAGAAAATATTAGAGATCTCCTAAGCAGCTGCATCAACACTTTCATTGGTACAAATACAGAGGTACACAGATAGCACTGTTCCCGATAGTATTTGGACGCATTCGAAACCTGTTATATTTGAAAGAATTAACAGAAATTGTCGTTTATTTTTATTTATTTGTATATCATTCTATTTATATTCGCTTATACTAAAGATATAATTTGACGAGCAATCCACACTAAGGATTGGCTTGGAATATAGGGAGTATTTCCGAGGAGTTCTTCGAACTGCTCTGGAAGGCCATTCGTTCGTGTTAGAAAAGCTGGGAGATGTTTGAGTTTGGCTTTGGGTTTTCGTGATAGTCGGGATTTGTTATAATATTGTTTGGTTGGGACTGTGTCTCCGTTTCGGTTTGTAGTGTTATTAATCTGGCACTTATTGGTGTTATACGGTTATTTAGGTAGGGTCTCCGTGACGCGGTTTGTGTATTGTTAGTGAGAGAACTGCTAGCGTCAGTTTACCAGTATGGGATTTGGGAGAACTTGACGCGTGTGACGTGTATGATTGTATCTTGTAATTCTAGTCTCTGTCCCCGTAGAGTCAAGTTGATGTTGTAGGAGGTATGTCTGCTGTAATTAAATAGTTTAGAGTGCCGAAAGAGTATTGTTTGAGTTTTGTTGTGTTTGATTGTTAATCTGCACCGATTGACTTAGCGAGAGAAGCGGGAAAGTTGTTGTGTGATTAGTCTATTTTCCCCGTCACTGGCCGCCCATACTGAAGCATCGTCGGCAAATTGGGCAATACATATGTTCGAGTTCGTACTTTGGGGAATGTCGTAGTCAAAAATAGTATATAGGATTGATGCTTGTGTGGAACTTTGCGTGCGGTTAAAAAAGTGGCGGGAAAGTAGAAGTACCTACTCGCATATTCATGATGGTTTCTAGACATTTGCCCATACAACTTAAAAGAGAGATCGGCATATAAGACATAGGTTGGGAACTGTTGGATCTAGGTTTAGGTAACATGACTGTTGAAGCAAACTTCCGTTTCGTCGGGAAATAGGATAAAATTAGGCATCTGTTGTGTATTTGTACTAGCTCTCTAACGTCGTTTAGAAGTAGATCCTTAAGTAGTTGCGAAGTTAAGTCCGTCTTGTCCTGGAGCAGAATGTTTCACTTGTCTAAAAGCTTCTAGTATTTGGTTGGGTGAGGTGGGTGGAAGAAGTGGGTCATTGTTGGGTAGTTCCTGTGGTCTACGGACTTAGTTTTGAATCTTCTTGAGCTGAACATGGACTGCAGGTGAAGATCGAACATGTTGGCTTTCTTCTGACCTGAAATGGCAAGCTTACCTTGAGGGTTGGTTAGGTGAGATTCCTGTTTCACTTTTGGTAGAGTTCGGGCTTTATTTAGTGTATGTGTATTTATGCCAAAATTTAGGGCCTTCAAGGTAGGGAAGTTTGCTTGTCCCTTTAATCCAATTTTCTTGGATAAATCTGTTGGTTTCTAACCGTATGATTGAAATGTGTTTGTTATACGCGGTTTTGAGCATGTGGTGTCCCGATTTCAAAAGTCGACGATATATTCGTCGTTTTTCCTTAGTCCAAAGAACGATGCGAGGAGAGTAGTGATTAGGGGCCGGTTCTGGACCAATTCAAGGTCACTGGCCCTCTGGTGGTGAGAAATGTAAGTTTTGGATCTCTTCAAGGTCAAACTTTTGGCGGGAAATTAAAATTTTTGGAGCTCGCTAAAAATGTCACTATCCTCATCATATTACAAGGTAACTCTGCGGTCAAACGTTTTGGCGGAAAATTTGCATGTCAACGTCAAAAGCTAAAAATAGAAATTGTAATGTTCGAATGGGTGGACTCCCACCGAGGTATAACCTCACATCCTTCTGGATAAAAGAATAGTTATGAGTTCGGCAGAAAAGGGAGGGCTTTGTTGGTAAAATCTTGTTCCCTGGCAAATTTGGATGGTCTTCGTCTTTTGATGCTTCTGTGTGTAAATGTCTGTCCTCGATTACTGATTCCGATCTATCTTCCCTCTGCAAAGTCCCTTTTTGCCCTTGCTGCGCCCGGATGATATATGCACTCTTCGATGTTGCTTGTTCTGCTGCTACCCTGTGACCGACGATCTTCTTATACCTGATAAGGAATGTTTGTAACCGCTTTCCTTTTTGTAGGCTTTAGTAGAACCTATAAAACTTGGGTAACGAATTATACAGAACAATTAGGCTAGTAACAAGTTGGGAATTCTGGTACAATAAAAGGCTAATTTAACGTGTTGGCCAGTCCAACGCGGGCAATCAACTATAATAGAAAATTGGAACAACATATTCATCTTTCTTCGATTCGTTGAAAGGAATAGCTTTATATTATGACTAGGTGTTAAAACTTTACGAATACTCAAAAATTAATTTGCACTTAGAAAAGTATCGTAAATAATTTGGAATATGAAGTATTTTTACAATCAAGGTTAAGTGAATTTTACATATCCTAAAAAGGTAATCTTATAATTGTAATCATTTGTAGATACATAACTTTTGATCAAGAACCTGTAACGTGTTAATTTAGCACCGGAATTTTAGTACGGTGGCTCCAATTATGAGAAATTTGACAACAGTGTGCGTATCCAATTCAATTTTTCTTGTAAATTTAATGGCGAATTTTCACATTTGTTAGAAGGAATCATGTGACTTTTCCTTTCTGCTTTCTTCTATGACGAGAGGATGTCATTTATTGGTAACGAAAAATAGGTTGTTAGAAAATTTATATGGGAGAACTGTTTCCTGTAATTTATATGAAATATTTATTTAATAAAAGTTACATACAGTGACTACTTGTTCTACCTTCCTTACTTATAATAAAATTATCCGAAGTACAGTTAGTTTTCGTTTTTATGGATTTAAAGTTTGCTAACAAAAGTTTCTCGTCAGATCAAGAGGTGAGTTGAACCACTTTCTTTTTTTTTCTTTTACACCGATCACCTCTGTTTTAACATTATAATCAATAGAATACATGTTTTACAATTTAAAACACACTTTTGCAATTTCGTATGCAACTCGTATCTAAAACAAGGGTTTCTCTAGGTTTTTCTTGCTATTGGTTATTATCGTCCTTCGTTCTTCAAGGTATTGCTGTGGCCCGTTGTACCAGTATACCTGGTCAACGTTCTTCCGAGTTGTAATGTAACATGCAAATAGTCTCCGATAGCTAAGTCGAAGGTGCTTTATGGTTAATACTTCACATCGGAACATTATCTTACTACAAACAAATCGTTTTATGTATAGTAGAACACTCAGCTAAGTAATTATACACAAGCAACATCCTGGTAAGTTTCTTTTACTTGTTATTCCTTCACAACGAAGCTCTCGCTATATAGACAATTGCTGTGTAATATCTGCATGTGTAATATAACTGCATTTGTACAAAATTGCAGTGCTTAAACAGCTGTTGTATCTGTATACCTACAGATTTGTAGTGATGATCTGTGTGTAAATTTAAACGTTGACACTTACTAAACTAGACTGTTGTTATACATAGTGCTTATATATAGGGTTACTTATATCTAAATTTTATAGATGTTAATGCTAAATGGTTAATGCATGTTTTGTACCTCACTTCTTAGTATATTCATCTACGCTATAACCTTACGTGTTAACAAAGGCTTTCATAACAAGGAAGCTATTCAATTTTCTTTGCTTTTAAAAGAATTTATTCCGTATTGTAAGTGCTTTGTAACTGTGGTTTCATGTGTTAATTGGGTTAGTCGGCGTATTTCCACAGTTTTGTTCGCTTTTTAACGCGATGCTTCGGAAGCGGACTCTGCTTCCGTGATCAGGCTGTGCTGAGAAGGACTGTTTTTTTCGTACTTGAGTCGAACTTTTTCTCAAGCACTTGGCTACTCTCAGATTCGAACTTGGTACCTTTGAGTTGCAAGTCTTACACCTTTACCGCTTAGCCACTGAGTAATCCAATATACATTTTTTAGTACTTATATTTGGTTATTAATTTTGAGTTAACTGATTTTTGGTTTGATTTAAAACTGATACGCCAGTTTCAAGGAGAAGTTCTTCCTAGAACTTTGGTTTTATTTTATGTAATTAATTTTGAGATTGTGTTGTGTTTATATGCTTTCTAGAGTCAACGCTGGATGTCGAACAATGCAAAATAACTTTGATTTTAATACTGCCCAGTAAGGTAAGTGAGCTTCTAATATAACGTTCGGATACGTATTTAGTTACGCCTACATTAATTCTCAAAGTTTCGTCCGCAAACGTTATAGCTATGCAAAGTTACGATAACGATCCTGTTAATATTGATTATCCTGTGTAAATTGTTGAATTTATCTAGAAAAGTTATATGACGTTAAATAGTTATACTATTATTTTTCTAGATAAAGAAATGGTTATTGGTTATTTGTGTGCAAATGTATTTAATGTTAAGGTGAAAAGCTTGAGTTTATTTGAATAAGTTATCTATATATTTAAGTAGAAAACAATTAAAGGAAACGCGGCAATTGACGAATGCATAAATGAGTTGTAGAGGAAGGAGAAGACGCTCTCAAAGTGACTTGCATTTTTTAATAAGTAGTAGTAGTTAGAAAGTTGATGGATACCGCAGCAGAAAAGACCAAGTAATAAGTCACGCTGTCCTATAAATTACAGTAAAATAGAGTTGGTGGTGTAAAAGGGAAAAAGTAAAAATACCTCCCTTGTTGCAATAATAAAAGGCTAAGTGAAATAAAGTATAAATGTTGTCGAGTTGGTGATAATGAAAGATTTAGCAATGAATGATTTAAAATTCAAAATAATACATCAGTTAAAGCAAAATAGTATTTGCTAAACAGCTGGTTCCATTGTATTCTAAATTAAATATATATATACATAAATCAATTATATACATGACACAGTTAAACGCTATATAGTGCGAACGTTATGTTTATTAATCTAAGGAGTTAAAATATAAATATAAATTAAAAATGAATTCTTTATATCTGTTAAAATTAATGACCGAAATGAAATGTATCCATTTCGATATAACGCTGTCATTTTTAAATTACAGTTTAAAGATTTTCAACATAGCTTAAATTGAACCACATAATAACAATAGTGTGTTTGGGCTATGTTTGTTAACATAACTTCTAGGTTTCCTGTTTGGAACAACGATAGCATTCTGGCATAAATTTGTAACATCTTAAAATAAAAAAGATTACGCACGCAATAATTTAAAATCGCGTTAAAGGTTACGCAATAATACAAAAATCACGGGTTTTTGTATCTACCGAAAGTCGTTCACGATTTTGTGCAAATAAAAAATAGTCACTCTGAATATCGTGTTATAAATCGATATATAAAGAACAATAACTCGAAATTATTGATGTTCAAAGAAGGAGCATCGCGGTTTGTTGTTCGTTCGCTGTTTATTGCAGTACGTCTTTTGTAGTTAAAATAGACAATTATAGTGATACTCAGAAACTATAGATATCTCCAGCAGTCGATAACAAAATCATTAAATTGTTGGAAAGAAAAGTGGAAAAGTGTTATTCCACAGCAAAGCACCAAAAAAGGTTTGGGAGAACCAAAGATAATAAGGCGCCCGTAGTCCAAATCACTGTAAGGGTAACGAAATAACCCATCGGAGGCCTCCGAGCAACGGCCTAAAAAACCAACAATTACGCCATTAGCTTTAGCGACGTGATAACAAGTAAGAGTTTATATGTACAATGAAAATAATATCTTAGTGTTTTATTCTATTTAAATGTGTTTAAATATCGATACTGAACCAAAATATATTTGGTTCATTATGGATGAAGAAAGTTTTGCATGGTAGTTATTAAGAATATTACTTATAATTATAGGTTTGATTGTTACGTGTTGTAAACAAAACATTTCTGCAATTGCGAATTTTAGTAATTAAATAAGTATAACATTTTATTTATTTTTATTATTAAAGATTATTAATATTAAAAGCTTATACAAATATTGAATATATAAATGCAGAAGGAAGTAAACTCAATATAAATTCAAATAATTAAGCTAGTCAAATTGAGTATAAATTTGGTCATTGATAACGGTAATCATTTCTTTAACTATGAGCTAGCTGGCGCATCTTGATAAGGTAGAAATCCGATCAAATAAATATTAAAGTTCGTTTACTCAAACTGAAACTAAATAGCAAGTGAACCATTGAATGATATCCTTAAAAATCAAACCCATTCAGATTAATAAAATACTTATCTTTTTTGGGATTTTTTAATGGCGTACTTTAAATTATACAATCTAAACGTTTCGATAACACTTACAGTTATCTTCGTCAGTAGTAATGTTTGTTAAAAATTGTTAAAGATGTAGTAAACAATTTTGTCAAATTTGAAACAAACATTAATTTTAACAAACATTACTACTGACGAAGATAACTGTAAGTATCAACGTTTAGATTATAATTAAATACCTATAAAAATCCCAAAAAGATAAGTATTTTATTATGAGTGTTAATGGTGAAAGTTTACATTTTCACCATTCAGATTAAATTTAAACATAACCCTTTTCAGTCTCACAAATATAATATAAATTTTGATTAAAGAATTTTTAAATCATTGAGAATTCTAAATGAACCTCATTATTTATTCTTTGTAAGGAAGGAAACATACATAAGAAATAAGCCACATGTGTTTAACCCGTTGCGCTGTATCTCTACGCCAGCGATACGTCCACGCATCCAAGTGCCTAACCGATCGACTGAGCTTGCGGCTAAATCCCTATTTATTGTTACGGCACACCTTTTTCTGCTTTTGCTACGACCGCACTTTGTGCATGTAACAAATCTATTTTGAACTAGTGACAACGTTATTGTGAGAAGATGTATAAACATAGCTACGTTTTAAATTATTGTTTTGTTAATTATCTTATCAATAAGTAAGTGATTGCAGATAACTGTTTTGTGTTCATAACAAATTTTTCTCTTATCAGCATTTTTTATCTCAACAATTAGGCCTTTGTAACCTCCTTAATTGCAAATTTAAAATCAGAAATTTACGTCGAAATCATCGAAATAGTAATTTAAGCTGTTATTTTTTATTTTATGTAAATTAGTTAATTATTTATAATTTCAGGTTTTTCCTCACAAGAGAGTGTCTCCGCTTCAAGGAAGCCCAAATCTAAACGGTCTGATATGCTAGCCTTCATCTACAGCATAAACATTATAATGAGGCGAGACCGTGACAAATAATACGCTGACTGCATTTACAGTTCTGCTTGACTAAATATTTTCTTGGCTAATGTAATGTTCACGCGATGTTCTCCATTCCATATTAGTAGGCCTGAAGAATTAAAGTAAATTCCGCTAAGTCAGTACTTCAGATTCTTCGATTGACGTAATTCCTGACTCTCTTCATACTACTGGAGAGCCAAAGGCAGCTTAATATGCAAGCTACATATGAAGAGTAACTCTAATTTTTACTTCTTTCCAAGCGATTTACCAGTTATTGTTAGTAAGGATTCACGGCTGTATCTTAAGTTAACGCTAGTGAATTGCCAAAATTGCCGTGTTGTCATCTTGTAATGCAAAGGCTTCTGGTAGGATAACATTGCCGTCTGAATACCAAAGAACCAGACACATACATACATCTTAAGATTAAACGGAATAAGTGAAGATGCCTGACTAAGATAAGTTTATATTCATAAGGTGGCGTGCCTGATAGTGCGTCAAACACGATGTGTCATTAGTAAATCTCTCACGATGAGTTCCTCTACCCCCTCCAATAAAGCTACAGGTTTAATTAGATATTCTTTTACAAAAGTATTAAGTACTTGACATCATTTCCTTATAAAATGACCATCGATTTTCCATCAAATATGGAATCCGTGATGACTGGTGCTTTGTTAAATAACGCGAAAAATTGTAACTGGGAAAAACTGAAAAAGCAGCTGAATTACTTAATTACCTGCATTAATTTACATGAACTGTAAAAACTTTATTATGGAAACATCCTGCATTAAGTCCTCAAACTAAGTAGTGACTCATTTCTCACCTTGAACGTGATGAACGACTTTTCCTTCCAACACAAAGACTTTTTCAGGCAATCATCATAGAAGCTACAAGGTTATCTTTCGGACTAAAAGTAAAAGCTGTATTGAAACAACCGAGAGTACAACAACCCTGTCAAAAAATCTAGTTGTATTACTTCGTTTTCCAAATCACTTGTACTTGCTTACCAGGCAAGTGTGGCTAATATTAGATACAAATACTAAACAATTGCTTGTTACGCCATGTTATACTACGATACATGCTGTAAGCAGCCAGAAACTAACACATCTGGGAGGGATCAACACGTTCTCCAATTGCAAGTATAAGGCCAATTAATAAGTTTTTCTTCTGCTTTGCTCGACTATGGCCGAGAAGTAATTCCTCTCCAGATTCCACATAAAAAAGTACCACCAAACGGCCAGTAACCAACCTTGAGAAGACATCTTTATAGTAGAACCTCGACAGCAAGTAAGGGATAATTTGATGATGCACATGCCACAACAGCAGTATTATAACCTGTGTGGATGGTCTTCTGAACCAAAAAACCTATTCAGGCGTGCAACTTGATATTACATAACTTTTACACCCTTAGAATCACATGGAGAATTCTACTACCGATATCAGTTAACTCAATTTTAACATTAATTCCTATATGTTCTAATACAGTTCCAGGCAAAGGGTTATCTAACCTGGCCCACATAGCAATTATTGCTTTAAAAATGTATTTACTAGTAACTTTGCTACGTATCAGCAGTTGAACCCCGACTTCCGTATTTTAAAAGTACTTAATTAGGCCTGTAAAGAGGAAGCTAAATTTTAAGTAAAATAGTGGTAGCTTCTTTATGCTAAATGATCCTTTTGATCTGGAAAATTTCAGCACCATAAAACGATGCTAATTGTTTTGTTTTAACTAATGCATGTAGTAATGTCCCTGTTTACAATTTCTGAGTTTCCCGGCAAACTCCGCTATACTTATGAAAAGCTGTATATGAGGCTCACACTCTTATCTGATATGACGGACATTATGTACCATGTACTGAAGTTTCCTTTGACAGTCTTTGAGGTAAAATTGACTATTTGTCTTAACATAATTTAATTTGAAATAAGTACTCGTTGTAGTAATAGATTTGAATTTAATTAAACGAACAGCATCTATTTTACTGCTTTTGTTAGAACCACTGCAGCTCTGAAAATGTCCTCAATTGCCTAGGATCATGTCTAATACCTCCGGAGTCCAGATTGAGCAAAAGGCGATCCTTGGACGTCATACGATTTATCCTTTTGGTTGCGTTTGAGTCCGCAATCCTTGGAGAGGAGCAACCGATACCAGCGCCCCCTAGGTGTTGCTGAGTATCATCGTTCTAAATCAAATATTCAAGTAAAATAGCATACTTTATATAGCGTTCTAGACTGATATCATGCGTAACAGACCCTTACGTTATCGTTTGTTAATTGTGTTGTTTGTAGATTGGCTTTTTGCATGTTTGTTTTTTATCTTTGACAGTTTGTTTGTTTGCTTGTTGACTGTGAATTGAAGTGTTTGCTTATTTTATGTTTATGTTTGTATGTTTGGTTTGCTTATGCATTTTCGTGCTTGTATGTTTACAAGTTTGTGTCTTGATTGTATTGTTTTAGTTTCCTTGATTCTTTGTGTTGTTTGAAAGTCCACTAGCTCTGTGAATGTTTAGCTTATTCGGACTGTTCTTCACGTTCGGGGTACTCGTGTCTTTTATGCATTTGCGTGTTTGTGGTTTACTACTTTGTTCCTTTGTATCTTACCCATTGCCAACAATCCTGCTTGTCGTTTCATTAATAGGTTTGTTGTATTGTTTGCGTTAGTGTTTACTTTTTATTAATTAGCGTATTGACTGTTAAACCACTCTTCAGCTTCTAAGCTAATGTCGTTTACCTAGATGGGCGGGTAAAGCAGGGATGCTTAAGCAAAGAACAAAGTATGATTAATGATACATTGTATAACCCGAAGGATAATACGTATTTACAGCACCCCTGTACATTTTTTATTTTTATCTTTCTCTCTATTTGATACACTAGGATCCCATTTTAATTTCTATACTTTTGATAATAAATCTCTCTGGTGTTTCATTTCTACCTTCCAACCTACATATAAATATGTAGGTATAGAAGGTTATACAATCGATATTCTCTTCATCCCTAAATCGACTTATTCCCTCATTTGACAAAGTTTCGCCGAGATCAGATGTGATGTGTGTGTGTGTGTGTGTGTGTGTGTGTGTGTGTGTGTGCGGGTGTGTGTGCACGTGTGTGTGCGTGTGTGTTTGTGTGCGTGCCTGCATATGTGCGTGTGTGTGCGTGTCTACGTGTATGTATTACTATGTGCGTGTGTGAGTCTGCATATGTGCGAGTGTGCCATGGTGCAAGTGTGCGTATGTGCGTAAGTGCGTGTGGGCGTAATGTGAGTGTCTGCGTGTGTGCGTATGTGGGTGTGTGCGTGTGTGTGCGTGTGCGTGTGCGTGTACGTGTGCGTGTGCGTGTGCGTGTGCGTGTGCGTGTGCGTGTGCGTGTGCGTGTGCGTGTGCGTGTGCGTGTGTGTGTGCGTGTGCGAATGCGCGTGCGCGTGCGCGTGCGCGTGCGCGTGCGTGTGCGTGTGCGTGTGCGTGTGCGTGTGCGTGTGCGTGTGCGTGTGCGTGTGCGTGTGTGTGTATCTGGATGTTTGTGTTATTATTATTATTATGATTATTATTATTATTATTATTATTATTATTATTATTATTATTATTATTATTTTATTTACAACAAAATTTTTTACAGAACAATGATTACAATGCAATGTTTCTAGCCCACTTGTCTCATATTAATCTGTCAAGGTGAAACACAACTCTCTGTTTATGACCTTGCACAACACATTGCTTATACACCATACGTTCTCAAACTGTTAAAAATTACAGTTTCCTGAACACCACCCATATTCATTGGTTAGTTATGAATGACGCTTTATAGTCACAGTTTCCATTTCCACGTAGATATGTGAGTCCAGCCTTGTAAATAACACTTTTAGCTGTAGTAATTAGATAATTTGACAAATTATATAGAGGGAGGCCACAGTATACATCATCTATTGTGCATTCTACGCCTGTTAGTTTAAATACTAATAATTTCACGTAGCTCCATATTTTTGCTGTTCTAGGACATGTTAATAACATATGCCATACATTCCCGATTTCTGCAGGACAAAATGGACAATTGTTAACGTCTCTTTTACCATATTTATGTAGAAAAACGGGATCTGCCAGTCTACTCTTAGCAAGGCGCCAAGCAATTTCCTCGTCATAACTCAGGCTCAATTTGGTGTCAAGTAGGTGTCCTAGTGAACTTACTTGTCAATCCATTTACCGGGTTGTTTTGCTTCATACTCGTACACTCGTGCTGCTAACCTTTTTTGAAGATTTCTATGAACATTTTTTTACTTCTTTTTTGTTGTGCAGATTGTTGAAAATAAGCAGCAACGGTTCGTTTGTGGGATTCTTATTTCGCATTTGATTGCTATACTGCTTCTCAAAGAAATCTTTTGTCAGTTGATGTTGTGTTAATAACTCCTTTTCTATATTGTTGGAAACTTCACGTAAAGTTGATGAAAATGCCTCTTCGTTCATTTGCTCATAAAATCGGACACTTTCCTGAAACGAGTATTAGACCAGTAATTAACAAATAACGGATTTTTCCTTTGTTTAATAAGTGCAAACCCTGTTGTGAATATTTTGTATGTCGCTTAATCCTCTTGGAAAATTGTTTATTTTTGCCTCCGCAAAGCGACTGCTGACCTTGAGAGATTGTACATACGGGTGTGTGTGTGTGTGTGTGTGTGTGTGTGTGTGTTTGCGCGACGCGCGTGAGTGTTTGAAGGTGTGGTAGTATCCACGATATCTCCAGAACGATAAATCGTGCGTACTTAAAGTGTCGTGCTTAAGTTTGATTTTATTTGTCCTGTAGCTGATTTTTTGGGAAATACAGTGGGGGGTGCAGTGCATATTTTCAGAAACGGCTAATTTGATTGCGTATTGTTGCTTACTATATTTTAATTCTGTGGGAATTATGAATCTTTGAATTAGTTGTGTTAACGATATTCTAGATTTGCGTTGTAGCATTTATGTTACTAAGATATGTAAAAAAATATTTCACAATATATTTTTAGATCTCATATTAAAATTAAAAATACTATATGATACGTATATATGTACCACAGTGTAATATTGCTAGCGTTATGTAACCTTGTGCACTCATTCTACACTATTATATAAACTGTTATATAAGTATGTACAAAATGTTTGTATGGATCTTCTACAGTTTTTCACCAAACTTGATAGTTTTCCATATATTTGCAAAGGTACTTAGGAGTCTTTTTGTAGTGTTTTTGAGGGCGTAACTATTACCCTACGAAAAGATTTATAATGGAAGTTTGTCTAAAACTAGGTTACCTGTAAATAATGTATACTTGTTTGTTAAAAAGTTAACGCTTTTCTAGATTTCTACAAAATAAGGTGTTGGTGGTGCTTTAAGGTTTATTCTAAAGATAGGATTAGTTAATTACATAATATTTTCCTTACATCCTTCGTTGGTACAAACTTCGAATGGATGTTATAAAACAGGACGGATATCAAAGATTAACTGAAAATGTGATAGGTCGTGATGTATTCCTTCAAATTGGGACTGAAACCATCGTAAAAAAGCAACACTTTTAGCAATCCTACAGTTCTTCCAGGTACGACCAAATGGATATACTAGGTATTGCTTCTTGTACACTAATTAGAGGAAAATGTGTTCGTGAAATCCTTCACTTTTGGAGCCGAACCTCCAGTAGTAAAACAATGTCACTAGGCAACTATTTACAACTCGTGGTGCGTACTCCGAGAAGATGTATAAATAGCTACTTATCTGCTTGGTTGTGGGAATTACAATAGGAAATTAAATAAATGCTTGGTGTACTGGAACTAGGATATTGAAAATAAGGAAATAAATAATAATAATAATAATAGTAATAATAATAAATTTTATTCCCAACAGAACATAGGTGCATTTTTTTATTTTATCAAATATATCCGAAACAACTGCCTAATTCAAATATATAAAAATACCGGTATATAGAAATTAAACATATCGATTAATTATTTTCTGCGCAATTTTGTATGGCATGTAATTTGGCGGCAAAAGATTCCTAATGTGGAGCTTTAGTGTTTGTTGAGTTTTTTCGATGTCTGAATAACACTTAATAGGAAAATGTGTAAACATATTTTGAACGGTAATTTAATTTTGCATAGATTGTGTTTATAAAGTTTCTTAATACAAAGCCAAATAAGTCTAAAAATAAAATAAGCATGATTTCAAAATACTAAATGCTAAACAGTATTATCGATATTTTTATACAAGCGGACGGCTATGGATTATTTTAAAGTAAGCTTGTAGACGTGTATTTACCTCTATTTGATAAACGTATGACCGTTCATCTCAGATAGATTATGATTATTGGTTTCACAAAGTTGTCTATTTCCATTATGAACGTATTATAGAAGAGGTTGCATAATTATTCCAAAAAATGTTTATTATTTCATTTCTTTTAATTTTCACTTAGTAAGTTGGAGGGTGGTGTGTTGTTCCACCCAAGATATGCATTATAGCTCATACACTTTGCTTTCTTTAACTAGAGAGACAGGTATTGTAGCAAAATGTTATACTTGTCTTTCCAGCTATAGCTCAACCAGTAATGAACACGTTTTTAGTACTTAGAATAGTTTTAAACCCCTCAACTTAGTATTAAATGCATCCTCATCCATTTCTTTGTATTTCTTGATCACACACTTCTTTGAATGGTGCCTTGATTGAACCAGATAGATTCATGTTTGCTAATGAATTAATTTACGATAAACATGCTGCTCTTCATATTAGAGAAGTATGAACTTGAGCAATGACAGGCTCTAATCTGTTAACTTTAAATACTTTATGTAACCTCAGGTCGGAGAGTGGCTCTATTTTTAGATCTACACGAATTTATTGGCTTCCGGTTTGTTTCGCAGCCGGGTCAGCGATCTTGAAGAGATGTAATTGTAACATGATGCAATCGGTGACATTAAGAGGTCAATGAACTTAAACGGAATGATAACATAGTTGTATCACCATCAGATAAAGGTTATATAACTGTTATTTTAAATATGTTTTTAGATTTTGTGAATGGTGTTCATTTAAGCTTTTAGTTTACCGTGGGACACACCTAATAACCTCAACACGCAAGAAGCAAATCTCGAAGTAAATGTTTTATCAGTTAAATACATTAAGGTTTTACTTCATTGCAATGATTTAGGAATTATGGTAAGATTAAACTTGCACATTGTTTTCAAAGTACAACGATCACTGTCTTTAAGTAGTAACGAAAAATTGTTTCTTTGTTAGATTTACTATGATTTAACTACATATTTAAATGGTATGTTATAATTCGATTTTTGTTAGATTTGTTTTCTGATTGTGTCATTTATCATCGTCAGCCTTCGTTCGTTGGAGGGTGTTCGGATTTGCCATTTTCAAGGTTGTTCCATTAAAGCTAATCTTTACTAAAATGAATGTAGATTCCACTGTAGTCTTTTTTTAAATGTGTTCACCTAACTATTATAGCAAGACTATGTTTGACTTTTCATATCTGATATATTTATTTGATAACTTGATTAATTTTTTTAAACTATTTTAGTTGCTATCAAAACGTCTAAATTTGTATAAAAAATAAATAAAAATGCATGATTAGAAACTCTGAAAATAAGCATTCCAATTGTCAACGATAACCATGAAAGTTTGCCTTTTCATATGTTTTTTTTGTTATTTATGTGTTTGTATGTATGTTAGTTTGCCAATCTCTTTACACTGGGTTTGTTTTTTTAATGTCTACTAGCTTTTAAACGGTTGGCTTCTTTGGTTTGTTTGTGGTGGTTATGTGTTTACATGTTTGTGTACTTTACATTGGGAAACTTACTGTATATTGGAACACATGGAAATGCCTTGTCTGTACGTATCTGGTTTTTACACCAAACGGTTTGAAGTAGAATGATGAGGTTTTTCTTTAAAATAGTCCTTAAGATACTATGTTCCTAATAACGTTGATCTGCAGGTTACATTCAAGGTCAAAATTTAAAAAGCATACAGATTCACATAGCTAGCAAACGATTTCCCGTGGAAAGACGCAGTTTTTGGTACATTTCAGATGATGCACCGATATCCAATAAGTGAATGTTATGCATTTACGACAATCACGTGGACTTTGATCAGAGATGTTACAATCATTACAAGGACCACATGGCTTGGCCATCCGCTGCGGAGTAACAAAATGTTCGTTTTCAAGACTGCCAAAGCTGGGATATGGGAATAGTAGGGTGATTTTAAAAAGGTATGCTTTCGTAGTAGTTTAATAAAAGGTATCAACGAAAGGAATAGGTCTCCACCAATTCTTATACCTTTCAACCTCCTATAAACCATAATGGTCATTCCACATGGTAGATCGCAGATACGTTATTCAACCACTCCTTGGAAAACATTCGACTCTCAGTGTCTAAACTATGCCACTCTGCCCATCCTCTTCCTGTAAAAAAAAGCTTTTCGGTGAATTTGGGTTTTCTATAAAAGGCGGGTTTGTTGGGTCGGAATAAAATTCTCCTAGGTATACCTTCATGGTACTAAAACTACCTGACTAAAGATGTATTTTTGTACCAACTAATCCTCTCCGACATCCGATAAGCAAAATTGGTCATAATTCCTGCACGATAGGTTGTAAATAAAGTCATCCGACCGTTGGTTGAAAAGCTTTCGACAAGCCGCAACGAACTCCATTTCTGGCCAAGTGAAGAGTTTTTTGCCGGATTTGGTCTTTCAAGGAAAAGGAGGCGGAGTGAATTTTTCCATGGTACTCAAATAAAACACCTCCACGGAAGAAGCGTTTATTCAACAACACACCTCTTTCGGTCCTCAATAAGTAAGATCGCTCATAATTCCAAAATGATAGACCGTAAATATGTCATCCGATCACCTGTTGGGATTTTTCATTTTTGGGTGCTTCCTCTATGAATTACAGTTGTAACTATATATACAACCTTTATAGGCAGGTACGTATATGTTGATGTGCATGTACCCAGATGGTTACCTTGCTACATTATGTGCTGTGAACCGGATTGATTTGTTCTATTGCTCGTATATATATATATATATATATATATATATATATATATATATATATATATATATATATATATATATATATATATATATATATATATATATATATATATATATATATATATATATATATATATATAAAGTAGACGTAGAGCAGATAAAATTTTAGAGGAAAAAGCTTGGGAACGCTTTAAATCGGCAGCTGCAGCTTTAGCAGTCGGTACCACCATGAAAGCAAATAGAAAATTTGGAATGGAGTGTAAACGTCGGTTCAAGGAGAAGAATGGTGGAAATTTATTGCATGTACGAAAAACAATAGCTAAAAAAATGAAAGCAAACGGAGATTTCACAGACACAATAAAGTCAGCTCTTTCAACAGCAAACATGTGCTAAAAGTTTTAGGAGGAAAGAAAGACATTAAAGGTTCTATAGTAATTCCCTTACCTAAACAAGAGGTGGTTTTACCATTTCTTATTCTGTTATTCGTAGGATTATCGGCAATCGGTGCTTTAGCTGGCGGCGCATCGGGAATTGCTAAAGCGATCAATGACGCGAAAAATTCCGAAAAATTGCAAGAAAAGGTATCGCACCATAATCGCATGACGGAATCGATCGCTATAGGCTCCGGCGGCGTACTTTATCTAAAACCAGACAAATCTGGCGATGGTGCATTATACTTAAAACCGTTTCCAAAAAACTGTATAGATTACCTGAAATACCGTTAACAGATATTGATTTAAAGAAATTCACAAAAAATATTCCCTACTTTATGGGCATTTTTATGAGAGATAGCATGCCTAAATTACCATGGAGAAATGAATCTGGAATCATCAACTTAGATAGTCAAAGCGGACGAGCTACACATTGGGTTTGCTACAAAAAGCGTGGTAAACAGGTAAGGTACTACGATAGTTTCGGTAATCTTCGACCACCAATCGAAATGATTAACTACTTTCGGGGACGTAAAATTTTTTATAATTACAACCAAGATCAGCAATTTAATACCATTATATATGGGCACCTATGCTTACACCGTCTATATAAATAATCGATACAACGTCAAATTTTCTCAATTATCTCAATAACATTCAGTTTAGAAGGTGTTGGTGACATAGCTAGCAACAACTTCTATCCACCGATAGAGCTAGATTTGGAGAAGAAATACGTTATTGGATTGGTGGGATTTTAAGGTTGTAACAGCATTAGAAACATTTATACGGACGAGAGGTTTTATTTTTGAACAAATTCATCTCATTTGCGAGTGATTAATATTCCACGCGATGCGTATGAGTTAGATGAAATTAGTGATTATTTGAAATCAAAGATACCCCCACAGAAAAATTTTGCATTAGGGCAAACAATACACTTAAGTGTGACATAAACAGTTTATTTGAGATCGATTTTACTAAAGAGAACAACACTGGTCGCATGCTAGGTTTTGAACGTAAAATATTAGAAGCAAATATTTTACATACGTCTGCGTTAGACATCCAAATAATTAAACACACTAATCTGCACGTGGAGTGCAACATTATAAAAGGATCTTATCGAAACGGGAAACCTACAAAACTAACATATGAAGTTGACGTTTTAGTCCCACCGGGTTATCGTCTGATTAAAACTCCAAGCAATAGTCAATATTCAGAAGTAAACACCGACATAATTAATAATATAACAATTAAATTGACAAATAAAAAGAAAGAATTAATAGACTTTGGTGAAAGTGAACCATTCACGGTACGCCCAGAACTAAAAGAACATGGGTCTGCGAATTAATCAAAGGGCAATTCCATATACAAGAGACTTCATCCCGATCATCATCAACCCTCATTGCGGTTAACATCTGCAGAGAAATACGTTTTAACATCAATTGGCTTAAAAGTTCTCAGTGACCGAATCATTAAACGTACATTTTAATGAAATGAGATATTCACCTAAAATATGTAGTAATAGAAATAAATTTGTTAGTAAGAAACCTTAAAAGTGTATGAATAAAGCTTAATTGCACGCTTTCACACACATGGAAAAGTATTTAACTAAATTATATCGCTTTCTCAGTCCTCGCAAAAAATTGGATATGTATATATTCATAAAAAAATACAAGGGTATATGATGTACAATGAATTTTGCTCTGTATAAAACAATGCAATTGCATTCTTAAACATTTTTATGAATTTAAAAAATGCAGTGTGATATATATGTGGAGTTAATTCCGTTTTAAAATTTAGTAATTAAGAAGATGAAGGAAAATCATGCAACTTAACCAATAATTTCCCCCACTTTCTTTTCGAAGAAATTCGTTATGAGTTAGGTGGTCAAAGAGTGGACGTTAGTCGAAATCCCGGCATGACATCTACACTTAAAGAATATATTTCTTATACGACAAGCAAGAGCAAAGCACTAAGTCATTTGAGGTGGTCAACAAAGAATGAGGAACCATTACAAGTAGAATCCGATGAGCAAAATGGAGAAAAATCCTTTACAGTATACATACTATTGAATAATGGAATAATGGAGGATTATCGCCAAGTAATCGTGAATGTGCGCCAAGAGTTGATTTTCGTTCGATCTAGAAGCGATACAAACTGTTACTATGGTGACGTTGATGCGGAAATAACCCTAAATAAAACTCAATGGAAAATTACCACACAGTGATTCCGCGAAACTGGACTTGTTTGAAGGAATCGATAAGAATTCTATTATTGCTGTTCCATTTCGTCAATGGGAGTTATATGAATTATCTGCTTTAAAACAAGCAACCTCTGACAAAACCACGTTGGATAATTGTTCCATTCCAACAAGGTAAAGGGTACACAAAGTCTGCAAGAGCCGGAAATATTGATCACATTAAAATCAGAAACCTTAAAGTACATCTAAATTCCGAGTATTATCCCAATGAAGGAATACATTTGAACATCAGTGCTAACCAATACACACTACCTATCGCAATTTTTTGAAATTCCGAAGTGACTACTACGGTGAAGATGATACAGATGCGTTATTCAACTACTCCGAATTCAAATCATGTCCAGTATTTGTAATGAACTGTTCTAAACAAAATGAGTCATTAAAAAACTCAACAGTAGACATCAACTTGGAAATGGAATCTCTTAACATCTTTCGGTAATGGAATCGTTGTCTATGGTCTTATTCACCACGATGCTATTGTTTAGTACAGCCCACTCAGTGGAAAAGTGAAAAGTGGAAAAATTATAATCTTATATTTGTTTAGTTTTATTTCATCCACAAAGATGAACGAAGTTGCAAAGAAACGAAAACTTCCAATTCAAAATCATGACTTGGATGAAAAGTCTGGTACTCCAAAACATGGTGATTTACTTCCTAATAGTATACGTGGCATTATATGTGGCCTCTCCAATTGCGGTAAAACAAACGCAATGATTAGTTTGCTTACTGAGAAAAATGGTTTGAATTTTAAACATGTATACGTATACTCTAAGTCATTGTATCAAAACAAGTACAAGCTTTTACAGAAAATCCTACTTCCGATGAAGGATATAGGTTACTTTACGTTGAGTGATAATCAAGATGTGACTGAGCCGAATTGTACAAAGAAAATTCTATTCTTATCTTCGATTATCTTGCTTGTGAAAATCAAAATAACATAAGGGCATATTTTTCTATGGGTAGACATAACGATATTGACTGTTTCTATTTGGGTCAAACTTACAGTAAAATTCCAAAGCAATTAGTTCGTGACAATGCGAATCTAATTCTATTATTTGAACAAGATGAATTACACCTAAAACATGTGTATGAGGATTATATAAGCCCCATCATAAGCATGAAATTGTTTTGGGATTTGTTCAAAGCGCTGGATACATCCGTTTGGTTTCTTAGTCATAGTAGTCAATAATGGTCGCGATAGGAAAAGGTTTGACGAATATATAATACCTTAACTGCTCAGTTTAGGTATTAACAGCGATATGTTAGTGTAAACAGCTATCAGTGCAGGGTAAACTGGAACTTGTCTGGCTACACCCTATATAATACCTTACACTGCTTTCAGTGGTTTAGTAGTTACCCATCCGTTTAGGTATTAACAACTATCTATTCAGGGTAAACCACAATTTTGCAACAATGGATAATAAGGAGATGATATTAAAGAGAAAAGTTATTATGGCTTGTAAAATAATACGGCAGAAATATAACAATCTTGAAACTACCAGCTTTGATAAAGAAAGAACATTTGAAAGTACTTATAAACCTCTATAATCGATCCTGATAAAAAACACACCTAAAAAGGAGTCCATTGACGTTAAACCCAAAAACCCATCTTTGTTCATATTTCAAAGAAATCATGCTACTACTCGCACTAGCCCGCTAGCTCCACGCTTCATTTCACCCTCATTAACAAGAAACAGTGCTACTGGCCCCCTAGCTCAACTTCACTTTTTTCAAATAAATCACCCTCCAGGTCCTCGTACACCATCTTTCCTAGATACATCTGTCGTAGGAGAGATTAATACCAAGGAAGAAGAAGAACCTCTTAATATCGCAGATGATTCCCGTAATGAACCCATCTCAGAATAATTTCTCGAGCAGTACCACGAATTACCCCTTATATACGTTGAACGTATTATGACGGATCTTGGAGGTGCTATTGATCATACTTATAGTCCACTATGATATCAAAACAGACAAATGGACACTTGGTAATACCCCCGTCACAATTAAAGGAATCGGTATGATTATTAAAGGTGTCACGTATAAAGGGACTCCAGGTTTATATGATCTGCTTATTATGAATGAACTCAATTTAAATCTAGCAAATTCAAAGGATGGAAAGAATTATAAAAGGACTTTAGGACCTACAAATGTTGCAAGGCGAAATTATGAAGCCGCGGCAAAAAGTATACACAAATAATCAAACCCTTACTGTCAGCATCATCACCCACAACTCAGGGGGGTGCAGCTATGTTTTTTAAGGAATTAAACAGACAGATTGAATGTAAATATTGGAATGATGTACACGAACTAATTTGTGATCTAAAAGGTGTCGTAAATAAGATAATATCAATTGTAGAAGAACTATATGAAGATGGATACATTGAAAGACCAAACAACGGTTTTCTAAAAAAATATAAATTAGAATGCATTGATGTCGACATATCATAACTAAAATGACCCTTGACAAATTTGGACGTTCACATGCCCAGAATTAATTCAAGAAATTAACCCCTCAGTTTCAACTGATTGATGATAATCAATTCGATATCGAGAATAAGAGGCTCAATGTTGCCAACCCCAAAGATCCTCAAGATGTCGTCACTAAGCAATACTATTTATCGACAAGGTTGAATTTGGATGGAAACCGTTTGACACAGGATACCTTGATTTTCGTCTGCAAGCAGTTCAGAAAGCTTTTGAAGGAAACTCTAACGCTTATCTAGTGTTGGATCAAAAGCTATATCTACTTAAAGAAATTGTGGATAAATTAGTACCGTGTCCTAATTACAACTCGTCAACGAATTGCACAACCCTGCAAGAAAAAATTTTAAACGAAGGCGCACAATAGTGAAAGGATATGATGATCTTTGGCAAGCAGATTTGGCAGAATTTAACACATATGTCAATCAAAATATGGGCTATAAGTATATATTAGTGGTTAATGACTGTTTTTCGAAACACTTGTGGTCTTAAGGACTAAAAACGAAAACGGGGATAGAAGTTGCCAAGGCCATGGAAACAGTCTTCAAAAAAGGACCGAAACCACCGATTTGCAGACGGATTCAGGAAAAGAATTCTACAATGACCATTTTACTAAGCTAATGCAGGGTTATTGAATCAACCATTCCTGCACCTACAGCACAAAGAAGGCAGCAATTGCGGAACGTATTATCAGGACCATTAAGTCTGCTCTATATAGGTCCTTCAGCCTACAAGGTAAATACAAATAGATTGATACAATTCATACCGTAACGATCGAATATAACAATAAGCATAGAACTACAGGAATGAAGCCTAAAGATGTCGGTAATCATACAAAGCTAGAGACTTACACTCACATAAAAACAGTTGATAGGAATCGCTATTGTGCGGGTGACAGTTCGGATCAGTAAATTTTAAAGTATTTTCGCCAAAGGATTGGATGAAAGATCATGGATCAATAAAGACTATATTGTTTTATAATATAGCCGTAGGAATAATTTGTAGCTTTTAGATAAAATAAAAACACATAAAAAAATAATCATAGTTTATTTTTAAATATTACATCATCTTATATAGTAAACTTAAAGTATTTTTAAAATCAGTTAAATTACTGAATAGCCATATTCCGGAATTTGGTCCACACGTCCATCCCAAGCAGAGATTTGTTTAACCTTTATGGATGTTTTCTAATATCCAGCGGTAAATTTTGCGGTGCTCCTCATTTTCCCACGGTTGAAACTTGCATGTAATGTTCTGTTCTAGTACTTCAATCAAAATAGCGAGGCACTTGTAATTAGCATAATACGCTGCTGCCTTTATTTAACACTTATAATAGAGAAAGTGTCTTTATAAACAATATTTTCTATGCTAACATTTTCCGAAGTACACAATGAATCACCTCATAATAAATTGTGTAGGTAAATTTTAAGGGACATGTCACCAAGTAGATTCATATCATCTAAGATCCTATCTACTTCATTAGAAGTTAATGAACCTTTATCGGCACACAATTTCGTAAAACTTTTAATGATATTGCCTAAGCTAATTTTTCTATCAAATAATGTCTTAATAATAACTTCATTTGCACACTTTGAGTTTATAACACAGAGTTCAATCACTCATCAGGAATAACAATATGTTGTAATCTATTCAGTATAAATAAATAGCTTTCAGGGGAGGTCAAAGAACGCTGCAGGTACTTTCTGCAGATTTTATCACTACTGTACTGGAATTTGTCTTCAATACTGCTCATTGTTTACTGAAAGTTATACCCCGAAGGTCTAGTATCAGTAAAATCGAAATTTACTAAGCGTTTATCGTCATAACGATTAAGTATGACTCTTTTTGTTTGACGGTAAACACATCTTGTTTTTTTGATCTTATGAGATGTTGATAGCGCCTTATTACACCACTGATTCCCTCATTATTAAGATGACTGAAAAATACTTTCTTGGCAGGGAGCGTGGTCTCGCTTAACTTATGCCACGTATCCATATACTCATAAGGAAACACGCCTTTGTGAACTAGTAGAGAAAATTTCTCATCATTGATGCAATTAGCGCGGGTAATCATTTTTTTACTATCCTCCAAATAGTCAGACAACTTTTCAATACTACTACCATAAATCTGAAAGAGTCAATAAATCTAAACTTAATTTTGGCGCCTTCTATTACTTTCGTGAAGGAGATATATCTTTCTTTGTTTGTGAGCAGCAGTGAAATTGAACCGGGAACACTAGCCAATTCTCTAATGATAAAATGAGAATAATAGCCTAATAAATTATGAAACACGATTGGTAGAATGTGGGAACTCTTAGTTTAGGTTACATGCCTGATGCACTGCCCACCGAAATGCTCCTGTAAGATGATTATGGTCTGTAACTGTTATATCAGAATCAGTAAATGGTTTCCTGCAAATGTGACAAATCGTGGCGCTTTCAAATTGCTCAACTTGACTGGGTATTATTTGATTGATTATTTCGGTAGCCCAATGTGCAATACTTAGCTCGTGAATAAACCACTGAATACAATCCTTTCCTCCGTAAAGCAGGAATCCAGATAAAGAATGATTGTATGAATAGTAAGCAATGCTGAATGGCATATGTTTGAAGTGAAATAGAGTATTACTTTCGATGTCTGTTGTATACTTTTCTAAAATACTTTCTAAATCGGCATAAATTACAAATGGTACATTTTCTGGGAATGCGAAATTTTTTAACTGCAAATTCATTTCCGCCTCGGTAGGCAGCCTAGCAGAGCATTGATTAAGTTGATTACAATACGATAAATACTGTTCTAAAGGTACATCTGACCAAAATTGATTCAAACAACAGTTACAAAACACTTTCTTAAGACCGCGCCTTGATATCTATTTTGAAAATAAAGCAGACATATTTTTAATCTATGTGTAATGGTTACGCGTTAATATCATCCGCGGCTTGATAGAAAGTAGAAAAAAGTAAAACAAAGTAGAAAGTAGAAAGTAGAAAGTAGAAAGTAGAAAGTAGAAAGTAGAAAGTAGAAAGTAGAAAGTAGAAAGTAGAAAGTAGAAAGTAGAAAGTAGAAAGTAGAAAGTAGAAAGTAGAAAGTAGAAAGTAGAAAGTAGAGAGGAGAGAGTATAGAGTAGAAGGTAGAAGGTAGAAGATAGAGGTTAGGGTAGGTGGTAGATGATAGAAGGTAGAAGGTAGAAGATAAAAGGTAGAAGATAGAAGGTAGAAGGTAAAAGGTAGAAGGTAGAAGGTAGAAGGTAGAAGGTAGAAGGTAGAAGGTAGAAGGTAGAGGGTAGAGGGTAGAGAGTAAGGTAGAGGATAGAGTAGAGAGTAGAAAGTAGAAAGTAGAAAGTAGAAAGTAGAAAGTAGAAAGTGGAAAGTGGAAAGTGGAAAGTGGAAAGTGGAAAGTGGAAAGTAGAAAGTAGAAAGTAGAAAGTAGAAAGTAGAAAGTAGAAAGTAGAAAGTAGAAAGCAGAAAGCAGAAAGCAGAAAGTAGAAAGTAGAAAGTAGAAAGTAGAAAGTAGAAGTAGAAAGTAGAAAGTAGAAAGTAGAAAGTAGAAAGTAGAAAGTGAAAGTGAAAGTAGAAGTAGAAAGTAGAAGAGAAGTGAGAGAGAGAGAGGCAGAGGCAGAGGCAGAGGCAGGAGGAGAGAGTAGAGTAGAGTAGAGTGAGGTGAGGTGAGTAGAGGTAGAGGTGAGGTAGAAGGTAGAAGGTAGAAAGTAGAAGGTGGAAGATGGGAGGTGGAAGGTGGGAGGTGGAAGGTGGAAGGTGGAAGGTGGAAAGTGTAAAGTGGAAGGTGGAAAGTAAGAAGTATAAATTAGGAGGTAGAAAATAGAAAGTGGAAAGTAGAAAGTAGAAGGTGTTGAAAGATTTACGGATTCTCTACCGCTTCGCTGATAACCCAATACACAGTTTTTTATCATTTATGCAGTACAAATTCGAATTCGAATGGGGAAGTAAGTTGAATCAAAATTCAAAACGTCTATAAAATGAGGATAACTTTGGACCTCTTTTGTATCACGCTGCGTGGGATATAATGCCGAAATAACGGCCCATAGGAAGCAATACTCATCGTTATTTTTAACATTCACTACTGCACGTTTTACTACTATGAAGGAGGGAACTTTAACATAGGTTGAACGACCACCTCTAAATGGAAAATAGCTATTAATATTCACTTTTAAATGAAAAACTTCGTGTAATGCCGAACCCGAATCCCTTTCGGAAAACTACTTCAATTTTGTCTGTAACTTATAATACACGTCTACATTGTACAACACACGTAAATGGTTGAAATATCAATAACACAATTTTGTATGGCAAAAGACTTCAACTCAATAATATGATTTTGAGGTTGCATGAAATTCACCTTTAGCATGGATTTCCTTAAAATTAATTTAATCTTACGTTTAAAACTATTATACCCATCTTATAAAAAAATTAAAGGGTCCTTGATGTTTTCTATGTTAACTATAATTCCTGTCATTAAAACATGACTCTGGGGAGTACCAACGTAATTTATGTATACGTTTTTTATTGACAATTTTATTACCCGTCTTTTCTGAAGCATTCTTTAACCGCCTCAGTCTTATGAGATAGCACTTTAGCAATGATAAGTTGCTTTCAAGCTTAAGTAGACTTTCATTGGTCTCATAATAAATTTTCTTTTTAATTATATCTTGAAATAGCTTAATTTTAGTGTTAATTATACTGGCACGCTTCACAAATTCCTTTTTGTTTTTAATAATGGAATAACCTGTCATAGTTAAATTAACTGTCTCACTACTGCTCGGCATAACCTTACTCATAGTTACTTTCAATTGTATGCAACAATATCGAGCACACACTTGTAAATAAACTTTTAACAAATATCCAATTGCTCTTCACAACACTAGGTTTACAATAAAACTTCTAGTCACGATGGCAATGTAAAATTGTGATGCACATGCTGGTGATTATGTGAACTTTTAACAAACATTGCTCTTCATAACACTTAATTTATCGTCACGATTGCAATGTATCGAGTGACATGAAACCGTTCTTTACATACTTATATATGTATATTCAAGGTCAAAATACGGATAAGGTCGGGTAAGGTCGGATAAGTTCGGATCACCTTTGACCTTGAAAATTCTCTTTTTAGATTTCTCTGAGGTGTAACCTTGAAATAGTTGCTCACCTACGCATACGCAAAGCCAGTTGTCATGTTTATTTTTGCTATTTGGCGTTGCAAATTGATACGAATACAATTTAACCATTGACCTACACATTACCTTGACCCGGCGAAATTGTTTGGTGACCTTGAAAATTCTATTTTTAGATTTCTCAGAGGTGTGAAGTGTTGGAGGTCCTGTGCAAGCCAGGAGCTTATTTTTGACCTGAACCACTTGACTTGAAGAGGTCAATGAACTAATTGCGTGGCCTTGAAAATATCAACGACCTTGACCCTTTCCTTTGAAAAGCTTGGCACAGGTAATGTGTATGTGACCATGTACTTGGACGCAGCGAACGTGATGATCTTAAAACTTTCAATGTGAACAATCTGTACGAGAGCCTTAATGACCTTTAAAAACCAATCTAGTAACACTTCTAGTGACTTTTTTCAAAACTAGTTACTTCAATGACCTTGACCTTGAGGAGCAGACTTCGATGCATGTAACGTATGACCTTAAAGAGGGGGACGCGTGTGCACGAATGACCTTGAAGAACATGCAGGCAATGTGAACGACCTTTACCATGAAAATCAATCTAGTGACTTCTTTAAAATCTAGTTACATTTCTAGTGACAACAATGAGTTAGAAGTGCAGTAGCTATTCCACTTATGATTTTTTCTCAAGTCCTTGACTACTCTCAGTATTGAATCTGGCACCTTTCACTAGCAAGTCTGATACCTTTACCGCTGAGCCACTGAGTAATACAATACACACGCTCACACACGCGCACAACGCGAGCACACTCGCACTCGCGAACACGGGGACACTCGCACACTCGCACACGTGCACAAGCGCACGCGAGCACATACGCACACACGCACACGCGCATGCACAGTCGCACACATGGATACACGCGCACGGGCGCACGCGCACGGGAGCACGCGCGCGCTCACACCCACACCCACACCCACACCCACAACCACAACCACACCCACACCAACACCCACAGACTTACACACATACGCACAGACAGGCACAGACACAGACAAGACACGGACACAGACACGGAGAGGGACACGGACTCGGACACGGACACGGACACGAGCACGGACACGAACACGGACACGGACACGGCGTAGGCGCAGGCGCAAACGTAGACGCAGACGCAGACGCAGACGCAGACGCAGACGCAGACGCAGAAGCAGACGCAGACGCAGACGCAGACGCCGACACAGACGCAGACGCAGACGCAGACGCAGACGCAGACGCAGAAGCAGACGCAGACGCAGACGCAGACGCAGACGCAGACGAAGACACAAACGCAGACTCAGACGTAGAAGCAAGCGCAAACGCAGACGCAGACGTAGACGCAGGCGCAGACGCAGACGCAGACGCAGACGCAGGCGCAGACTCAGACGCAGGCGCAGGCGCAGACTCAGACGCAGACGCAGATGCAGACGCAGACGTAGGCGCAAACGCAGACGCAAACGCAGACGCAGACGCAGACGCAGAGGCAGACGCAGGCGCAGACGCAGACCAAACGCAGACGCAGGCCCAGATCCAGACGCAGACGCAGACACAGACGCAGGCGCAGGCGCATACGCATGCGCACACATACTCATACGCATGCGCATACGCATACACAGGCGCAGACGCAGACGCAGACGCAGACGCAGACGCAGACGCAGACGCAGACGCAGACGCAGACGCAGACGCAGACGCAGACGCAGACGCAGACGCAGACGCAGACGCAGACTCAGACGCAGGCGCAAGCGCAGACTCAGACGCAGACGCAGATGCAGACGCAGACGTAGACGCAGGCGCAAACGCAGACGCAAACGCAGACGCAGATGCAGACGCAGACGCAGACGCAGACGCAGACGCAGACGCAGACGCAGACGCAGACTCAGAGGCAGACGCAGGCGCAGACGCAGACCAAACGCAGACGCAGGCCCAGATCCAGACGCAGACGCAGACACAGACGCAGGCGCAGGCGCATACGCATGCGCACACATACTCATACGCATGCGCATACGCATACACAGGCGCAGACGCAGACGCAGACGCAGACGCAGACGCAGATGCAGACGCAGACGGAGACGCAGACGCAGACGCAGACGCATACTCAGATGCAGACGCAGACGCAGACGCAGACAGACACAGACACAGACAGACACAGACACAGACACAGACGCAGACGCAACCAGATGCAGATGCA
This sequence comes from Vesta saturnalis, assembly GCA_036346205.1. Taxonomy (NCBI): domain Eukaryota; kingdom Metazoa; phylum Arthropoda; class Insecta; order Coleoptera; family Lampyridae; genus Vesta; species Vesta saturnalis. The sequence goes on along the minus strand of JARFJB010000317.1, from coordinate 4,155,572 downwards.
GACGCAGAACGCAGACGCAGACCAACGCAGACGCAGGCCCAGATCCAGACGCAGACGCAGACCAGACGCAGGCGCAACGCATGCGCACACTACTCATACGCATGCGCATACGCATACACAGGCGCAGACGCAGACGCAGACGCAGACGCAGACGCAGACGCAGACGCAGACGCAGACGCAGACGCAGACGCAGACGCAGACGGAGACGCAGACGCAGACGCACAGACGCAGACGCAGACCAGACGCAGGCGCAAGCGCAGACCAGACGCAGACCAGATGCAGACGCAGACGCAGGAAACGCAGACGCAAACGCAGACGCAGATGCAGACCAGACGCAGACGCAGACGCAGCAGACGCAGACCAGACTGCAGACGCAGGCGCAGACGCAGACCAAACGCAGACGCAGGCCCAGACGACCAGACGCAGAACAGACGCAGGCGCAGGCTGCAGACGCAGACGCAACTCATACGCATGACGCATACGCATACCAGACGCAGACGCAGACGCAGACGCAGACGCAGACGCAGATGCAGACGCAGACGGAGACGCAGACGCAGACGCAGACGCATACTCAGATGCAGACGCAGACGCAGACGCAGACACAGACAGCAGACGCAGGACGCAACGCATGACGCAGACGCATACTCAGATGCAGATGCATACGCAACACAGGACGCAGGCGCAGACGCAGCAGACGCAGACGCAGACGCAGACGCAGACGCAGACGCAGACGCAGACGCAGACGCAGACGGAGACGCAGACGCAGACGCAGACGCAGACGCAGACGCAGACTCAGACGCAAGCGCAAGCGCAGACTCAGACGCAGACGCAGATGCAGACGCAGACGTAGACGCAGGCGCAAACGCAGACGCAAACGCAGACGCAGATGCAGACGCAGACGCAGACGCAGACGCAGACGCAGACGCAGACGCAGACGCAGACTCAGAGGCAGACGCAGGCGCAGACGCAGACCAAACGCAGACGCAGGCCCAGATCCAGACGCAGACGCAGACACAGACGCAGGCGCAGGCGCATACGCATGCGCACACATACTCATACGCATGCGCATACGCATACACAGGCGCAGACGCAGACGCAGACGCAGACGCAGATGCAGACGCAGACGGAGACGCAGACGCAGACGCAGACGCATACTCAGATGCAGACGCAGACGCAGACGCAGACAGACACAGACACAGACAGACACAGACACAGACACAGACGCAGACGCATACTCAGATGCAGATGCAGACGCAGACGCAGACACAGACACAGACGCAGGCGCATACGCATGCGCACACATACTCATACGCATGCGCATACGCATACACAGGCGCAGACGCAGACGCAGACGTAGACGCATACTCAGATGCAGACGCAGACGCAGACGCAGACGCAGACACGGACACAGGCACAGACACAGTCACTGTCACAGACACAGACACAGACACAGACACACACACACAGACACAGACACAGACACAGACACAGACACAGACACAGACACAGACACAGACACAGACACAGATACAGACACAGTCACAGATACAGACACAGACACAGACACAGACACAGACACAGACACAGACACAGACACAGAGACAGACACAGACACAGACACAGACACAGACACAGACACAGACACAGACACAGTCCCAGACGCAGACGGAGACGCAGACGCAAACGCAGACGCAGACGCAGACGCAGACGCCGACGCAGACGCAGACGCAGGCGCAGACACAGACTCAGATGCAGGCGCAGACGCAGACGCAGGCGCAGGCGCAGACGCAGGCGCAGACGCAGGCGCAGACGCAGGTGCAGACGCAGATATGTGTGTGTGTGTGTGTGTGATGAGTGTGTGTGTGTGTGTGTGTGTGTGTGCGTGTGCGTGTGCGTGTGCGTGTGCGTGTGCGTGTGCGTGTGCGTGTGCGTGTGCGGTGCGTGCGTGCGTGCGTGCGTGCGTGCGTGCGTGCGTGCGTGCGTGCGTGCGTGCGTGCGTGCGTGTGTGCGTGCGTGCGTGCGTGCGTGCGTGCGTGAGTGCGTGCGTGTGTGTGTGTTTGTGTATTTAACCTTTATTTTGGAGAGATTCATTTTCTTTTGTTTGAAATTAATCTCTTGATTACATTTACCGAATTTATACGGTTACTAATTATTACTTACAAATTTAGTTACATGTGTAAGTAATAATGTATAGTAAACGTAACTTGATACTAAAAAATATCTGGTGTGGAAGACCATACGACTTTCCAACCTGCAAAATGGAAATTAAAAGAAATGAAATAATTTTAATAACATTTTTATAATATTAATTACGCAACCTCTTTTTTAATAAGTTCATTACGTAAATATGCAACATTGTAAAAGCAGAAACAATAATCTGTGTCGAACAGATGTTTAAAACTTCATGTCTGACAGAGGTTAACAGACATCTAGATGCTAACTTAAGAAATTAAAGAAATGAAATAATTTAATCGATCTTTACTACCGCAAAATTTTGCGGTTAAAGTTAAATTTACAACATTGTAGAAACAAAAACAATAATCTATGTCAGAATGAGGTTTAAAACTTCATGTCAGATAGAGATTAATGGACATAAATATATGTTAACGTAAGAAAAATGTTCCAACCCACTTCTATAAAAATATCGATAATACACCTTAAACATTTTCAATCACATTTATTTAATTATCAGATTTATTTAAAATTCTGGCTCCGTTATTTTCTTCTACGCAAAATTAACTTAATATAAAAAAAAAATCATCGAAGTCCATCAAGCGGTTGTCTCGAATCTGCGTGAACTAAATGACAAAATTATTTTAATAGCCATGAAAAAAAAAGGTGACAATGTCAAACAAATTACAAAAAAATTGCTGTCACTGTTAGAAGTATACGTGCTAAGTTGTGTTTAGTTTGTGCCGTTTACGGAGGTTTGAGACAGGCTACTTGTCGAAAGAATGAGTGAAACTAAGATTGAAGAAGCGTGATAAAGTCCTGACAAAATAAGGCAATGGGCCAAACCTAATTCATAAAAGAATGATTGCTGTGTATTGGGAAGACGCACCATCTTATTTTCAAGTAGAATATTGGTCTAAACTCTTTCGATGGAGCCGATAATCAATCAATGATGACCCAAAATCCGGTCGACACGTTGAAGCTCGAACTGAAGACATTTTGCGAAAAGTCGAAAATTTGATACTGAAAGATCGACGTATAAGGATCTCTGTCATTGCAATAAAGTCGGTATATCCGAAACAAGTGTTCTTAATATTTTGATTCATTTTATTCATATTTAATTAATTTTTTGACTTAACTTACGCTACATTAAAAACTGTATAAAGAAAAGTTATGAAAAATTAAACTTTCATTGAAGGATATGCCTGCATTTTTTTCTTATAAAATTAATCGTTATTCACATAATGAAAAAATTTGAACTAACACTTAAATTTTACCTTTTTTTGTGGCTAAATTACGCGTCATGTCAAAAAATTGCATAGAATACAATTAATCTACATGTCTAAGGTCTATATCTAGGTATTGGTAGATCTTTGAAATGTGTAGCTGCCCCTAATAGACCCCTTCTCCGCCGCTGGATTTCTTCCAAAATCTGATCAGCTCTAAGCCAAATGAAAACAAGCTTAAATACAAAATTTTAAGTACGTAGGTATTTTCGTTCTAGATTTATTGTGGATACTTACACCCACGCATAGACACACACACACACACACGAACGCACGCAACCACCACACCAACACCAACACCTACACCCACACCCACACACACACCCACACCCACAACCACACCCACACCCACACCCACACACCCCCCACACCCACAACCACTCACGCACACGCTCACGCACACGCACACGCACACGCACACGCACACGCACACGCACACGCACACGCACACGCACACGCACACGCACACGCACACGCACACTGAATTAATTGGTGCTTGCAAAACGACATGTTTGCCGTCCAGGACTCTAATGCAATCATTATATTCTTTTGCCACTTCTAAGTATCCTTCTGATGTATTGGGTAACTGTGACGAAAACATGTGATGCAATCATATTCTGCACCAGTTCAAAAAAAAATCCTCTAACAAATTTTTTCTCTAACAATGCGTTATTTATAGATTGGCATCACAGAAGGCGAAGACGAAAATGATGCAGACGATGATCCCTCCGCTAATTCTGCTTCAGTATAAAATACTCAGGGATCTGAGGAGAATCAGAAGTCGAAGGAGGCGTAAGATACTCCAGTGTCTGTGGAAAAACATCCTCCAGCTCAGATGGCTCCTGCACGTACAACTCGCAAAAGGAAGAGTGCAGCTGATGAGAAGTTGGATGCCGCTTTTGCAATATTATTAAAGGCATCAAGGGCGCATGCACAGCAAGAACAAAATGAGTTCACGATATTTGGGCATCTTGTGGCTACGAAACTTTAAAAATATCCTAATGTAGCGTAGACTACGGTGCAACAAGCCATTATGAATATTTTATTTGACGCGGACAGGGGCTTCTATGACCAACGTCCCGCTCCACATAATCCTCAATTAAATGTAGTGCATCGTCAACTGCTTTCGTATCCTAACACCTTTAGCATTTCTAAACAGTCTATTTCTCACGATTCCCGATTTACACAACCAGATTCTGGTTACAACCGCTCTCCTTTCTCATAATCCCAGACTCCCCAGTATTTACCACAGCCATCACCATCAAGTTCCCATTATTCCACTACATCTACTTATTCAACATCTGCCAGCGTTACCGCCCATTCCCCACCAACGTTCACGGAGAATTTTGTCATGCCCGCCATTGAGTAAAAATAGTTATATTGAACTACAGTTAATTATAATTATGATTGTATTTATTAAATACGAGTAGTATTTTTGTTATGTGTGTGATTAAATAAAATTACATGCTTGTATATCTTCCTTTAATTTGTCTATGAGGGCCTTACACACTTCTGGAACTATGGCACTTATCGATTGTTTAGATATTTTGAAAAGATACTGCAGGCTGGTGAAGGAATCCGCAGTCGCCAAAAAACGAAGTATTACTGCTAACCTTTCTTGAACAGAAATAGCTTTTCTCCACTTCGTATCTTTTCATGCTATTTTTGGTCCAATTTCATTGATCAAATACTCAAAGGCGGTAGGAGACATCCTTGTAACATTTTTTGTATAAACCACTAACTGCTTGAAATTTTAGATCCAAAAGTAAATGACGCCCACCATACCTAGTTCTACTTGTATATAATTCTGTCTACCACCAACGTCTTTCGCTACGTTTTCTGTTTTTCACTAAATAGTGCATGGCTGAAACAGCAATATTTATCTTGCTGCTTGAAGGACTTTGCATGAACTGAAATGGGACGCTAATATGTTTCGCGCTGACGATACGCGGCGATGTTGCGTTACACCTCAATGTTTCGGCCACACCGCAACTTCTTCGTGCAACAGACACTGTTGCGCAACTAAGTTACGATGTTTTGTTGCATGTCTATCCGCACCTTAATATCCGAAAATCGGCCATTTTATTTTCGGTATAACAAAAGATCATAACAAATCGGCAACAGTGTCAGAAAGAACTTTAGGAAAATCCAAACCATTTTGTGAAAACCACGTCTTACTATCTTTTTCTATTCCTACGTTATTAAAAGTCAAGATATGGCTGGGCACCTTGCACCAGCCATTAAAGTGTTCAAGTGGTAAACAACCACTACCATTGGGAAAAATTGTTTAATTTTGAAGATAACTTTGCTTATATATAACACTCTTTAGAGTGTTATAGGGTTGTGATAGGGTTATATCATTGTGAATTAAAGACTAATAAGATCGACGGTTATCTTTTTTGTTTAATTTAAAAATCCGTAAATTACAGATTACAGTTGGCCATTACAACACTCCAACGTACTTACATAACTGAGTGGGGGATGATAAGATTTGAGTAAAAAAGTTTCATCTCTTTTATCAATAAAATCACATTCAATTTGATTATTTTTACATAATCTAGCAAATGCGTCTTGGAAATGGAAATGTACTTTTGAACCTTTGATACACCTTCACAGAAAGAAAAAAATTCAAATAAATTGATCTTTGTACTAAATATCATCCAAGTATCACAACTTTTTTTTTAAAGTTTGATATTTATATAAATATGAATGATTTATGTAAACAGTTTGGCCAAAACAATCGCCAGCGGATGCAATCAATGTTTATCTGCATTTTTCCTCGATAAATTTAGTTTCACACTTTTGTGAATATGTTGTTCGTCCATTAATTTAATTGTTAATCTTTGAACGCTTGTAATAATTTAGTAACACTGAGATCTGTACTGCCTTGAAATTTGCCATTATTAATTGTAATTAGATTACACGTCATTATTGTTTTAGTAGTGAGTGTAATTTTGTGATATACATCGGGGGTCAATTTTTGAAACTATAGATTGAAACAGTGCCTCAATATGGACTTTAAACCGTTCACTTTACCCGCTATATAAATGACCATCTCCATCTTTGTGTAAACATATTAGTTTGTAACATCGCGATATATACACACGCGCGCTTATGTTTATGTAGTATACTCGGTCTGTATTCATTTTAAGTATGGAAAGCGCATTATACGAAGCATCTAACACGGTCATTTCAAATGGACATAAACAGAACAGTGATAGTGCCAAACACAGTTATGTGCCAAAACAGGGAGATCAAAATTTTAGCAGATTATTGGACAAGGATCCTGTTGATATTGGTTTTGAAAATATTACATATACCGCAAGTCTTGGATTTAGAAAAGGTTCGTATTACATCATTAATTCTTTCGATCATACTTTCACAATTTACCTGTTTAGGTTTTTCTTTATTTTTCATTAGTTACAGCTGATGTAGAAAGTCTATCATTCAAGATACACATAACTTATCAACGCTCTACTTTTTATCTTAATTATTAAGTGAATTTCCATTTTACAGATTACAAATACATTAAAACAATAGAATTTCAAAGTTCATTTCATTCAATCATGTAATTTTATTTTTAACAAAGATAAAAGTCCATGTTGTTACTTTTGGTCCTTGCACTAAATGAATAATGCTCTGTTACAGGAAAAAAAGAGATTTTACATGGCATACATGGAAGATTTCCACCTGGCAAGCTAATTGCTATAATGGGTCCTTCAGGTGCTGGAAAAAGTACGCTTTTAGATGTTTTAAGTGGATACCGAATTTCTGGTATCGGAGGAACTGTTTATGCAAATGGAGTTGAAAGAAATTTAAATGCATTTAGAAGATCATCTTGTTATATAACACAAGATGATCGATTACAAGATTTATTAACTGTGTGGGAAAATATGATGATTGCTGCTGATTTAAAATTAGGGCCAGCTGTCCCTGTCTTTGAAAAGGAAAATATTGTAAGTCTATGTCACACATTATGCAAAATTCTCTTTGTTGACAATATTCGAGTTTTCACTTTATTCAGTTTTATTCGGTGATTAATTATGTATAACAGCAATTTTCCATTTTTTTAATTAAAATTTGCATTTCTATTCTAAACAGGTTATAATACTTTACAATTTAAAAAAGAGCCTTCAGTGTTATGTTTATAAATTGTTATTAAAAGCAAAACAACCGTTTTAAATAACATGTGTAATTAACATAAAATATAAAAATAATTATATATAATTAATGATTACGTTCAGTTTTTAGTACATTCTCACTTATAACTATAATACAATGTGTAGTTTGGGGGAAATAGTTTTTGTATTAAGCAATCAATAATGAAATCACCCACAACAACAGTTTGAAAGAATTTACTGGTGCCTTGCATTTAACTATTTTGTGAACCGACAGTGATCAGATTAAACAATAATAATCGGGTTCAAACCTTTATGGGACGCTTCTCTTCCATTCTCTATTCATACAAATAATTCATAAATAAATTTGGCAAATCGCTTATGATAAAATGAACCATTACACGTGTTTTAGTTAATTAGTATTATTTTATTAAACTTATTGGTGATTATTGAACTTCACTTTATTGATAACCGATAACAACAATCAAACACTAAGTTCCAAAACAAAGGGAATGATTCACTGATAAAATGATATCACTCGTAATGTTTGCGTTTAAATACGACTTCTGCTCAAAATGCATGTATCACCTCGAACTATGTAAATTACTTTATTCGTATAGTTCGGCTAACAAACAAAATATCTAGCACTTCCCCATTTGTTAATTAAAGTCAGTTTTTTAACCTGAAATACATACTAATCAATATAATCAAATAAAATTAAGCTACCTTTGTTGTGAAGGTGATTAATATTACATTTTAAAATTTTATCTCACAATTTACAGTGTAAATTAGTAAATGTCAATTTGCTCGCAATTGCGCTCCGTAAACGTTAATCTCACCAAAAAGGCCCTCTTGGACTTTGCCTTAATACAAATACGTCAAAGATATTTTATCAAATCGTTTTAATTTTTACAAGAGATTTCATTATGATGTAAAATGGTCAAGGTTCATTTACATATCTATTTTAAATATGTTTATGGCATATTTTTTGTACCTTTAGGTTTTGTATTATTTTTGATTTCACGGTTGTTTTGTATGTTTGAACATCATAATATGAAAGAGAAATTGATTACATTATAATATAAATTTAACCTAAATTAGTTACTTTCATTAGATATTGTAGGTCAGTAACAAGTATACGTCACTATTATTGTATAATACTGTGTAAGCCATGAGATTTCCTTGAAACATATTAAATTATTTTGGGAAATTGAATAATACAGTTAATATCACCAATACACATTATGCTAATCTACAAAACTTACTTCATTCACAATCAAGTTGTTGTGAGTCAAGGTGGCCGAGTCCGGTGAATTTATGGTCTTTAACAAACTGCAAACAAAAATTAATTCAACAAAACGCAGTTGAACTTTTAGAGATATGATATTTCTATCACACAATAGAATGTACAATACATCCAGCACATGATTTTTATATGCTATTATATAAAATTTTATAATTGTGTAAGAGAGACCATCTTACAAACATTACAATGTCAGGACGTGTTCCCTATTATAATACAAACTTGAGAAGTAGTGGCGGATGATGTAAACGTTTCTGGTTAATTAGCATGCAAAAGGTGTAACAAAATACCGTAAATCTTTCAAAAGTTGTTATTTGCAATTCGGTTTACCACCCGAGATGTGCTAAACAAATAAAAAATATAAAAGTTATCGATGATAAACAGCTTATGTGCTGTGAAAGTGTGAATGTCCCTATTAGTGATGAACATTTTCTAAATGAAACATGTACACTTATTCAAGCAGAGCTATGCATTCTGTAATTAAATATCTGAAGCAAAGGATCAAACAGTTATCAGAAAGCTGCTATTGACGCATTGCAAAACCAAGTTTGCTTGTAAATAAACTAAATTCTACTGGGCTGAACTACGATAACGAATATTGCATGCCATGACCTCTGCTTTAACAAATATAAAGGTAAATAAACCTAAATTTAATAAAATAGTATCAATGTGACAACTCAACCAAAATAATAGGGCGTTGACGATAAATGACTCAGTTTAAGTAAAATGACCTTAAATGTGTGTCAAATAATGAGCCGTCAGTAAAAGTTAATCTGAGCAACCCGATATTTGCAACTATATCAATAATGCCAACAGCTGGCATAGTATTTTTAAGCTTCAAATTTATATATTTCTGCATTTCTTTCATTTTAACTCAATCACTGCATTTTTTCTGGTCACCTGGCACAGATAACACCGATACTAGCCCAAGTTACTAAGTGATAACATCATAGTAGCTCCTATGATCAAACCTGTCAAATAGAAACATCAAGCATAAATTAATAAGCGATAATACTGTCAAATATAAAAAATTAAGTATTACTGATACAATGTAAATGAAAACAATATGTTTTAATTTTTCAACTTTGAAAAATTGTTTACATCTTTAACAATTTTAACAGATATTACTACTGACGAAGATAACTGTAAGTGTTATCGAAACGTTTAGATTGTATAATTTAAAATACACCATTAAAAAACCCAAAAAAGATAAGTATTTCAATTATTTAGACAGGAATAAACTAACGTTTAGAATTTACTCTATTAACCCCCGTCTTAAAAGAAACTGATAACTAATACGTGCCAATGCTCGCGTTTGATTGCAATGCGTTATCAGGTATTCAACCGTTCTGGGACGAGTTATTTCAGGGTTATCAGGAGCGGTATAACTAGCTCGTTGCTAAGACAGGAATGGTTTTCTTGCAGGACTTCGATGAAAAAATATTGTTAGACCAAAACTAACGTGGTGCGAAATTATGACTAATTGCGATCGGTTTCTATTTATTTTTGAGGCGATTAAATATGTAAAGTACGGACAGTAACACGTAACGTTTTGTTTTTATGTAACTAGCGGATCTTTTCCGAAGCGGCTTCTGGAATTAGCGTTATCTGCGGTTGCAGGCACTTCTGGTTTATTTATATTGCCTTGTGTGAGGCGTGGTTGTGTAATGTTGTGTAATAGAGGTTTATGTGAAGGGCCATTTATAAGAATCTGGGGCTAACCCGTACTGTGCTGTATAAATGGATCCTCCGGAGGCTGGTAGAATTAAGGCGATGACCTTTCTTTCCAACGGAGTAAGTGAAAGATGACTGCGGGCGTCAAAGCCCGTCGTAACACCGTCCGATTTGTGTATTTTGTAATAATTGTTTGTGATGACTTCAGGATCTAAGCCTGTCCTAACATCGGTTGGTTGGTGTATTAGGAGATATTTGTTTAAGATTACTCCGGGATGTAAGCCCGCCGTAACATCGGCTGATTTGTGTATGATGTAGTATTTGATTAATGTGCAATAAAACTCACGTGCTTTTAATCTCAGAACGCATCAACCAGCAGTTTAATTATATGGAACTGATTTGCAGGTGATGGTCGCGAAATGACGCGACAAAAGATGCACCACGGTTCAGGACGAACGAATGCGGCAATCGCAGCAGGCGCGCGGTTTGGTTATGGGTTATTGCAATAAACGACCAGGGTTCTAGTCAGGCTTTTCAGGATTTATCGCGGTAAGCGATTAGGCTTCGCGTCAGCGGAACGAATCTACGAGCAAGCGGTTGGTACAATAGCCCAACGCACAAGCAGGAGGTAGACTACGGACCGGAGATTTCCGAGCTCCTTCAGCCACAATCATGGATTCCCAGCATACATACATACATTACGTATATATGTATGGTGGGATTAAGGATGGGTGTGGTCAGGATAGGATCGGAATGAATGGAGTTAGGGTTCTGAGGGGAAAATACTACCCCAGCATTCGCCTAAGTAGCCGCACATGGTGTGCATATACGCAGTGACCATGCCGCTACATGTGTATGAGGAAAAACCCTGAAAAACCTCATACAAGGTAGACGGTAACGGGAATCGAACCCATTACCTCCCGAATGCTAAGCAGGTCGTGTCACCACTACGCTACCATCTCGGTTCGAACGGTAGCGCGTCCTGAGGTTTTATAGAGGATCTGCGGTAGGCGGGGACGGCTTCTGTGCAGGTATGCTAATGCGGTGATTCGTTGATACACTGATGATCTCTGACGTAAAAACATTCAATCTTTTTTTAAATCTACGTCAAAGGGGATTATAAAGTTAATTATATGTTAATTTTTGCGAAATTAATTAATTAATTCGAAAAATTTTTGGTAAAGGACTTTACAACATTATGTTCCTTTAATAGTCCATTCTGATTGCCATTGATCCTCAAAGTTTGTGTTTAAAATTTGGTCAGGAAACATCTTAACAATTTTGTCTCCGTAGAATCTTTAATCTTAGGTGCACTTGTTTTAATTTGGTACCACTTAAAGTTGTTAGATTTTAATTATTTTGGTTCTTAAATTAGAACTACTTATGAATGTAAGATAAACATATAGACAATAAATTTTAAGTCAATATGCTTTGAGACCTTAAACCTTAGGCTCATTTTTGTTAGAATTTCAATTTTTGATTATTATTTTAGATTACGATGTTATAGCTTCATTATGGACTAGCTATACAAACGGGGGTTAAGCCCTGGAATAAGAAAGATGATTAGACAGTTTTTGTCAGATTGACGTAATTGAGAAATGTTTGCACCAACCATATTTTTTAATATTTGGATGAGAATAACCATGTTTTCGGAGCTGATCCTAAGTGTTTTAGATTTGTAGTACTTATGATAGAAAGTCCGTTCTTTATACCTCAAGTTCTCTTTTGAAAATTTAAACTGATTGAAGATTTTTAAAATGATCCTACTATATCTGTGTCCTGAAAATAACGATTTAATAACATCTATTCTATTAAAGAAAAACTATTCATTAATAAAATGAATTAATAAGAACGAAAAGTTTTCATTTCTATACTCTTTCCTATCCTTTTTTGATTTTCTTTCAAACACTTGTTTTCCACCGTTTCTACGTTGCCAATTTTCTAATTGTCCTTCCCACGCACTTTGTACCACATTCTGTAACATATTTTATAATTCAGTTTGCTTTAAACTAACATTGTTATGATGACTTTCTTCTGATTCAACTTTTTTAATTATTTTCGACCTCGGGGATTCCTTCTTCCAGCAGATATTCAGAATGATTTGTTAACTTTGCATTTTTTCCAATCTAAGATTGCCCTTCTTGTTAATTTCCTGCCTATTTGACTCAACTAAGTTATCTAGGTAACCATACGAGCTACAAAAAACATTTATTAGGAAGAATTGTACAGTAGCACAAAATAAGAAACCTTTCTAGTGTTTGTTAAAGCCTCCGTTATCTGTAAAACTGGAAAAAACGAGAAAAAACCCCAAAAATTGCTGGCTTTCCTATGTGTAAATCGCTACTAAATATATTCTCTCAATGACCAAGAACTTAATGTTGTACCTCATGCGTTCGCGAACATTTGGGATTTTGCCCAACATGTATATTTCCACACCAATTTCGTTGAGGTTTTCAAGAGTGTTGATCAGAATTTGGCTCAGCATATTCCCCAAATGTCGCGGTAAAACGAATGGCTTCAATGGCTGACAATTAAATTCTGTGACCCATTTGTGTTGATCAGAATTTGGACAAAGTGTTGTACAAAATCTGGACTTTCACTCAATATCGTTGGAATCGCAGCAAAGGGGTCAAATTCTGGATACATGTGTTTTGGTTAGAATTTGTGTCAAATGCTTCCCAAAATGTGTTTTTGTACATAAATCTCGTGGAGGTTGCAGAAAAAGAAATCCCTCGTAGACCAATAACCCAATTCTATGTGCTAGTCAACATTTAGGTCGCATATTACCCAAAATTAGTGTAGGTATACCAACATGAATCCATTTGCCCGCACAAATGGATTCACTCGATGACCAAATGCTTAATTCCCAAGTGTAGCGATATTTATCAAGACATGGGCTGAATCTATATTTTTGTTGGGCTCGCGACCAAATGGATTGATTTCTTTGATGACTAAGAAGTAAATAGGTAAATTCTGTGACCCATGTATGTTGGTGAGAATTTGGACCGAGTGTTACATAAATTCTACATTTACACACCAATTTCGTCGGAGTTGCAGCAAAATGGATTGCCTAGACAAACAAGAGCTAAATTTTGTGATCCATGTATGTTGGTTAGAATTTGGGCGGATTATTGCTCAAAATATCTATTTATACACTAATGTCGTTGGAGTCAGGATACAATAGATTGCCTGTATGACCAATATGTTAATTATGTGGCCCATAACTAATGGTCAGAATTTGGGCCGAATGTTGCCATATTTATACACCAACTTCGTTGGGGTCTCTTCTGTGACCCATAGATATTGATTAGACATTAAACGTAATGTTGTCCAAAATCTACATTTCTACACCAACTTCGTTGTAGTCACGGTAGAATTTGGTCCGAATGTTGCCCAAAATATATTTATTTATTAGAGAAGTGTATTAAATTAGGTTCCTACGATCAACTTATATATAATCGATATAGTTATGCGGGCACTACACTATTAGTTCATCATGTAATTGTGTAAGACTCCGAAGAGAATTTCCATCGTATTTCTATTGTTATAGTTAGTCACTGAATTCTTTATTTACTTCTCGGATTCTGTATTACGAATATTACATCTTTTTGATGTAGGGGATTATTGCCAACGCATTGGTTCTTCTTATATAACTTGATTGTGGTTTTTGACTTGTTAAGAACAACATGAATGAAAAGAGGATACAGAAAGAACTTCAATGTAACACTTAAATAATATGAAAATCACATACAGTAACATCACAGGTACGAGGGTTGTCCAATAAATAATGCCCCACAAGTTATTTTGCAGCGAAAAACATTTCTGAGAAATGTACAAATTTAGATGCGACTAACTTGAAGTTTGCCGCGTGTGTATGCAAAGTTTCATTTCCTTCCGACAGATAGCGCAAGTGTAGGAATGTTTTAAAATGGTGTCTGTAAGTGACATTCGTCATAAACAACGTGCTGTGATTGAATTTCTCGAGGCAGAGAACGAAACCGTGGAGAATATTTATAAACGTTTGTGCAAAGTCTACGGAATATCTGTAGTCGATAGGAGTACCGTTGGGCACAGAGGGTGAAAGCATAAGAGGGCGATGCTGCAGAGCTCCAAGATTTGCCGCGGGCGGGAAATCTTCCCACGGCTGTCACGCCTGACATGTTGCAGCGGGCTGATGTAATGAGGGTGAATCGACGCATTACAACTCGGCAATTGGTACTGAAGCTGTCGGTAAGCAAAGGAAAGGTCTTACTGTCAATCACAAATCCCAAAGAAAAGACATTACTTCCAATTTGGTGCAACGAGTTGAAGCAGATAGAGAGGCCTTCCTGTCCCAGATTGTGACAGGTGATGAAACGTGGGTGTGACTTTGAGCCCGAGGCCACAAGGCAATCGATAGAATGGTGTCATGTTCACTCTCCACACAAGAAAAAATTCAAAACAGCTCCTTCAGCCGGAAAAGTCATGATCACAGTGTTTTGGGATTGTGAGTGCGTAATTCTGCGGCGACTGCGGCGTTATGTGAATCTAGGGGAGGTTTTCATTCAACACGATAACGCTCGTTCCCACACAAGTTTAAGGACATCAGACCACATCGCCAAACAGGGTTGGACAGTGTTAAGCCATCCACCCTATAGTCCCGATTTGGCTCCCTCAGATTTTCACTCGTTTGGGTCACTGAAGAATGCCATTCGTCGAATACATTTCGAAGACGACTAAGGGGTGATTCACGCAGTGAAAACTTAGCTCGGTAGGCAGCGTAAGGATTTTTACCAACAGGGAATACATGCCCTCGTGTCTCGCTGGAGAATAGCGGTGGAACTTAAATACGATTATATAGAAAAATAGAGTGACTAGACAAAACATTATTCTTTGATATATGTAAATTTCAATTTTGTTAAATAAATACTTTTTGAGAAAAAAAAATATGGGGCATTATTTATTGGGCAACCTTCGTATAATAATAACCTTAATGACTTGATCTACCAAAGTAACGAAAGCGGTATTTACACGCCAAAATAATACATTTTCTAAACACGGGCAAAATCCGGACACTTTCGTAGTCTTACTTCTTTTTAGTTGTCAAAATGAATTTGGGGAGCAGTAAAATTTCTTTTAATTCCAAAAACCAGTTAAAGTAGTTGAAACTAAAATTACTTCATTTTTCCTTTTTACTTACAAATTAAGATTTTTTAGATATCTTTTGGTCAAAATGGTGACCAATACCGTATAATGATCTACCGAGGCAACGCGTCAAATCTTTTCCCAGCGAAATTGGCGAGTAAATATAGTTTTTGGGCATCTTCCCGGAATTATCTGTAGATTCCCAGATCGAAATACATATCCACAGATATTTCTGGAAATTTACATATAAAACTGTACATCCCCAGGTTAGTCTGCACGTTCCCAGATGGATTTGAAAATAATAGCATTCCCATATCTATTTGTACATTTCAAGCAAGTCCCTATATGTCTGCAATTTTGCAGATCAATCTGTAAACTCTCAGTCACTTTTCCGATCTATCGTCGAATTGAAAATAACTTCCTGATACATTACTATTGTGACATTTCTACGCTTCCGTACTTGCACAACATGGCATTTATTAATATTATATTTGTGTTGTAACATTTTAAAGACAGAACGATGATCATCGAGATCTTCGAAGTAAAGGTTCCTTTTAAATAAATATTTTGTGATTTTTGAGTTTCAGATTTTGAACTTCCGTCCTAGATAGCTTTTGGTAAATTGCAATACACAAAGAAAAACTATTTATTAAGAGAAAGTTTTTCAATACTAAATAACTTTGCATTCGGAAAGCCATATTTGCTCACAGGAACCACATTACAAAATTTATGTCGATTGGGGCTTTATTCTCGATGGGGCAGTTGGTTAGCGCGGTACTCTAGCAAAGTACAAGTCGTAGGTTCAAATCTGACTCGAGGTAAACTTTTTATTTATGTATTTAATAACATTAATAATAATTTTTAATTACATATTTACCTTTGAACTTATTCGTTCTTAACAAAACCTCTAATAAATTCAAATAATTAACATTCTTAACTTTTATTTTGATAATTATTTAAAAATATTAATAAGTTAATTATTATTTAACCTTTGAGCAAATTTACTAAATATTTTGGGATTTAGTGATAAAGAATCAAAACAAGGAACTCTCATTTTTGTACTTATTTATGTTTAACCTTTACTTGAAGAACCAGAAGTATAAATTAATTCTATAAAGATAAGTAAAGTAGATGATTCGTAGTAATGAATTCGCATGTAAGATGACTCATTAACAGTGCATTACGTACGTGTTTACGAACTTTGTATAGCTTTGCACTTTTATAGCATACGTCAGTAAACTTGTATTTCGAAATTGCATTATCAAGAATTTGTAAAAAAAAAAAACTAAGCATTATGTCACAATGTTTACTATAACTTCCTCACCAAATTTTTACTTAAGTTTACGTTCTTTGTCGATTATGTAAATTTAAAACCTTGTTATCAAAACTTTGTCCCATATTTTTTAAACATTTACATAAAACACATAAGATTAGAGGTAAACTAAAAAAAACGAACTTTGGAACAAAACATGGACAAACAAATATCCAAATTTCGAAACATTTACAACACCAAAACAAACCTTGTACTTTGAAATTATTACCCCAGCTTACAGGTACCAAAATTAAAAAATACATTACTGTTGTGGGTAATCCATTTTCTTCAAATGGTAATATAATTTTAGCAGAAAGAAACTAAGTTATTTTTGTAACATTCTTATGAAGCGTTGGTCTTATCAATTCATGACCATTGACTCCTACGTCAACTAGTTTCAATTAGAGCATACATTTTGTTTACAAAAAATATTAAAGCTTTTTTGGTTACAATATTGTCATTTCCAGATAAAGGAAATCTTGCAAACGCTTGGTTTGGAAGAATCAGCTGAAACTAAGACTGATCGTCTCTCTGGAGGACAGAAAAAACGACTTTCAATAGCTTTGGAGATGATCGATAATCCTGTAGTTATGTTTCTAGATGAACCTACAACGTAAGTGCACGTGAATTTTTAAAGTTGTTAATTCACTTAATTGGAGTGATAGTAGATGCATACGTCAGCAACGACCTCTTACTAGTAAAGTCACGATAAAATCCGTGAAAAATAATTTTTTTTTTGCTATTTTTAGAGGTTTGGACAGTTCATCATGTAGCCAATGCTTAAAGTTATTACGTGAATTAGCAAGACAAGGAAGGACAATAGTTTGTACAATACATCAACCATCAGCATCGTTATTTCAGCTTTTTGATTTAGTTTACGTTTTGGCCGAGGGAAAATGTTTGTACCAGGGAACGACAGATAATTTAATACCATTTTTGGATACCGTTAATTTGCCTTGTCCACAATACCATAATCCTGCTGATTTTGGTGAGTATTTGACTTTGTAACGAACATTAAATAAAAAAAGGTTATCAATTTTGATTGAGTTATCAAATGGCATATTTACTTCCTACAACTGATTGTACGAGAAAGCAAATAGTATTATGTATTTTTTACAATAAATATATCGTATCGGTTAGGCCAGATTACAATATCAAACAATTTGTGAAGTAAATATGATATTCAAAGGCTCAAAACAAACATATTTTTCACACACTTCTATATACACAGTATATTAGAATGCCTAAAAATTTTTGAAATATGTGAAAGAGAGACCTTCTACTTCGACTTATAGAAATCACTAACATAATTGAGTTTCATATTCAATTTCGTTATTCGTTTAACTCAAGAATCCCTTTCGCGCAGGCATTCGCAAAACTGCAAGTAACAAAGTTTACCAAAATGAAAGCGAAATTGTTCTGTTTGTTTCGATATCGGCCAATTATAAACTCTGTTCCATTCTGTTTTTCATTAAACCGGGCCATGGAAATCTAGGAAGGGTATGGTAGCACTGTCAAAAAAGAACAAAGTTAGTACCGTAGCTTGACGTTTGAAGATTGTACGTTATATTTTTACAGTGAAACTAAAGCAGCGTTGCAACATAGTTTTTCAGCTATTTAGATTTTTTTTTCACGAAAATCGTTGAATCTCGATTCTCGAGGGACCTATTAAAAAAAAAGGTAAATTTTAGGCTTCGGACCTTGAACGTCTATTTCCTACATAAAACAGAAATGGTACATTCTTAACATTGGTCATGAATGACAAGATGGCTGCTATGTAACAGAATGAGATGTTTCGTTAACCAAATCTACGTAAAAACTGATAAGAACACTTTCTCCTTTTTTTCACTCTTCCAAAATAAAAAACGGGGCACAAATATGCAGGAAATCCATAGCCATTGCCTACTGCATTTTCTCTTTCTTTTGAAAACTTAATTCTTCGGCCGCAAAGTAGATAGGTACGTGGGGAAAATTGCTGCGTCGTTCTATTCTTGTCTGTTTTTCCCCATCATTTGAAATAATCTTTTCCGTGTGCGAACAAAAATTTTGCCACAATGTGGGAGAACATTTGGATAAGACCTCACAACATAATTTCTCATCTTTCGATGGAGGTTCAGATCTTATTTGCTTATTGTAATCATTTCTCATCAATTACATATTTTTCCCTCTGGACCTAAAAGGTTGCATTTTGTTCCACAATTGCTTTTTTGTAATTTTGTCCTCAATTTCGACCCCGTGCGTGGCTTGTCTAACTGTACCGAATCATACCGTGCGTTACCCATAACCACCGCACAATTCCCAGGTAGTGTGGACAGCGCGTGAATCAATTGTTTAATCACCCAGTTTTGAAACCGATCCCCATTCATGGTTTTACAATAATCCCGATCCTTATTCCTCGAGTCAATTTTTCCAAAAACCCTAAATTGCACCCCGCGTGTAAAATAGTATACCTTTTACCTTCACTTTTAATTTTGGATGGATTATTTAGATGCCAGAAGCAGTGGCGTAACGCAAATTTATGAGCCTCCCCCCCGCGAAATTCAAAAGGAGAAAGAGAGATAATCAATAAAAGTTATATTGGAATTCGTAGATATAATTTTAAACGAAATTATAAAATAAAAAATCTCTTCAAAACGTAAACATAATAAAATACACTAAAACAAAACCACTAAAATAAAAAGTAGTATAAGACATTAAAATATTAATATGTAGACAATAAACGCGCTTGACACGTTAAATTTTTTTTAGCAAATATATCTATTAAATCATCCAAATCAAGTTTTTTTGGGTGTTGCTGTTCAATACTTATAATCCACAAATCTCATAGCCTTTCTGCGGACATAGTACTTCTTAAATAATTTTTTATCAATTTTAACATTGAAAATGATCTCTCCGCCATCGCAACAGTAACCGGTAAAGTCAAAAATAGTAATAGTAATAAAATCACCCAACACTTTTATCGTTTTTAGCTTGTTCAAGTCTTCAGCAAAAACTGCTTTCTGAGATAGAATTTGATTTGGAAATGCAGCAGATAAATCATTATTGTAATGCTTTTGAAGATTGTTGGCCATAGTGTATAATTCTTCATTTTCAAATTTCAAAATATTATTCGGCGAAAGAAAATTAAATCTTGAGTTTATCTCACTCATGCTTTCGAATCGATTCTTCAGCTGAGTAGTAATAATATCAATACTAGATTTATACACATCTACTGCAAATATTCTCTCAGTGTTTTGTAATCTTTCGTCATTACTTATATCTTCAAAAAAACCTTTTCACTTTCCCCTTTCTTTTTTCTTCAAAATGCGGCATGATGGTCCACCTTCTAGCCAAAACGCTGGCTTTTTCCTTTATATTTGTAAAATTATCTCGAAAGTTTTAACAGCCAGAAGTTAATCTTCAATTCAACATTGCAGTGGCATTTTCTAAATCCAATTCTGCTGACTGTAATGTTTTGGATGTTAAATTTAGACGTTCTAATACTTCACATTGGAAAATTAATAAAAATATAAATTCAAATTTCTCCATTTGCTTTTTAATTCCCAAGGCTTCCTGCTTCTCTTCGTTTTTTGGTGGTAGTAAGTAGAATATTCGACAGCACTTTCAGAATTGCTATAAAATTATAACGAATTGCTAGCACAGAATCAAATCGAGAAGACCATCTTGTAGTACATAAAGATTGTATAGTCAATTTGATGTCCTCGCTACTCTGAACAACTTTCTAATCGTTCCGCCTTTTAATGCTGTGTCCAAAAGACGTGTAAATTTTTTGGCAATGTCATAAAATTCTCTTATAAAAGGCACATTATTGCAAGTATCATTCAATACAAGGTTTAAATTATGAGCGGCAGAATGAATATATTTTGCCGCTGGCTGTTTATCTTTGATTAATTTTTGTAGTTCATCGTATGCTCCACTCATTTTAGCGGCACCGTCGTACCCTTGTCCTTTACATTTATCCAAATCTATATCAAACGTGTTAAGAAGATTTGTAACGTCCTTTTCTGAACTCTTATCTATCTGATCGGT
Organism: Vesta saturnalis; assembly: GCA_036346205.1. Classification (NCBI taxonomy): domain Eukaryota; kingdom Metazoa; phylum Arthropoda; class Insecta; order Coleoptera; family Lampyridae; genus Vesta; species Vesta saturnalis. Next base: position 4,134,554 of record JARFJB010000317.1, on the reverse strand, counting down.
TACTTCAGTAAATTTTAAAAAGGATTCATTAATTTTGATATGATTTGGTTCTTTATCATCATTTAACTCACTGCATACGTATCTTATTATGATGCTTATTTGATCTTGAGGAATCTCCATATTGTGTGTCTGGATGTCTCCTCAAAGGAAGGTTACATGCTGCTAAGCTCATTATAACATCTATGATCCTTGTTAAAATATGGCGCAACTTCATTTTTGCATTGACATTCTAACAGCGAATCTAGAGTTTTATTTTCTAGCCAAACATCACAAGCGCGACATGCTTCTATATGAATTCTATATGAATGAATATGAATTACGCCCGCGTTAATGCTAACTTCTTTTGAAAAAAAGCCATCAACTACGACACGTATTCGTCTTTTATCAAGGAAACTAGAAACCCAGTTGATGAGCGTATCATTTAACCCAAACGAGGTGAGTTTGGCAAGTAAACACTTGTGCCAAACTTGGTCAAATGCCTTTGAGATATCTAAAGCGACTAAACTGTTTCACCAGACTGCTCTACTGTATTGTTCCAAACTTGGGTTACATATGAAAGAAGATCACCTGTTGAACGACTTTGCCTAAACCTATATTGGTGGCCACTAAGGAGTTTGTTAGTTTCAAGGAACGTGAGCAGTTGCTGATTGATGGCCTTTTCCATGATTTTAGACAAAATGGAAGTGATGGCAATTGGTCGGTAGTTTAAGGGATCGGTCTTATCGCCTTTTTTGGGAATAGGTTAAACATTTGCTAACTTTCATGATGAAGGGAATTCCCCAGAAGATATAGAGATCGTATAGAGCTTAGATAGGACTACTACTAGTTCGGGGGAACATTTCTTTAAGACAATAGCTGGGATACCATCTGGGCTAGTCGCCTTATTGAGATCAAGCCTACTGATGATCGATTCCAAGAGCTTGTACCGAAAATGAATTGATTTCATAGCGTATGAAGAAGAACTGACTAGGGGCACATCTTTTCCAGAATCATTGAGACACGAGTTTGATGCAAACAAATCCACAAAAACATTAGCTTTGTCTACAGAATCAGCAACTATCGATCCGTCAATAGACGTCAGGGAGGGAAATGAAGATGTTCCAAAGTTTTTACTAATAGCTTTAGCTAAAGACCAAAATTTACGACTGCCTAAAGGAGATGTAGCTAGTTCATTGCATTTTCGTTGTTAGAACAACATTTTAGTTTTAGTGATCTCCTTTTTCAGATATTTCTAGCACCAACGTATTCTACATGACTATCGACCGATTTATTAGATTTCCATTTAATGTAATATTTATTTTTTTAAGATATTGCATCAGCACAACCCTTATTGAACCAGGGTTGGGAACGTGAATGACCTATACGGTAGTGTTTTTTGGGAATGTATAACTCCATTCCCATGAGGATGACTTCAGATACTGAAAGAGCGATGTCCGAAGAAGAGGACGACTTAAAACAATATTCATCCCATGGAAAGGTTGCAAAGAAATCCCGTAAATCACTCCAACGAGCTGTCTTAAAACACCACAAGGTTCTATCGGTTTTTCGAACAACAGTGGAATTAGGTACAATAGAAATTATTTCTATTAGACAGTGGCCGGAAAGACCTAAAGGCGAACGGAAGTTTTATAAACAAGAGGGTTTGATGTAAGAAAGAGATCTAGAAGATTTGGAGTATGATTAGGGTTATCAGGGCTTCTTGTGGGTTTCGAAATCATTTGTGTAGGATCACATGAAGTAGCAAATGTTTCTGCACTAGGACCAGCGGGATTTGTAGTAGATGAAAACTGAAGCCAATTAGAGTTATGAATATTGAAATCGCCTACAATTGAGATATCGCAAGATGGAAACTGAGACAGGAGATAGTCAACTTTCATACTAAGGTAATCGAAGAAGTCTTGAAAGTTACTGTCATTAGGAGTGAAACAGTAGAATTTCAGAAAATTAGGAGCAGAATGTTTAAACCCTCTTGCAAGCAATTCTGTCCTTGGTGGAGGCACATACGCCTTCTTTATATCGAAAGTTAGAGTGAAGGTGGTATTGAGGAAATTGCAAGTCTGGTGACTCGGAGCTTTCAAAGGAGACTTGTGTTTCAGATAGAAACAAAATATCAGATTGTAATTGTTCAAGATGTTGGTGAATAGCATTAAGATTAGACTTGATACCGCGGATGTTGCAGTAGTTGATACTTTCGATGACTGAGGTCGCTTGGGCCCTGCCCTCCCGGACTTCCGAATGGGGCAGGATTTTACGTCCGGCATTTATTACCCTAGAAACCACAGCCATCTTATTTTTTAATTTGGGACTTTTATTCCGATAGTAATTCAGTGAGGGCAAGAAGGAAGAATAAGGATGAGAATAGATTAAGGCTGGCATGGAGTACATATACATGCCTACCACCTTAGCAGTAGTTTTCGTAAAAAAAAGGTGTCCAATTAAGCATATTTAGTATCAATGATACGTTCTTTGTCCTTACGAAGTTTTAGTTTTTGTGTGGTACTTAAAACCTTTTTGTCTGTGTTGAAACCACTCATATTTCGAAAAACTTCAACGAGTTCGAATATTTTGTACAAAAAAAATTTAACTACACTACACTACGATAATGTAATTCAACCGATCACTGTTCTGAACTAAAACTAAAATGTAACTGATAACTCAAACTGAAGCACAGTCTGCATAGTGTTTTTTGTTTGGTAAGCCGAGCTTGGTATGTTACACGGGATAAAGATGCAACTTAAGATGTAATTTATTTAACGAAAGTCTAACACGATCTCTTATTATAAATATAGATAGGTCAAGAACTACATATAACTATAATTTACACTAGTAATTACAATACGAAAATACATTCTCAAAGATTTATATAAACGCTAGATTAACAACTTATTTATACGCGAATATTTGGAACTCCCTGCCTCTTGAATGATTGATGTTTTTATGCTCGTGCTAAGGTTTCCAGAAAGTTCCTGATGTTTCCCTTTTGCAGATAGCACTGATGAATCACTTAGTTCTTATCTACACACAACAGATTATTAATAAGATGACTAATCTCCAGACTTCCTGTGACATTATATCATGCTTCCTGTAGTAGACACGTTACAATAGGTATTTAGTTTCGTTACTAATAATAATGTTGGATTTAAAAAATCCTGTAAAATTTTATTGTAGCTGCGAGTCGGTATCGACTTTCGCGAAAAATGATGACAAGACAACGCAACCGTCCCTTTCAAGAGCCGCTGATATACGATACACACAGTGTATTTAATGCTTGTGCGGTTATATTAATTAATCTTTAAATTTTGATTATATTCATCAATTACTGTGAATTTTCAGATGAAGAATATTATAGGCGCTTGGGCCCTTTCGATTACCGCCCCCCCCCCTCCATGCGGGGTCTGCGGGGTATCCGTTACGTCAGTGGCCCAGAATCGTGCACCCAACGATGGATTTTAGAACCATTTTGTTAAATCCACGTTTCGTCCGGATACACAAATCTGACATCTTGGCCTGAACTTTGCAACTGCAGAAATTTTCTGAAAAACTTAGTATTGGCTATAACGACGTGTTCTATATCACATCTTTCACTCTTTTGACACGTTTGTGTTTGTGACCCATTGATCTAAAAATTCTAAATAATTACGTTCGGCCCATAGCAAAATCGAAATTTGTTTTAACGTGATGATAGTTTGTCCAAAATAAAATATTCATTTTTCGAATTAAATTACCAAATTGGTCACTGTAGATCCTAAAACTCAGATTTTCCGCATTTACCACAATACGTCGATTTTAAATTTTGAGGTCTTGCCGTTATAATGTCTTGCATAATTTGCCCTGAAACTTAAAACTAAAAAAATACGTAATGTGCACACGAAAAAGTGATTTAAGTTCTTACGTAGTTGAAATATATTCGACATCATTACTGCCAGTATAAGTTGCCCCTTTGCACTGTTGTTAAGGTGCTAACAGCACCTTTGCAATGCCATTTTCTCAATAAATTATTGTTACTTCAATATGAGATCTAATCATCATATGCGTTACTTAAATAGGCAACACAGCACGTCGTCAAATTGACTTTTTGTCTTTTTGACAAATGGGATACAATTACAGAAAAAAATATCATGACCTGCTCTAATGCAAAATAAGATGGAACACATTATAATGAAGTACTGTTGTGAATAAGATACGTAACTATTGAAAATTTGGTCATTTTGGGCTATTGAGCGTTACTATTCCACTCATTTTTTGTGTGAGGCAACAGACAACGGGATAGATACCCTAAGCTATTCAACAGAGGCGCGTACTACTGCAGCAAAACAATGTCAAGCCGCATTCCATCTAAAGAACTTACCTTCGCATCCACAAATTCATACACTAATTCTGACACGTTCTTTTATTTGTAAAACTCTATTCTTCTTTTCTTAATCACACTTTCGAGAGCATTCAACCATCATTTTTAAGGTCTGACACGTCCACCCTTACCTCAAATTTTATCTACATGTAAGCAAATGTAAGCAAGAGAATATTTCTGAATAAGCGGTATCAATTATCATGATATCGTGCTTTCAATGATCTCAAATCTTTTAGACTAGATTTTCTTTTGTGAATTCCCGGTAATAGTAATCTTTTTCTTCTTTTATAAGCTCGGAAATTGTTGATTTTATCTCCGTGTTGTTAACTAAATGTTTTTCTTTTGTTTTTTTTCTTGTTCGTCGTTAGTTTCCTTTCCACAAATGAATAAGAGTGTATCGCAATCGCAGCTATATGAGATAATCTTCTCCATCTTTTTTTGGGGAGGATGATTCATTGGTTTCTCTAGCTTTGTATAGACTAATGTGTTTACTATTAATATCCTTCTGTCGACAAGATGTATGAACACCACTTCACGCGCATTTAAGTATGGTAATAATCATTCGCTTCTCTCTTCGGAAGCTTGTTTCAAAGTTTCCAATCCTCTCTAATTTCGATAATAGAACCTACGTCATTAGGGAAAGAAAACAAAAATTTTCTTCAACACCTCTTGAATAAATGTTCTTACTGTAACTATCCATAATTAATAATTATCTGCAACAAGAAATATTAGAAAAATTGATAAAAAGCGGATCCTCGAAAATAAAAAAGAAGGAACAAATAAAAGTTTACCAATGAAATTTTTTTATTTGCAATAATAGTATTTATACGAGGGTGGTATGATAAATACCTGTGTTCAGGAAAACAAGAGAATTTGTTTTATATTCAGTATATTTATTTTTCGTCATAATCGCCTTGTAGCCTTATACACATTGTTCCAACTTTTTTAACCCATCCAAGTAATAAGATTTTTCGAACTCTGCAAAATAGGCCTCTGTTTCCGCAATGACTTCTTCATTTGTCGAGAACCGCTTTTCCCATGCCATTTCTTCATCTTTGGAAAAAGAAGAAGGTCGCATGGGGGCAAATCTGGCGAATATAGTGGCTAGGGCAACACTTCGTACCGTAACTCAACAAGTTTTGCTGTCGTAATTGCCGATGAGTGGGCCGGGGCGTTGTCATGATGGAAAATGATTTTTTTCTTCGCTAGGTATGGCGTCGAATCGGTCCAATAAATTGGCATAATACTGACGTGTTACGGTTCCTCCCTTCTCCAAATAATCGCTTAAGATGATACCTTGCGAATCTCAAAAAATCATCGCTAGAACTTTTCCGGCTGATGGAATCGTCTTTGCTTTCTTTGGTGCGCGTTCGCCGGCAGAAACCCATTGTGCTGACTAACTTTTGGTTTCCGGCGTGTAGTGACGGATCCACGTCTCATCAACGGTCACATAACACCGCAGAAACTCAGTCGGATTACGCTTAAACTTGTCCAAACGTTGCGTTGAAGTTGTCATGCGGTTCCGTTTCTGATCAATCGTCAGTAGCCGCGGCACCTGTCTCGTCGATAGCTTTCTAATACCCAATTTGGCGTGCGTTCAGGATATTTTGTACACGTTCAATTGAGATATTTACCATCTCAGCAATCTCTCTTATTTTCATCCGGCGGTCTGCTAACACGATAGCATGCACTTTATTAATCATTTCATCCGTAGTGACCTCAACGGGACGACCGGGGCGCTTCTCATCAAAGACGGATCTTCGGCCACGTTTAAATTCATTATACCACTATCTGATGGTAGCCATCGATGGTGCATTATCGTTGTAAACTGCTTGCAACTTTTCACTGATTCCTACACACGTTTTCCCATCCAAAAAAAGAAATCTAATCACTGACCCGTATTATTCTTTTTCCATTATTACAAAAATACCTACACTAACTCACTTTAAACAACTATAAAAACTAAAGTACTCGATGAATGTCGCTAAAATTTTGACAGACGTGAACTAAAAAATAGTACTCACAGTTGGTAATGCAGATTTTCACACAAAGCGCCATCTGTCGTAAAACACGGGTACTTATCACACCTCCCTCGTATTATTAATGTAGCACCCTAAGATATGTTTCTGTTGGGAATATAATCGAGAATTTTTACCAAATACTACCAAAAATTTCAAAATAACGTTCTACGTTGACACAACCATGATACTAAGCTGTTTGCAAAGCGGCGAAGCAAGTTCCACTATACTTACCTCCCCAAATTTCTCCCTTTTACCTATACCTGTACCTGGAATGTCTATTTTCAAGACTGTTTGGCGTGTGTTTGTGTTCTTATAGAAGTTGAATAATTCTCGTGGGTCGACATGAAGATGTATATATTAGGGGAGAGTGGAGCAAAACGACCCCTTCAACAATTAAATGGGATGAAAATTACGAAATTCCAGATGAACCGTAAGCAATTCATTGAGAAAACATAAACATGATTGTGAAATATATTTTACATAAGGTCTTGCCTTTAACAATGAAAACTATGATGAACATTAAACTAATAAAAACACGCAAAAAGTACATTTTCCCTAGGCTTGGCGTAAAGTGACCTTCACAAGGTGGTGAAATGGCCCTTACTTTAACATGCAAAAATCGCAAGTGTATACTTTCTTTTTTCCAGTAACACCTGAGCATAGCAAAGGGCACCACTTTTGACACAAACTACACTGAATCCAAACCTTCTTGCGCTGTGATTCGCAGAATAATTCTAAACAAAACATGCAAGGAGTGCTTTCTTCATTGACTTTTTTCTTTACTTTTTGTAAAAAAGCTTTTTCTTTGCTTTAGCCTGAGCTGGTTTTGAAATTGATTTCTTTTTTACCAGCAGATAATTGGGTGTGGAGGTAAAAACAATAGCTATCTAGGACGATTTGAAACTCACGTTCTGTGGAGGTGCCACGGGTGGTAGAGATAGGTCGAAAGGAGTTATTAAAGTTTTTGAGAATTGTTAGGTTGATGACCTAAAGAAGTGGTTAAAGATTTAAGTTTTGAATCCTCCTCACTACCTCCAACGATGCCGACTTCATCTGAAGATCGTCCACTAGCCTGCCATTCCTCGGATTCATCCGATGAATCTGATGAGTATTCATTTTGTCGTTTCCTACTTGCCATTGGATGTATTAGGATTTTGGGAGAAGAAATTCTTTGATAGCATCCATTGAAAAGATTAACATCATTTGCCATTAGGGGGCGATCTGTTGTGTACGATGGTTTATACTTCCAATCTGGAAATATATTCGGATTAAAAAGAAATATGCCCTTTTTTCAAATCCACGTAGTCATTATTGAGTGTGGCGGCTCTCCTGTACGTTTTTCCAAACAAGCTAGAAGTATTGTACAATATCACTACTTTTCCCGGGTTCGTCTTAAGTCATAGGACCTCTTCATTGAAATAAGTCATTAGAGGTGAAAATACTGCCACATTCAACGGTGACAAATCACGCGTACAATGTGGCAGGAAAGCTAGAATTATGATGCCATTCAATAGCTGCAGCCGACTTGTGGCTTGAATGTCCATCAAGAACCAACAGAACCTAGTTTTCAACTAAACATTGTGTAAGGTGTTGGTTATGCTGCAAGAAATGTCAGATTTCATGTAGCCGGTTTCATTGTTAAGACAAATTGTTCCCTAAGGAACATGTTTGTATAATAATTCGTCTCTTCGCTTCCGACGGAATTCCACTGAATGTTATTTACTTACTATTTTATATTTGCCCTTTGCTCTACGTTTCAACGTTGACAGAGGTGCACTATATATTCGCCCAGGACTTTTGTGGGGCACCCCATTATCGGTATCCCGCAGGGTAGATGTCATCACATTTTAGTCCCAGTTTTGTCGGACTGTTTTTCGAATACATTTAAGAATCATAATGAAAGACTAAAGAACCACTAGGTTATGTTAAAAACAAATTCAAAATATGCTTAAATTGCTAGCATGTGGTAAAATGAACCCAGGGACCACTTTCTTCAAGCCAAACTATTCGGTTCATTTAACCTCGATTGTACACAGTTTTAAGCATATTAAAAAAAACACACTAATGAAGGAAACGTGAAATCACCTTTATGACCACAGGTGGGTAGGGAAGTAAGCCATTAAAAGAATGTCTCAGATTTGCGTTTAACCCAATAATTCCGTGAAAAACAGGAAGTTTTCAGCAGCGAAAAATAACAGTTAGTTCGCTAAATTTCAAAACACACTAATACGCAGTTAATTGTAGCGTTTAGCTTAGATCCCTGTTCAAATAGCTGCTAAATTCAAATACACTGAAAATTTCAGTAGGACCATTTCAACCTAGGGGGCCATTTTCCATACACCTATTTTGATAACGCTGCTTTATTATAAAACGTTCGACGCAGGAATAGCCTTCATAGTTTAAATAAAAGTTCACTTAACACTTGTTTAATTTACAGTAATTGAATTGGCCTGCGGTGAACATGGAGTTGACAAAATTGACGATATGGTTCATGAAACTGACAACGGAAGAAGTCATCAATGGTTTGATCAATCACAAACATTACCAAGTTACACTAAATTAAGAGGTAACTTTAACAATTATAATTATACCATCCGCTAATTTAGCCATTTTCTAGCAACCTACAGATCCAAGACAGAAAAGGATGTTACCCACTTACAAAGTACGTCGCAATGGAATCAGTTCAAAACACTTCTAAGACGAGGCTACATTAAAGCCAAGAGAGACGTTGTAAGTTGAGCGTAAATACTTTACAACAGAGAGTAATAATTTTTTTCCCAGACATTAACCTACATGCGAATTATTGTAAATATTTTGGTAGGACTATTATTCGGAGTATTATACTGGCAAGCTGGAAACCATGGAGGAAAAGTCTTAGACAATTATAATTTAATTTTTTCTGTTTTAATGCATCAAATGATGTCGCCCATGATGCTAATGATTCTTACATGTAAGCACATTTGGTTTTCGTATACTAGAAGTTACAATTTTAAATTTCAGTTCCCAATGAGTTATCCGTCCTAACCAAAGAGCACTTCAATAGATGGTACTCGCTCAAGATGTATTACACTTCTCTAAGTGTTGTAGACATCCCCCTTTCGGTAAGCAATCCTAACACTTTACTTTAAGTTTTAACCCCCAAATATTATAGGTCTTCTGTTGCATACTCTTTAGCATAATAACGTATTGGATGACAGGGCAGCCTCTCCAGTTGAATAGGTTTATAATGTTTACAGTATTGAGCTTGCTCACTGTTTTTGTAGCTCAAAGCTTTGGACTAATGATCGGAGCCATTTTTGACGTTGTTGTAAGTTGGATACTTTTGAATTAAATGGACTAAATTCGATTCTGATAATTTTTAGAATGGAACCTTTATGGGTCCTTGTCTTTCTGTTCCAATGATGATGTTCGCTGGTTTCGGAGTGACGCTTCGCGATTTACCCAGTTACTTACGATGGGGCAGCTATATATCATACTTACGTTATGGTCTCGAAGGAATGGTTAGTGCTATTTACGGTTTAGATCGTCCTGTTTTGTTCTGTCCTGAAGATGATTACTGCCATTACAAATATCCAGAAAAACTCCTTCAAGAAATCGCAATGACAGGAGATCAATTCTGGAATGATATTATAGCTTTAATTATTATATTATTTTGTTTACGAATTGTTGCTTATGTTTTACTAAGATGGAAGTTATACTCTGTTAGATAACTTAATTTTAATATTATTATTTATAATTGTATTATTGAGGTTCAGCTTTACGTTATTTTTATCGGGTGTATAAATTAAGAAATATTTTACACAATATTTCAATAGACTGTACCATTTTTTTATAATGGCAATTCGTTAAGTATTTGATCTTCAAATATGTCTCACAAATTATTTATTTTATTAGTGATATTGCTATGATATTTTGCAAGCTATATTTATTTTAATAAGGTGTTTATACTAAGCTTAGTCTCGTTGGTAGCATTTAGTGATAAAACAATGCAATGTTAATGACCAAAGGTTTAAATAATAAATTATTTTTAGATTTTTCTGATGACTTTTGGTATTAAAATGATGGGAAATAGGTACATAAAAATATTAAAACTAGCACAATGGTTACAGTACCGTCATAATGAAGTACATTTAAAATCTTTCCTTAAAAATTGGAAATATTATATCGATCGCATTTTGTACTCCACTAAACCACACATTAGTAGGTTACAGCTATTTATTACTACATTAAGACTTTTTTTCTATCCCTAACATGGGATAAAATGGTGCCTATTACAATAACGCCCAAACTTGTTATCTTACAAGAGTAACCCCATCAAAAGACCACTGGAGGTCGTCCAACGAAAATGGTAACTAACAAACGACATATTACTTCTGATGGAAAATTTCCTCAACAATACAAACAAACGGAAGGAGAAACGATGGGATCACCACTACTGCCACTAATTGCAGATACATTCATGCAAGGCTTTGAGACCAAGCCGTTGGAATCAGCGCCAGAGAAACCAAAACTTTGGCTACTATACGTCGACGACACGTTTCTTATATGGACAAATGGAACGAAGAAATTTACAGAGCTCCTGGATCATCTCAATGCCAGGCACTAGAAGATCAAATTCACAATGGAAATGGAAAAAAGAACAGACTGCCCTTCCTAGCGCAGCTGCAATCAGTGGTAAAAATTCTTATAACAAGATCGAAATGCCCAACGGACGGAAACAACATCCGACAAGAAACAAATATGATCAAGACTGCACTTCTACAAAAAACTACATGGAACAAACCAACTGACGCATCAACGTACGTAGAGCAGAACATCGTGACGCTTATAAAGAAGCACGGACCAGTTATCACACACAGCAACGCCCAAAGGAATATAAAGGAAAAACCAAAGGAGAGAAAGTAGTGAAAGGGACCCTAGTCGAAGTGAAAGGGAAAACTACAGAGAAAGTGACACCTTAAACACAAACACACATAATGGTTCGGATATTGAAAATAAATAAAAATTGTTTATGTAAAAGTCAAGTTACCTTAAAAATATTTTTGAGTATACAGGGTGTTTCGTTCATCTCAGGCGCAACCAAACTTTTTTACTTTAAATGGAACACTCTGTTTATTATTGCATACTCTGATTTTTAGGTTCATTGTAGATCAACTTTATGTATCACATGTAAGGTCTAAAATGGACTGTCCGAGTAATCCGATTTTTTCGTAAAAATTGACGTCTGTTGCAGTCTTTAAACAATCGAATATCTCAGAAACTATGTAACTTAGAGAAGTGCGGTTGGAACTTACCAGCTTAAGCATGAATTGGCCAAACTGTTCCATCTGTGGAAAATGGTACCTAAGACAGGGGGTACCAAATAGAGGGCGCCGAATTTTAAAATTTTCAAACATATCAGAACCCTAACATTTTCTATACATTTTTTAATTCGTTTTTAAATATTCTATCAAACATCCATTACATTCCCTATACATAATTCTAACCGTTTTATTGTTATTTTAAGTTCTAATATTATTTTAACAATTTTCCCGCTATATGACTTGGTAGACGTTTAAACAAATGGAAAACACAAGAAAGTAACAGTCAGTTTTCAATACGTTATAAGGTTTTCAATTGGCATATTTCTTTGTGACCAAAATTTTTTTCAAAATGAATTTATCTACAGAAGAAATGGTAAACATGAATTTTATCCTTGACGAATTCCAAAAAAATTGTTTACTGACATCAAGAATTTATAAAGAAAGATTCCCAGATAGTAGGCACCCACAAGAAAAATGTTTTCAATGGACATTAGAAAGATTTGTTTCACCAGGAAATGTAAAATACACAGCTCGTAACCGAAATAAAGCAGTGACAAACGAAGAAAATGAATATATGGTGTTGGCTACAGTTATTGATGAACAAGTTAGTCAAGGGACATTAAGTTCTTATTTGGGAATTTCTTCTAGATCAGTTGGTTGATGAATGTTAAAGAAAAACCATTTCCATCAAAATAAAGTGCAACTACTACCAACCGATTATGAGGTACGTGCAAATTTCAGTCAGTTGCTGATGAATAAACTTCAAATGGAACCCCAATTTTACAATTTCGTTTTATGGACAGATGAATCTACGTTTCATAATAATGGGTTAGTTAATGGACATAATTATCCTTATTATTCCGATGCAAATCCATACATTGTTATGGAATATCATAGACAAAATAAGTGGTCTATTAATGTTTGGGGTGGAATAATTGGTTCTGAGATTATTGGCCCAGATTTTTTAATGGCACTCTGGTCAAATTTCTTTAATAACACGTTAAATTAATTGTTAAAAGATGTACCTGTAATAATCTGACAAATCAAGTGGATGCAACTGGATGGCGTACCTGCAAACTTCAGTATTACTGCGAGACAACTACTAGACGAACGATTCCATGAACGATGGATAGGAAGAGGGGTATCCATTGCTTGGCCGCCAAGATCGCCAGATTTAAATCCCTTGTTTTTTCTATGGGGTTATGTGAAAAATCTGATATATACCTTTTTTCTTGTGTTACACACTAATAGTTTAGAGATAAAGAAAGGGCGTTTATAGGCAACGTTTGTTGTAGACACATCGAGATCCATAGTATTGACAACATCGCAGATCGCAACTTTATCATTAATTATAGTATATGCGGCTGGGTACAGTCAGGAGACAACAACTGATTTTTACTAATAATAATTATCACTGAGATAATTGATAGTTTGTGTAACCCACTTTGTAATGTAAAGAGAGCCTAACCTCAAACTGTAGGAAATGTTGCAGGTACAGTGTGTTTCTTATTATTTGATTACTAGGATTTACCTCTGCTTATTACGAACGGTTAAACATTTTAGTAAAAGATAATTCCTTCTATAATGCACACCATTCACTATGTACTAAAGCATTGTACAAAAAAACACGAGTAAAAAATTAAAATGTACTTTGTGCACAGTTACGAACGAGAGCGAAGATCTAACTTTGCATCCTTACTATGTCGCTTCCAAAACACAAAGAGAATATGTTCCACGTCCCAACCGCACTAGGCGTCGTGCATGCTTACCGAAATAAGCGGGTTGCCAAGCCAGCTACAGTGGAAATGGGCGTGGTCGATATAAGGAGTAAAATGATTGAAAAGTAGTTTCAAACACCTTACACTTACCATAAATCTACAACTCACAAAGCTCAGTCCGGGAAAAATTGTCTCTAAGCGCCACCATAATCTTAAATTTTGTTAAAATAAATAGTTTTAGGCGGGATGGTAAATTAATCCTATCTGACTGTGGAAGACAGAATTGTAAAACCATTAGTAAAACCATTCACCATTCAAATTCAATCTTACTTCACAATAAATTGATCCCAACGCTTAAGAAAACTCTAAAATACACGAGTAGTCGTAAACTTACTGAACACACCCTGCACAAATGAAAATTCCCAAATCGTAAGACGTTAATTTGAATATATTTCAAGTATTCTTCATATACCTGTAAATTTATATTTCTAACTGTTATAAAACTTTGAATTAAATAAATACTCCCTATTTAGAAAATTCTAAATAAAATAAACGAAATCGGTTTAACAATGAATTGTGATCTCAAAAAAAAAGTTGCTTAATTGCTGAATAATTCAAACACAGAGAGGTTAGTGCTTGTATCATCAATAAAATCGTTATATTTTATTATTACTTTATCTTTAAAATCATATTTAGACATTCATTAATAGGTTTAAACTTTAATAGTTCAAAACTGTAATTTATGTTGAATAAAAAAAAAAGTACTTTGTTAGTAGTGTACTACATTAATATTTCAAAGCTAAAATGAAATTTTGTGATCGATCTTAAATTCGCAAATATGCAAAGACTAATTTCACTTATCAGAAAGTGTAAACAGTTAGGCACACAATTGACACAAATAAACGACAGAATAAATTAAACAGTGGATACATATATATATATATATATATATATATATATATATATATATATTGACAAATTCCGCATGTAAGTATATACTACGATGTGGTTTAAAAAAACACCAAACACGTTAAGACTAAAATTACCCAATTCCTAAAACTAAAAACAACAAATTAACTAAAGTTCGATTACCTTTTTTTCTTTGAATGAACCGTAATTAATGCAACAACAACAAAAATGTATTTAAAAGATAATCGTACTTATTTTGATTCAATAAAATTTAAATCTAATTCTTACATATTACATTAATTAATCCTATTTCGGTGCGGTAGTTGTAGTCCATATGATCTGCTTCGGTAATCCTTTTTTTTTTAATACTTAGATGCACTATGCACAAAACACAAGAGGTAGCCGTATATTCGCCCTACGCACTCGGCTGTACTACTCACTAACACCGTGTCTATGGTTGTGTCACTCGCATACCGGGTATAGGGGCTCTTTAGCCTAACATCACCTTATACTGTGATGTTTGCCCTTCAAAACGTTTACCACAATAAAAGAATGGTTACTTCCATATACACATTAAAGTGTTCTTATTTACTTTCATACAATCAATTTGGTATTGCTAAAGATTGTACACATTCAATGTCAATGATGATCACCAGCATCTTAACTAAATTTTACAAACTTTTATTTCGGTCACTTAAATGATTAACTTCACTTTTCTTTATTATAATACTAGGTCACGCGTCCCACAATTGAACACTAATAACAAAATATTTGCTGTGTTAACTTCTAATCTGCCTAAGCACTCTTTATTTCTTGAAGAAAATCACTAATGTTTTCCTTCAATTCACAATATATTACATTATTTATTTGTGATGTCTATACGATTTATCCCCTTATGGGTTAATGCAGTCGCTATACATGCCCCGCTAAAACGATAATTTTCACAAATAAACTCCAACACTAGCCATTCCGATGGTTGTAACGCCCGCGCGATCCTTACTCAGAGAAAACCTCTAATCAACTAACCCCTCAAATTTGGACACTCGCATATATACCTTCTGCCCGCCATATTGCCAAAATGTCACAATAAATTCGCGCTAAGATCAAAATTCACCTATAACAACTGAGTATTTCGTGCGTTTCTTTGCCGCGCCGAAGGTTCCAACGTGGAAGAAGACGCTAACGATGCAAAATAAACGTAGCCATCTTGAATTACTTTGTAAATTCATCATCAATTGCAATTACATTCACTGTGTAGATTAACCAGATTTTTTCTCAACTTTAATGCAAATCTCGCATGTCGGCGAATCTTATTTCCGCTCATTTTAGCGAACTCCCTCTCATTCTATCAACTTCATTCTTGAACATGCGTTAAATTTTCCTATTGCACCATATTACAAAAATTTCTACAAACAAAAATATTCATACATATTCATTACTGCACGTTAATAAAATATCAATATGCTATAAACTTACTTAGTCATACGTCTACAACCATTTCTTTAGTCCTAATTCCTCCATACACAGCAAAAAGACCAGTAGTTTTACCAGTGCCGTATCAATAAAACTTTACTCAAAACAACACAAAAAAGTTATTTTCAAGCACTCACTTCAGCTAAATTCAAAACACATACATTACCAAACGTTATCAAAAATTCTACACATAGACGGTGCATCAAAATAGCCTTACAAATATTCCTTTATTTTTTTCTCACCTTAACTATTTACAAGAACATTTTATAAAGAAATGACTCAAATAATTTGAACCTAACGCAATATGTTGCGTGCATAACAAAACTGGGTCTCTAGACTCCCGATCGACAACTAGTGTTCATCTTATGGTTTCTTGTGTAGCAAAGGATTGTGCCCATTATGTGATTTATAAATGTTGGTCAGAATTAGGGCTGATTGTTTCCTAAAATTCATGTCCAATATCATTGGGGTCACGGCAAAATTAGTTGCCTAGATGGCCGAGTGTTAAATTGTCACTCATGAGTGTTGGTAAGTATTTAGGATCAATTTTGTTTCTATGCAAATTTCGTTGGGGACGAAGCAAAATATACACAACAAAATAGTTTAATTGAAATCAATATGTTTAGTGTAATAGCTACACAATTTTACTTATACAAACAGTCAGTAGATTGGTGTATATAATTAGTTATCATAAGCTTGACTACCTGGACAACCAGGTAGAGATAATGTAAATGTAGGCTAACCTGTTTCGATGTGTTCAATGAGAGTAATGAGTTTAAACTTACAGTAAGTAATCTTGAGTGTCGATTAGTGATGACCATAATTTCAGCACGAACCGTGAAAATAACTTTTTTGAAATAATCAGAATGGCAATGTTATTGCCTTCAGTAGTACATAAATGGTACAGAAGAGTCCAGCATCTATAGTGGTGCTTTGGAATTTGATTTGAAACAAAATAATTGTATTGTGTTTAGTTTTTATTTCTCCATCATATACTTTTCAGTTAGATGTTTAAGATAAAACTTCGCAACGCTCGTTTAAGTTGAAATAAATTTGTCATAACCAATCCAGTCTGTTACTTCGTGTAGTCTTACTAGCTTTCAGAAAAGCTGTCCAAAATTTTGTATCATAAGTAATTGATACGTTATTTACAAATAAAGTAAACTGGACCGCTGGAAAGCGCGTAGTTACGTTATTAATAGAGATAAAATAAGTTTAAGTACAGTACCTTACAAAACTCCCTGTTTGAGAATTCTTTTATGGTTCACTTAAAGTAGTGAAAGTTGGTGATAGAATTATGGAGTTAACAAATTTAAAAGCACAAAAGATTATAGTTGATAAAATCTGATACATAATATATTGAAGGCCATTCAGAATTTACATAATACTAATAAACGCCATATGTTACGAAACCTAAATAAAATTATTATCTAAAACATAAATACTTACGCCAACGATAAATGAAAGTATGTGGAAATAGTTATAAGTAATTGATCTTAAACAAAGATTCATAAATGTAGTTAAAAATATTAGTGTATGTGCTAAAAATTAAATAGCGCATGCTAGCTAAGGTACTTCAGTTTTAGCTTACAATATTTAATTAATTTTTATTTGGGTACAGGAATAATTTTTACAGCATAATGCTGTACTGTACTGTTAATTTAATTAGTGCTAATATTAAATCGTATAACATATTGTACAAGAATATTGGACAAAAAACGTTATCCATACCGCCATTGGAATGCTACTGTTGCTTTAACAATGCGTTTAAAATTTCTACATGTTGGAAAGCGGAAGCTAAATTCCGTGTTTTAAAAACTTGACTCCATGTAAATTAATAAAATACTCCTCTAAATAAGGAGCTCAATTTTAATCGCAAAGGTTGTTAATTTCTTTATAATTTTGATGTCATAAACTTGAATGTAATATTTATATTATGAAATATCACTAATTAATTTACTTTAATTAATGTGATTATATATGGGATTCGTACGGCGTTATCTCATTGATTTAAAATATCACTAGAACAGATTCTAAATTCTCAACGTACTATGAAGGGAAGTTGATCTTGTCTATTTACATAATTGAATTTTGATAGACAGATATTCGGCATTCCAATAGATTTCAGTTTAATGAAACTTAGCAAGGTAAATTCTGCTGCAACTGTTTGAGTCAACCGTTAACGCTTGGCGATTTGGTTTCAGATAAACGCATACTTTTGAATGATCCAAATACAACAGGTATTTATTTGATCTCAAACTGAAACACAAAATAGTGTGTGTAGAGAAGTTAAATGTAGGTAGAGAAAAATAACTGTCCGTCGTCTCATTTCTAACCCCCTTCCGTCCGAATGAAATCTGATTTAAGCAACATCTTTACGAACTGAGCCCACCAAATTTTGGAGCTTTCATTGACGTTATTAAACGTTATGCTTCAATCTGTGGCGGCTCAGGACTGTCCAGAAGGCAATTCTGGGCGCTAACACCCTCCTTCTAGTGAGCCGGAATCCATTAACAGCGGTCCCTGGAAACGAAAAACCAACGCCAACGCCCACTCACCAGGAGCTGCAGAGTTCTACTGTCAGAATCAAATACCTTAACTTACCAATGGGAGCGTGGTTCCTTGTAACGCGGGTTGTCGCGCTATATCCCCCAAATACATATAAATATATGACGTATTATTTAATAAAAAGTTAAACGTTGTATACCTAAATGTATTTCATTTAAACAATTTACATCTAAAGATAAGTATTTTATTACATCTAAATCAGTTCTTGAAATATTCTAGAAACAGTATTCATCTACAGTAACATATCTGTAGCCTGTACTTCAATAAAAATGCAAACTCATGTTAGGTGTTATAATTACACAATTCTAGTTGATAAAAACGGGTATTCTGTGAAGAACAGATTGAGAGTACACTTTTGAACAAATACAATCGATATTCAGTACGTTTAAAGTTTATTATCATTTTGCAACAATATAATTATATAATACGCAACAAGTGTCTCATCTTTGGTATATCCAAAAATACTGCTGAAACAAGCACGAGATTTCGGAGATACAAATGTTGGCGGAAGTTCTGTTTGATTTTTCGTATTGTGCCTACATAAAGAAGTCCATTTTTAATTTCTAGCTCTTTTACTAGCTTCACACTAGTAAACCAATTATCGGCAGTGACGTTTAGACCGTATCCCGAAATAGGTTTAGAAAACCGCATTGCTAGTGAATCCGGGGAGTTAGACTGATGGCAAAGTCACTCGGGCTGTTGTCCACAGTACATCTCCATGTTCAAGGTATAATACAGTTTGGCATCACTGAGACAAAATATTTTTATGCCGTATTTGCTTAGCTTTGATGGAATATATTGCCTGAATGAAAATCCTGGCAACATTTCATCGATTGTCACATTTTGACCTACATGATAATGTTCCGGAAAGTTTTCGATAACAACAGTAAAAAGTTCTCTTACTGCCGCCAATTTATCCAGATGACGTCACTTTTCTTTGGTATTTCCGTCGTCAAATCTTAGACATCTTATCAAAAATCTAAAACGTTTTTCCGACATAGTCATTGGGAAAATGCGTATTCCTAAATCGTCAGTAGCCCAGAAATCTCTGAGTCCTTAATCTCTGTCCCTTCCAAAAGGTCACGGATATTTTCTATGTGTTGATTAGTACATTGCACTAACAAATTTAAAATAGACTCCATGAAAAGCAAATTGCAATATTCGAGTTCGGTCTTGGCGTTCCTCCAATCCTCCCCCACACACCCCGTAATCCAACCAGAATATTATGAGGACGTCTTTTTGAAATGTTAGTTGTTTTTTAACCCATTTTGTTCCATCTTTGCCTAATTCTTTTAATCTAAACAACAGATATAAAAAACATTGGAGTAATTGCCAGAAAAATAACCATTATTCATTTTTGGTTGTTCAGTTTCATCATTGTCACTGATTTCATGATCGGTGTCTGAATCCACTGACCTTATTTTAACTCGATCATCCGAATCTGATTAATCGTTTCGTTCACAATGGGTTCGCAATCTTTAAAAATCATACGTTGCATTTGTTCATTGCGGCGCTGTATCTATCAGGTATACGGCTGACGTCATTTGGGCTTTATGACTATAACGACACAAAGAAATAGGAAATAATTCAAAACACAGAAAGGCATTAGCACTCTGCATGATGTGATCATATCAGACGTCCTTGGATTTGTATGGCAATCGAGGCGGTTTACACGCGTCACTTCCAACCGACCACTATCGTTATAGATGCAGAAAATTTTTTATCAGAACTATATTTTCCCGTGCAGTGATCTATTGAGATTTTTTATAGTTTTTGCATTGCAACTCTTAAGTAGAAATGCTGAATCAAAATGTTTTGTTAAACTTGAAATGCAAAATTTTGTTCGATCAAAATATTGTTTGTTTTTGTTTTAGATTAAATGTAGAATAATTGTTTATTCGTTATTGAGTTTATGTGAGATAGGTGTGTATTTATCATGTCTTTGTGATGGAGAGTAGAGCCTATCCATTATCAACTACACTCCGTTAGGGGCGGCTCCTGGGGCATGTCCTTTTGGAGGTTTAAACTGAATTACGTATACATGGATATATTTTATTGAACATAAAGTAGAACATGTCTAGTTTCAAATTAAGTTACAGTACATTCAACAAAGTTAATTAAGTTTTAAGCGAAGAAAGAAATAACGTTTCTAGTAAGATAAAATTTTCAACATTCGTTTGGAAACAAAAATAGTATAACGAGTCTGCACTGACGGATAGTGACTTTGTTTTGGGAAAAATATAGGGGCGCCACTTATCAATGGAATTATTGCAAATTTCGCAAAAATTTTAGAAAATTAAGTAGCAATGGAAAGAGAATATTTTGATAAATAAGGATAGTAAGTTGTTTCGCACAAAACCATTGCGTCGATTTGAATTTAGGTAAAATAAAATTAATGACGTCACATATTTGGTGCTACCAACAAAATTTTACATAAAACCAATAAAACACTGATGAAGTAATCTATTTTGATCTAAAAAAAACTTAATTCAGTTGTGTTAAGAGTTTAATAACATAGGAAAATTATAAGAATAGAAATTCATATTTGCCCTAAAAAACTATTCAAAATGCTTGTGTACATTGCGCAATAATAAAAAGTCAATTTTAAGCAATTTAACAGGACCGTTTATAAATCAGTTTACGAATTTTCATTGGTTAAATAAATGATCCCTTCTGATTTAGAAATTGTATTCGCTGTCTGCAAGCAGATCAGTGAACATCGCGTTTTGAAGTTGTAACCGTACTTTGTTAAAAGTTCAGCCGTGCGCAACGTTCCACTATCTGCGTCGCTTTCACGGTGCAGGGTACAGAACCACCCTGCCAGCAGCCACACCCGCACACTCTTCGTAGTTGTTATGAGGGCAGGAGTTACCCCATACCCGATGACGTCGTGCTGACGAATGAACAGGTCCAGTTCGTGCTCATTCCCTTCGACATAGAAGGCAGCACTAAGAAAAGCAAGAAGAAAAAGAAGATAGAAGGCAAGAAAATGGAAGAAGAGATTACTGCTACACCGCTTCCAACAGCAACAATGCCCGTTTCTGCAGCAGAAGAATCGCCACCGTCCGATGGGTTCCGGCTCCAGAAGAAGAAGCCGAAGAAACCGTCGACTGCCCGCCCGACCACGCTCACAACTGTGATCAACGCGTTCGAGGCCCGGACGTAGAAGAGTTTCCGCCGCCAGGGAGAGGGTTCCGCCAGTAATCCTTCGCGAGAAGGAGAACTGCGTTACCTTCTCCCGCGAATTGGATCACCGAGGAATTGCCTTCACGCGTGGGAAGTCAATTGCCGAGGGATACCTGATTCAGGCTGCCGCTGCAAGGACCATGACAGGCTAATGCGGTATATGGATAGGCATGGTACACCGTACCATACCTATCAGACAAAGAGGGAACGTTCGTTCAAGGTGGTTCTGCGGGGAATATCCGTAGAAATCTCCGAGGCTGACGTTACCTTTGAGTTAAAAAATCACGATATTGATATAAACTTTTGTTTCAGAGTGAAGAAACAAGGCAGACCAATCCCGATTGTGCTGGTCCAGCTACCAACCGAAGAGGGTCTTAAGAAGATCCGACAGCTGGAGTACATGGCTCGCCTACGAGTCTCCATTGAAGACTTGATGCGGACACCAGGAATTCGGCAGTGTCACCGATGCCAGGGATTCCCAGCAGCAGCGCGTTGTGTCAAGTGTGCAGGATACCACCACTCCAGTGAGTGCACCAAACCCCGTACGAACCGGGCAAAGTGCGTAAGCTATGGTGGTAATCATCCGGTCAAATTCAGGCGTTGTCCGAGGTATCCACGTCTCCCGCAGCAGAAGAAGACAGAAGCTCCACCATCACGTCTCCCGCAGCGGAAGAAGACAAAAGATCCCCCTCAACAGCGACAGAAGAGGACACCGCCCACAGTGGCACCCTCTCTAGTCCGAACCGGCGTTAGCTACGCCAAACCGACGGCGAGCGGTAGCGAGATGGCTGAAATAGCGATTGCGGTGAAAGCCGCAGATGTAAAAAAGCCTGCTTTACCTGTTTTAGGACTCGACGCTGTTCTAGGCTTCCTCGAAGGCTTAGATATGGAAAAGGTCCTACCTGTCGTCCAGCGAGTGGCAGCGGCCTTAGCTTCGGCACAAACTGCGACTGTCCTGTGGCGAGTAATCCTCGCAACCGGTCAAGAGGTGTTCGCCCTTTTTGTGTGAATACCTCCGCAACGGCGATGAGTAGAGATGCCGGAAACGTATAGCTAACAATATTGATACATTTATCTTTTACATATTAACACAGTTTACCACATGTTACACAAAACTACACATAGAAACAACACGTGTTGAACATAATACGACTCAACATACAAATACAAACAAAAAATACTAATAATCTTTCCACCCAGTTACAGGTAACACCCACTAGAAGCTATATCGACGTCCGGGATCCCGATCCATTTTGGTTATATCGACGTCCGGGATCCCGATCCATTTTGGTTCCCCCAGGGACCAGCCAACCTGCTTCTAAGGAAACATCACCCTCCCACCCACAAGTCACGTCCTCAACGACCCCCATCACAATAGAATAAAAGAAATACTACTAAATTAAGCAAAGTAAAATACCAATTAAACGTGTTTTTTTTTATTTTTAGTCACTGAGTAATAACGCTGTAAATGCACAAACAAAAAAAATGTAATTGTCTCAGAAAATTATGTAATCAACCGACTGAA
This sequence comes from Vesta saturnalis, assembly GCA_036346205.1. NCBI lineage: Eukaryota > Metazoa > Arthropoda > Insecta > Coleoptera > Lampyridae > Vesta > Vesta saturnalis. The sequence goes on along the minus strand of JARFJB010000317.1, from coordinate 4,111,503 downwards.
GAGGCTACCTCGCCTGAGCAGTCGACTGAAATTGTCAATATCCATAATCAACAATAGTAACTAATAATAAATAAATTGTATTGGATTTCAATTTGAATTTGAATTAGGGATGAAAATTTATAAATAGAAGTTCATAAAATGAAGTGAGGAATCTTAACACTGCCGTTATACGAGACGGTCGCAGATATATGTAATTTTTTAAAGTCCCCTGCGGTTGAACATTGAAACCAAGTGCGGCCATTTTGAAAGAGTTCCCAAATAAATTTCGTGTTATTTATTAACATAAAGTCATAAGGCTATCTGATTTATAAAGAAGTTAAAAGTGCTTAAAGTCAAATAAAAGGAAGCTGGTCGAAAGTTATACAAATTGTGATGCTGTAATAACTTAACATTGGTTAGATTTAAAGTTCAATAAACAGTCAACATGTGTACAAATAAATAATACACAGACATCAAAATAAAGTTAATGAAGAATTGGGCTGGTCCACAATTACTAGTTATAATCGAAAGGCTTAAGGATTGTTAACGGCATTTAAAATTGGAAATTAACGATCAATTAAGTAAATATAATTTGGTTAAATAATTACACCTTAAATTGGGATGGTAAAATTGGTTGATGAAAATTGATGTGTTATAACAGTAGTATAGCTATGGTGATACTGACGCACTTTTGTCACTAGAAAATCTATTTAATATTGCGGGTGACCTTGAAAATTTTTTTAATAACTGGCTTAACACACGGTCTTGACTTGGCCAAATTCTAAAATTGCTTGGTGAGCATTTCCCGCCAAAAGGGCGTGACCTTGAAAAATTTTCAAGGGATTACTCGCACCTTCAATTTACTTGACCTTGAGCACAAATCTAGTGACTCTTTTTCAAATCTAGGTACTTCAATGACCTTGACCTTGAGGAATGTACTTCGATACAGGCAATGTCACCAACCTTGAAATCTAGTGACTTTTTCCAAATCTAGTTACTTCAATGACCTTGACCTTGAGGAATATAATTTGATGCAGGCAATGCTACCAACCTTGAAATCTAGTGACTTTTTTTCAAATCTAGTTACTTTTCTAGTGGCAAAGGTGCGTTAGTATCACCATAGCAATACTACTTATAACCTTAATTGTGTAAACAAGAAAACAGCTGACGGTAACTCAAGCAAGTGGTATCGATTATTTGAACAAATAAATGGAACTAATTGATTTGTCAAGAAACCAATGACGAATGAGGTCATCGAAGAATGGAACTATCTTAGTGGATGACTGGAAATATATTCATAATTTTTGCTTTTAGTATTATCAACTTGACAATACAGTAATTAAACTGAAACGAAATTCAACCATTGAAGCTACTTATATTATACATACCTAATTTAGAATAGCTGGATTTAGGGATCGTTGGCCGATATTTATGATAACAGTGTTTATGTCTGACAAATATGTAATAAATGTGTTATTGTTATTTACTGTTTATCTTGAATTGTTGTACTGTACATTGGTATTTGTTGTCTCAGTTTAGTGTAAATTTTTGAGGAGACAGTTACCCGAGACCAAGTGGAAAGGAAATCAATAGATTAAGTCAATTGTTAGTAGCGATTTGAGTTTTTTTTATTATAACTAAATTGTAGATGACGCGGATAGATTTTAGTATGCTAAGTATTTTAATTTAAAGGAAGTATATAACACCAAAGTAAACTAGTGATTCAGATTTAATAGATTGGAATAACCCAATGTTAATAACCCAGGATCAGTTATTCACTTTATTTTATAGTAACTAATAGCCTCAGTGACTTTATTTAAATTCGGTAACTGCACAAATATTAAATTGCAATTCCGATCATAATCAATACTCGATATCGGAGGAAAGTTGAATCATTGATGTTGAATTTTATAATTGATATTGGAAGAGGATTACAACCAAATGGTTGTCACATAGTAAAGGGCTAGCCGAGGCATATAATTAATACAATTTATTAACTTAATGCTTGCTTATTGACCATTTATTCAAATTGCTTTTTGAAGGGAACCATCACGAAGAGTTACATTACAAATTGTTGTCCATCGTGAGGGCACAAATGGTTAATTGTTGTATCACAAAATAACGAGCCCACGTGGAGCAAGGAATAATTAACATTAAAGTCTGAATTATATTACTTAATTTTGTTTTATTTTTAGCTTTAAAACACCTACGTTTATGCTTGATAGAATGGGGTAACACTTTGTTTATTTATTTAATGTTAATAATTGGCACTTATGGTCAAATACACTCGAATATAAGTTTTTGTTGGTAAGATGTTTGAAATGTTAGTGATAATTTTATCAATTAAACTTTGAAATGAATGTATACATCAACCTAGTAATTACCTAGTTATCTAATTAAACGGAATCAGATAGAATAACTTCTTTTGGCAATACTAATTGACCGCAGATAAATTAATAATTATATGACACGGTATGATAGTCCCAAATAAGAACTTAAATAGTTAATTTGGACCAAAATTTACAATCCAAAAATATTTCATTCTGTTACAATACGCAACCCACATAGCGGTCATGAATAAAACACAAATTTAGATTAATAAAACTCAGTACTAGAATGTTAACTACTGTAAAGTGGACTGTATAGTTTAGTCGGTAAATAATGAGCAAATTTTAACGAAAGTGCAATTTAAATATCTTAGGGCACTAAAACCTTACTTACACGTCTATAAATATTTTAATTTGATAAATCAGAAAGAATTCAACTAATTTTAATGTAGGTACCCGTACAGTGTAATCCAATCTCGATCGGATCAAGTGGGTAACATAGTTATCAGTGCAAATATTAAAAACAACCTAGATACTCCTTGAAAAGTTATTTTAACATTATTAAGGCTACGAACCTTAGTTCTATATATTAACCCAATTTCTAGAATCTGTTAAAATATGTCTTGATTTCACGATTCAGGACAGGGATTGGGGTAATTCTTAGAATCAACCTTCCAGAACAACCTTATTCCATGTGTTGTTGCAAGAATCTTACAAAAGGATCTTAGATGTTGAAAGATTTTCAGTATTTAACGACTTAGATGTTGGGGCAATTTCAAGAATCAACCACACAAAACGATCTTACAACTATTTAAATATTCAGAAGTTTAAATTTTGTACAAGTTCAAAAATCAACTTTACAAAAAGACTTTACTTCAAATCTGTTCAAAGCTCCTTAGATGCTGGGGCAATTTCAAGAACCAGCCCTCCTAAGAACCTTACCTCATGTGTTGAGGCTAGAATCTAACAAAAAGATTTTAGACTTTGGTATAATCGGTAAGGAAAAAAGGAGAGTAGAGTATTTACCCTGCATGATAACATTGTGGAACGAGTGGACGAGTTGGTATATCTGGGTAGAATGTTCACTGCAGATGAATGGATAGCGAGATTGGACGACGAGTCAATGCTGGAAGGAAAGTGATTGGAAGTATATGGACGATAATGGAAAACGAAAGCATGAGCGTCGCTGCGAAACTAGGAATCAATAATGCCGTGTTTTCCCAGTCAGTACTATATGGACGTGATACATGGGTATTCCAAAAAAGCACGATAACAAATAAATGTCGTGGGGATGAAATTACTGAGAAGCGTATGCGGTAAAACGAAAAGGGAAAACATGGGTGTATAATGAAGGAGTGTGGCGATGATTGATGGATATAAAAGCAGCACTACGTTGGTTTGGTCACAACGAAAGAATGAACAACACAAGGTAAACGAAACAGATATATGTCTGGTGGTTGTAGGCCAGTAGCGTAAAATAGACTAAAAATAGAGTGTATGATAGAAATGAAGGAAGATAAGGAATTTTAAACATAAAAGGGTGTGTCACTATGTGTACCGTGTGGAAGCTAGGGAGCTATGCAGGGATAGGAAATCATGGAGACAGAAATTCAAATAAAAAATAAACAAGAAGCAGGGATTGCTTTGCCTACCCTGTGAAGGAATGGCGTGGCTAGTATGTTATGTTATGTTACGTAACGTTATGTTATGCTACGTTACGTTACGTTACTTTATATTACGTTACGTTACGCTACGTTACGTTACATTGCTTCGTTATGTTATGTTACGTTATGTTAGGTTATGTTATATTATGTTATGTTATGTTATGTTGTTATGTTATGTTATATCGTGTCGTGTCGTGTCTTGTCGTGTCGTGTCGTGTCGTGTCGTGTCGTGTGGTGTCGTGTCGTGTCGTGTCGTATCGTGCCGTGTCGTGTCGTGTCGTGTCGTGTCAGTCGTGTCGTGTCGTGTCGTGTCGTATCTTGTCGTGTCGTGTCGTGTCGTGTCGTGTCGTGTCGTGTCGTGTCGTGTCGTGTCGTGTCGTGTCTTGTCGTGTCGTGTCGTGTCGTGTCGTCTCGTGTCGTGTCTTGTCGTGTCGTGTCGTCTCGTGTCGTGTCGGGTCGCGTCGCGTCGCGTGCTTGTCGTGTCGTGTCGTGTCGTGCCGTGTCGTGCCGTGTCGTGTCATGTCATGTTATGTTATGTTATGTTATGTTATGTTATCTTATGTTATGTTATGTTATGTTATGTTATGTTATGTTATGTTATGTTATGTTATGTTATGTTATGTTATGTTATATTATATTATGTTATATTATGTTATGTTATGTTATATTATGTTGTGTTATGTTATATCATGTCATGCCATGTCATGTTGTCATGTCATGTCATGTCATGTTATTTCATGTTATGTTATGTTGTTATGTTATGTTATGTTATGTTGTTATATTGTTATGTTATGTTATGTTATGTTATGTTATGTTATGTTATATTATATTTATGTTATATTTATGTTATGTTATGTTATGTTATGTTATATTATGTTATGTTATTTACGTTATGTTATATTTTATGTTGTTATGTTATTTATTTGTTATGTTATGTTATGTTATATTATGTTATATTATGTTATATTATATTATTTATGTTATATTATGTTATGTTATGTTATGTTATGTTATGTTATGTTATGTTATGTTATGTTATGTTATGTTATGTTATGTTATGTTATGTTATGTTATGTTATTTATGTTATTTATGTTATGTTATGTTATATTATATTTATTTATGTTATGTTATGTTATTTTTATGTTATGTTATGTTATTTATTATTACGTTATGTTATGTTATGTTATGTTATGTTATGTTATGTTATGTTATGTTATATTATGTTACGTTATGTTATGTTGTTATGTTATGTTATGTTATGTTATGTTATGTTATGTTGTGTTGTGTTATGTTATGTGATATTATGTTATGTTATGTTATCTTTCACCATTATTGTTGTGTTCTTCACGTCGCCTCGTTTGATGTTCCCGTTTTCTAAATTGCAATATTCTAAATTGTCATCGAGTTCTACAAGTAGCTCAGGGTACAGCGGAAATAATCAACACCAGCTTCTACTTCTTTGCTCAACTACTGGTAATTAAAAGAAACTGTTCGGACTGAGTTTATCAAGAAAGTTTTAAACTTATCTGTTGGTATAGAATAGATGAATTTTAAATTAGAAGAATTATTTTTTGGAACAACCGATTCTTCTACTACGACTGAAATAAGGTACCCATCAAAATGAATCTGCTGTTGATCATCGTTACTCTCTACTATATCTATTTAAAAAATAAAATTTCCCCCTTATTGAAGAGTATTTGGTACCCCTCAGACTCTTCAGGTGATGCGTCCATGTCCCGTATTTCCTTTTTATATAACTGGTCACCTTAATCGCGCTTCTTCATTAGTGAGCTGAACGTACGATATCTACAGAAATAAAAAAGTAATAAATAAATTAGAGAATGTATAGGATTTTTATGAAGTTTTGTTGTTTTAAATGAAACGCTCTGTATATTTTTTTATTAAATAATAGGGCTTACTCTCAGCTTTCAAACAATTTATATTGTGTGGCACTTCTTTTGCATTATTAGTCTCAAAAATTACGTTAATTTAACATTTCGATGATATAACAAGGTTAAGGGTTAGGAAGTTTTTTGGAAAATCACAAAATTAAAACTAAACACAATACTATACAAGCGTAATATAAATTACTAAAAGAAATATTCAAACTGATGACCATTCTATCTTATACATTCTTCACACACTCTTCCCATTCCTTCTATAGCATTAAGCACAATAATAGCGTGATCTTGTCAATGTCTGAAAGCTCCTCTAACTGCATTTGTCAAACGTTCAACGTTATCATATTGAGTTTGGTATATTTTATTTTGCAAGTAACCCCATAAAAAGAAATCTAAGACTGACAAGTCCGGACACCTGCGAGGCCATCTTATCGGCCCATTAGTGCCAATTCATCTATTACCAAAATTGTTTTCCAAAAACGGGCGTATAATTTGCGCATTGTGAGTTAGGGCTTCATCCACTTGAAAATGAATTTGGTTCAAGTGAGCTAAAGGAATGTCATCTAATAATTCAGGCACAACCATTTCTAATATGTCCAAATATCTAGGAGCGGATGTTCCCTTCGAAAATGTGAACTTTTATTTTTGACCCTAATATAATTGTCAAATTACGAAGTACTAAAAGAAAATCTACTGTTAAATTGAACACTATTTCAAGACTTACCTCATGTGTTGAGGCTAGAATCTAACAAAAGATTTTAGACTTTGGTATAATCGAAACGAGAAGTAGTATTACCCTTCATGATAACATTTTGAAGATTGGACTTGGAGTTATTGGATACATAGGAGGTTTTTTATACAACAATGACCAGCCAAAATTTCAAAAGATAGCTGTTTACCTAAACAGTTAGCTGTGTAAAAAAGTAGCTGCTTCGAAAAGAAAAGTCTACATTAAACAGGTAGCTGTTTCGAACAGATGCCAAAAAGCACGATAACAAAATAAATGTCGTGATGAAATTACTGAGAAGCGTATGCGGTAAAACGAAAAGGAAAACATGGGTGTATAATGAAGGAGTGTGGCGATGATTGATGGATATAAAAACAGCACTACGTTGGTTTGGTCACAACGAAAGAATGAACAACACAAGGTAAACGAAACAGATATATGTCGGTGGTTAAAAGTAAGGCCGGGCCCAGTAGGCCGCGTAAAAATAGACTAAAAATAGAGTGTATGATAGAAATGAAGGAAGATAAGGAATTTTAAACATAAAAGGGTGTGTCACTATGTGTACCGTGTGGAAGCTAGGGAGCTATGCAGGGATAGGAAATCATGGAGACAGAAATTCAAATAAAAAATAAACAAGAAGCAGGGATTGCTTTGCCTACCCTGTGAAGGAATGGCGTGGCTAGTATGTTATGTTATGTTACGTAACGTTATGTTATGCTACGTTACGTTACGTTACTTTATATTACGTTACGTTACGCTACGTTACGTTACATTGATTCGTTATGTAATGTTACGTTGTTAGGTTATGTTATGTTATGTTATGTTATTCGTGTCGTGTCGTGTCGTGTCGTGTCGTGTCTTGTCGTGGTGTCGTGTCGTGTCGTGTCCTGTCGCGCCGTGTCGTGTCGTGTCGTGTCGTGTCGGTCGTGTCGTGTCGTTCGTGTCGTGTCGTGTCGTGTCGTGTCTTGTGTCGTGTCGTGCAGTGTCGTGTCGTGTCTTGTGTCGTGTCATGTCATGGCTGTCATGTAGTCATGCCATGCCATGTCATGTCATATGTTATGCATGTCATAGCATGTTATGCATGTCATGCCATGTTATGTATCATGTATGTTATGTATGTTATGTTATGTTATGTTATGTTATGTTATGTTATGTTATATTATGTTATGTTATATTATATCATGTTCATGCCATGTCATGTTATGGCATGTCATGTATGTTATTTATGTTATGTTATATTTACGTTACGTTACGTTACGTTACGTTACGTATACGTTACATTAGTTATGTTATATTATTACGTTACGTTACGTTACGTACGTTATATTATTTATGTTATGTTACGTTACATTACGTTACGTTACGTTACGTTGTATTATATTATGTTATATATTATATTATATTATATGTTATATTTATTTATGTATATTTATATTATGTTATATTATTTATATTATGTTATGTTATATTATATTATATGTTATATTATATTATATTATGTTATATTATATTATATTATTTATGTTATATTATATTATTATGTATATTTATATTATGATTATATTATATTATATTTTATTATATTATATTATATTATATCATGTTCATGTCATGTTATATATTATATTATGTATATTATGTCATATTTATTTATTATTTATATTTATTATTATGTTATTTATTTATGTTATTATATGTTATGTTATATTATATTATATTATATTATTTATGATATATGTATGTTACTATTATATTATGGATTATATTTATTTAGTATATTTATGTTATATATGATGTATTTATATTATATTATATTATGTTATATTATATTATGTATATATTATGTTATATATATATTATGTTATATGTTATGTATATGTTATGTTATGATTAGTTTATATTAATATGTTATATATATGTATATTATTTATATTATATTAGTTATGTATATGATATGTATAGTATTATGTTATGTTAATTATATATGTTATATTATAGAATTGTATTTTATATTATGTTATATTTATGTATAGTATATTAGTTATATTATGTTATGTTATATTATGTATGATTTTGTATTATATGTTATGTTATGTTATATGTTATGTTAGTATATTTTATGTTATTATTAGTTATGTTAGTTAGTTATATTTATTTATGTTATGTTATGTTAGTTAGTTATCTTGTTATGTTTTTGTTATGTTATTGTTATTTATGTTATGTTATGTTATTTGTTGTTAGTATTTTGTTTGTTATGTTTGTTATTTATATTATGTATGTTATGTTATGTTATATATTATTATTATTTATTTATATTATGTATGTTATTTATGTTATATATTTGTTATTTATTTATTTTATGTTATGTTTGTTATGTTATTATTATTTATGTTATTTATTATGTTATTTATGTTATTTATTTATATTATTATATGTTATGTTTATGTTATGTTATGTTATGTTATTTTATGTTAGTTAGTTATGTTATGTTAGTTAGTTATGTTACGTTATTGTTATGTTATGTTACGTTACGTTACGTTAGTTACGTTATGTTATTTATGTTATTTAGTTACTTACGTTACGTTACGTTACGTTATTTATGTTATGTTATGTTATGTTATGTTATGTTATGTTATATTTATGTTATGTTATATTATGTTATGTTATATTTATGTTATGTTATGTTATATGTTATTGTATATTTATGTTATGTTATGTTATGTTATGTTATATTATGATTATGTTTATGTTATGTTATGTTATATTATATGTTATGTTATTTATGTTATGTTATTATTATATTATGTTATGTTATTTATGTTATGTATGTTATATTATGTTATGTTATGTTATGTTATTTATGTTATGTTATGTTATGTTATTTATGTTATGTTATTTATGTTATTTATGTTATTATGTTATGTTATATTATGTTATGTTATGTTATTTTATGTATTATTTATTTTATTATTTTTATGTTATGTTATTTATGTTATGTTATGTTATTTATATTATATTTATTTATGTTATAGTTATGATATATATTATGTTATTTATTAATATGTTATATTAATGTTATGTTATGTTATATTATTTTATGTTATGTTATGTTATGATTTATGTTATATTTATGTTATTTATGTTATTTATATTATGATTATTTATATTATGAATTAGTGTTGTATGTTATGTTATATTATTTATATTTTATGTTATTTATGTTATGATTTATGTTATGTTATGTTATTTATGTTATATTATGTTATGTTATATTATATTATTTATGTTATTTATATTATGTTATGTTATGTTATGTTATATTATGTTATGATTTATAGTTTATGTTTATATTATGTATGCATGTCATGTTATAATGTATTTATATCATGTTATGTTAAGTTATGTTATGTTATGTTATTTATGTTATGTTATGTTATGTTATGTTATGTTATGTTATGTTATGTTATATTTAATGTTATGTTATGTTAGATTATGTTATGTTATGTATGTTATGTTAATTAATGTAAAATTAAAACTAAACACAATACTATACAAGCGTAATATAAATTACTAAAAGAAATATTCAAACTGATGACCATTCTATCTTATACATTCTTCACACACTCTTCCAATTCCTTCTATAGCATTAAGCACAATAATAGCGTGATCTTGTCAATGTCTGAAAGCTCCTCTAACTGCATTTGTCAAACGTTCAATGTTATCATATTGAGTTTGGTATATTTTATTTTGCAAGTAACCCCATAAAAAGAAATCTAAGACTGACAAGTCCGGACACCTGTGAGGCCATCTTATCGGCCCAATAGTGCCAATTCATCTATTACCAAAATTGTTTTCCAAAAACGGGCGTATAATTTGCGCATTGTGAGTTAGGGCTTCATCCACTTGAAAATGAATTTGGTTCAAGTGAGCTAAAAGAACGTCATCTAATAATTCAGGCACAACCATTTCTAAAATGTCCAAATATCTAGGAGCGGATGTTCCCTTCGAAAATGTGAACTTTTATTTTTGACCCTAATATAATTCTCAAATTACGAAGTACTAAAAGAAAATCTACTGTTAAATTGAACAATATTTCAAGAACACTTTACTATATTTCTGATCAATGAAGTTGCGTACATTCTACTTTAATTTAAATTAATATTAGGACACAATCCATTTTTATTAAGTTATCATTTTATATATGAATAATTGTTTTTCTATTTTTTTGTTTAGATGTATCAATTTGTAATTGATGTTCTGCAAGTTCTGGTCTCTCACTCTGGTTGAGATACCGACGATCCCAAATATATGTACAAATTGTAAAAATCATAATTATGTATAACGTTGGAATAAAACACATTATTATTATTATTATTATACAGAGTTAGGAAAAATACCGGAACGCTTAATATCTACAAAATCGCTAAAGTTACGATTAACCTACGTTTAGCGTTGCCAGGATGTAAATGTTGAACAAACCTAAATTTATATGGTTTATATTTATGGTGGCGAAATATTTTTTGCATTCTTGTTTTCGAAACTCCAATACTACTTTCTATAGTTCTGCAAGAACTTATAGGATCAGCCTTCACACTGGCTAAAACGGTAACCTCCTCATTCTCTCGATTTTCTTTATTATATTTTTTTTGACCTGGGTTTAGAAAATGATCCATAATTAATTAAATTTCTCTTTATGAAAATGTAAACTTTCAACATTATCACACATAATAAAATACTTATCTTTTTTGGGTTTTTTAATGGTGTATTTTAAATTATACAATCTAAACGTTTCGATAACACTTACAGTTATCTTCGTCAGTAGCAATATCTGTTAAAATTGCTAAAGATGTTGTAAACAAAATTGTTTCAATGATAATTCTAATTATGGCATCTTTCACTTCACAAAAAAGTAAAACAGGGTCGCTAAAACCGCATCTTTGTATCTTTGCTCACAAACGAGATACCCTTATAGATGCATGCGCATGAAAACTACGTCAATCTTGTTTTCACTCTCAATTTTAAACAGTTTTGGTTTTCATCATCATGGTTTGTCATATACCTACTCTAAGTAAAAGACTTTCTTGTTTTCACATTTTATTTAGGAAATATAACATATAAGTATGAATAAAAAAAACCTCAAACTAATTTTAGTTTTCTATCTGTTTTTATAAAAACAGAGAGAACTTGTTCAGCCGACAATTTCTGCTTAACTAAAGCATTTTCGATACAGAGAAGTGATAAATTTGAAAATCTATCTTGTACAATTGTGTTTCTCAGCCATGTTTTTATCCGCCTCATAGCGGAGAAACTTCTTTCGCAACCAGCTGAACTGATTGGAAGGCCTACAGCAATTTGTAGTAATTTGTAAAGATTTGGAGCCAGATCCCCCTTCACTTGAACTTTTAGATTTTCCAACGTGATTTCAAGATTTTTATTTTTGAATAAATTTCGTATCACTAAAACTTCAGCTTGAAGTGTTGAGATTTCGATATTGCCGGCCCTCTGATAATTGGCGACGAACTCAAATGCTTGATCCAAATCTAGCTTCATAAAGGAATCAATCGATCTTGCAAGGGGAAGATTTTCAAATCGTTTTTTCATATTGCCAATCACGTTATCCATGACTTGGTAGTAAATGTTGACTTTCCAGTATTCGGGAGCTGTAGTTCCTGCAGGTATGTCAATCAGAGATGATTTACCCAGGGTTGAGTCAGATTGATATTCATTAAGCCTTTGTGGTTGCTTCCTTTTTTTTTGAAATCTTTAAAGGCTCCAAACAAATGTCTTGTTCTCTTGAGAATTTTTCTATTTCACTCCACAGGTCCTCAAATTTGTTCCTCTTCTCTTCAAAGCTACTTATAGTCCTATCTATGATATCACTAGCCTGACCTAGTATGGCATCTTTTCTCTGAAAATATTTACTCAGTATATTTGCGACCATTAACACTGAATGGAAGACGAACAAACGATAAAATGTAGCTTTATCATTGATGCCTGTATTCCAAGTGCTTCTACAGAATTTTTGTCTCGCCCTTGTTCAATTTCCTCATCCAGAGCATTTCGAATTGCTTGGAAATTTTTCAAAAGGGATTTGCAATTTTCGACAACTCCACCTGGTACTGCTAAGACTTCCCATTTCGCCCTCCGACTTTATACCAAGAGCATCACGGGCGTTTATGAGATGAGAGTGATGACCGGGTTGAGAAAAGTGGAAGTATATTGCCTCCAGAGTGTTGAAAAATGCAGCTGCAGTAGGCACCTTAGCACAACTGTCGACAATTACCAAGTTCACCCTGTGTGCCAAGCAATGAAAGTAAATGGCTTATAGATGATCCTCCCTTATTTTGGCTTGTAGTCCTTGGTGTTTCCCAGACATAACACTGGCTCCATCATAAGATTGGCCAATTAATATGGCGTTATTCAACAAACTGCATTTACTTAGATACCTTTTAATAAGTATTTTTAAACTCTCGACATCTCTAGAAGAAGAACAATCTACGAAACCAAGAAAACATTCCTCAACTTCCAAGCCTACGGTATATCTGATTGCCACGGCCAATTGTTCTTGTTTGTAGCACCTAGCTTCATCAACCATCATCGAAAAAAAACCACATAGCCGCACTTCTTCTACAATCTGTTCAATAACAAGTTGAGATGCGATGCTTATTATTTCATTTTGTATTTTGGAACTGCAATAACTGATATGTCTGTCTAGATAGATCGAAAGATTCGTGTCATGTTTTGCCATAAGTTCACCCAACTTCAGAAAATTTCCTGGGTTAGTAGATGTTGCGGCTTGTCGGTGTCCTCGGAGTGGCAGCCCTTGACGTGTCAAGTATAAAATCATGTCGATTAATTTTATCATATAATCTCGGTTCTGTATTATCATTTCTTCATGTTGTATGGTTAGCTTCTTATGAACATCTCCGGCCTTCAAGGAATACTTGTAGCCTACAAACCTTTGCATACAGTCACTGTGAGCCAAAGAGTGTAACAATTTAATTTTTACACCATTACTAGATGTTGTTTACAATCGCTTTAAGAAATTCTATTATCTAGGCCATGACATTGAAATTTCGATATTTTCGGCATATGTTAAATTGTCACCGTATTGAACGGATTTGTTTATTTAACAAGTTTATATTACGAAATAATTATAACTTGATACGAAAAAATTTGAAGGGACCATTAGGGTACCTACCTAAATATATTACGTATTTTTATCTTAGATAGAATAATTATATTCTTAAATAATAAATAATTTTTACCACCGGGAAGGGTTTAAAAAAAAAAAACATTAAAACCCTTCTTAATTCTACGTTATATCACTCAGAACAAGGAGAAAACGAAATAGAAAAAGAGAAACATAAATGCAATGGAATTCCACCCCTAAAGTGGATAAGTTAAAGAGAATACTCAAGCCAATAGCCGACAAGAAGGTCAGATATAAATGCACACAATACTTATCAACCCACCTTAATACAAGAATTTTACAAATAATCTTTAGGCTTCTTTAGGCTTTAAATTTATATATATATATCTATATAATTTATAAATTGTCCTTTTTTTTCCTAACTAACCTTATTAACCCATTTATAATTAAGTTTGTACGGCGGGAGCTCAAAGAGTAGTTTTTGTATGAATTGTTATTAAATTGAAGCATTGCGTTGATATAAAACTCTAAACTCTAAACCTATTAGTGTGACAAGAGGTGTCATGTTTTTTCAGCGACTCACTTAGTTTCCTCCAATTACTGAACCCATTAATCGAAAACTTTTTATTTGGTCTCTCGAATACTCTAATGTCCTTACATAATAAATAATAATTAATAATTGTACTTATCACTATGTCACTATTACTACTCGTTTGTTTATCGCAATGGTTTAAGATTTAACGAATTAAGTTGTTAGATGGAATTTAAGATAAGAATGAAAAATGGGGAAGTGCTCCGTTTTTCTGAGGTGTGTCACGGCTTGCCTGGGGTGTGCCTGGCACACCTTGCACCCTTCCTAGTTTCGCCACTGTAGGTATAAAAGGTTATGCAATCGACTTTTTTTTTCACTATAGCTAAATCGACTTATTATCTCAGTTTACAACTCTTGGCCAAGTTTCCCCAAGATCGGTCATCATGTCTGGTTGCTGTGTATCTGTGAGTGTGGATGTATGTTAGTATCCACTATAACTCGAGAACGAAAATACCTACTTACTTAAAATTTCGTATTTAAGCTTGTTTTCATTTGGCTTAGAACGGATTAGATTTTGGGAGAAATCTAGCGGCGGTGAGAGGTTTCTTAGGGGAAGTTTTCTCCTTTTTTGCTTAAACATATCGATTAATTATGTTTTATGCAGTTTTTTAATACGACGCGCAATTTAGCGGCAAAAAATTCCTAAGATAGAATTTAAGTGTTAGTTCAAGTTTTTTCATTATCTGAATAACGATTAATTTTATAACAAAAAATTTAGACATATCTTTTAAAGAAAATTTAGTTTTAAATCAATTTTCTATACAAAGTTTTTAATGTAAAGCGAAATAAATGTAAAAATTAAATAAATATGATTGAAAATGCTGAAGTTGCATTATCGATGTTTTTATAGAATCGGACGGCTTTCAAATTTACATATATTTATGTCTATTAATCTCACATGAAGTTTTAAACGTCATTCTGACTTAGATTATTGCTTTTGTTTTTACAATGTTGCCTGTCTTCGTTATGAACGTATCAAAATGTGGTTGCATAGTTATCCTAAAGAAATTGTAATTAATAGTTATTTATGATACAAGTGTGTGAATGCTGACTTTTATGCACGAATTGCGAAGTTTAAAGCACGAGCCGAAGGCGAGTGTTTTAATCGCAAGGACTGCATAAAAGCCATTCACACATGTGTATCATACAATATTTTATCTATGACCTAATTAGAAAGAAATTTTATTCGGTCAACCTTTTCAAATTTACATTAATTGTCAAATTAGTACAATTATTAATGTTACTAATTATTACGTTCGGAATATTTTCTTTTTCTTCTTTGTACTCTACTTCTTTCGTAATAGTGTGTGTTTGAGATGTCGATTGCTGAGTTTGCAGTTGTTGATTTTCTATTCCAAACATTCTTCTGGATGTTTGTTTTTTATTTTGGAGGGAATTTTCGACATAACCCTCTGCAACGGTAGAGGATTTCCACCTCCATGCCGTTTAATTGTAGAAATATCTGCACCCGAGTCTTCTAATCAGGAAGCAGATGAACGCCTAAAGGTATGTCCTGTATAGCCATTAGGATCAGTTAGATTGAGAAATTTAGCAATTAGAGAAGGTATTTTGCCAAATTGATTAATACCTACGGGCTGTTTTGTACACTTATTATTTTTATAAAAGACGAAAAATCGTTTGTGATCAGTTACCACTGGACGCAAAGAAACATACTTTCGATAGATTTGTAAAAAGCTTGGAATTTTATCCTTGTTGTCAACAACTGTAAAAGTTCTAGGTATTTTATTTTTGCATTCCAGGATAGTTATTATTAAACCTGTTTCTGCATCGTGAATATGATCTGTTTGAATCTCTGACAACTCTTGACGACGGCATGCTCCAGAAATTTAAAATAGTGCCACAATCTAGAGTTATTTTACAAATACGCTTAATCAATTAAAATTTATAATTTTTTACTTTCATCAATAGAAATTGGTTATCTGGAGCTTCATAGATAAATTTTTCAATTTCTTGTAGAGTGAATATTTTTGATTTTTTGGGTTTATAATTTTCTGATGTACGTTTTAAAAAGGCAATCAGTTTTGTAAACTTGCTTATATCGATGCTCTTATTTATGTTGAAAGTCGCCTTGAGCATCGAATAATGTGACCACAAGGTCGAAGCCTTGGAATTATTGGACTTTTCCGAAAAGTAAGCGATGAGGACGTTTTCTGTATAATTTCTTACGTTCTTTCTGTTACACCAATCTAAGAAATCCTTGTACGTATTCATATATAACTTTTTAGAGTTAACGGGTAACAAGTTATGTTATTGGCTGTTTCTGCGATTTCTGGAGGTGTCCCTAATAATTCTTCATCCATAATAATCTCTGACATATCTGGTAACGAGTTTGAGTTGTTTCTGCCTTGAGTGTTTTCTACAAATTCTTCTTCATCCATAATGATCTCTCTAAATAATTAAAATTTGGGTTAAAATACGATTGAATTTAGAGTTAAATTAGCCGTTTCTCACTAACAGGACTGACAAATTGTAATTTAGAGTCTTCACAGTTCACAATTGACAAATAACATTTGTTTTGTTTGTTGTCCTTTGGCGTCGTTGATCAACAGAAATCATTTAATAATGATAGTCCCATTTAATTTATATTGCTCATTTACACACGATTTAATTCATTTACGCACGATTTATTAAATGTAGCTCTTTACACATGAAAACTTATCAATTAAATTTTTCATTATAGGGTGGTCATAGATAAAATTATTTTATTTCTTTTAATTTAAGTTAGCGTCTATTAACCTATGTCTGTGATGAATTTTTAAACGTCTGTTTGACATAGATTGTTTTTGCGTTTACAATGTTGCCTATTTTCGCAATGAACTTCTTATAAACGAGGTTGCATAATTATCCTAAAGAAATGTTATTAAGATTATTTCATTTCTTTTAATTTCCATTTTGTAGGTTGGAAGGTCGTATGGTGTTCCATACCAGATATTTACATCAACACTGTTGTTTGAAATTTGTCGTAATAGGTCATGAAAACCGTATCTGCTGGCGGCGGAAAAATACAATAAACAGCTACTTTTCACAGTCTACATTCAGCGCGATCTATTAGCAGTCAGTGACACTAGACACAAATTAGAAGTACAGGGTGATCTACTTATTTCATTTAGTGATCCCAACTAAGCTGCTGGCCACTCGAACTTACGCATAGTGATTTTTAGGTAAAACTTAAAATTAAATATTTTCAATAGGAATGCAAATTTTTGAACGCGGCTTGCAAATTTTAAGAGCTAGTTTTTTCGGATTAAGCTGCATGACGTGTATTTATCGTAGGACCATAGGTTTATTATATACGGGGTGATCAATGAAGTCATGCAAAAAATTAAAAAGTTTGTAATAATTTGGGTAGCAAAATTTTTAAAATGCTGTAACTTGACATTGCACTGACGGTTCTTGATGATTTTTGCGGATTTGGAATCCTTGTTTCGGACAAAACAGTGAAAAGAACATTAAATAAAAACAACTTGAGGTGAGAATTTATTTTTACAAAAACTTAAATAATGCCAAACCTTAGAGGGCGTCGTACCCTACGTTTTTGTTTATTATCGACCCGGTATAATGTGTAAATTTCAACCCTCAAATAAAATGCTTAGACCATAGAAAATCTACCTGAAAGAAGGATTCCAGATCCCCAAAAACCATCAAGAACCGTCAATGCAATGTCAAGTTATAGCATTTTAAAAATTTTGCTACCCAAATTTTATGTTGAGTAGTGTGTGCAAGGCCAAAGGGCCTTAATCCAAAAACTGACAAAAACGTCTAGAGATATTGACGTTACCTTAGTAACGAACCATATTGCAATGACCAAAAAAATTTTTTGCGGAAATTTCACTCGTACAAACTTTTTGATTTTTTGCATGACTTCATTGATCACCTCGTGTATAATAAACCTATGGTCCTACGATAAATATACGTCATGCAGCTTAATCGTAAAAAAACTAGCTCTTAAAATTTACAAGCCGCCTTCAAAAATTTGCATTCCTTTTGAAAATATTTAACTTGCCTAAAAATCACTATGTGCAAGTTCGAGTGGCCAGCAGTTTATTTCCAGTGGTGCACATACGGGTATCACAGATTTGGCGGGAAATTCAAAAGTTTATGATATATCAACAATAAATACAACAAAGTTTTAAATGAAATAAATAGTCAGTATTTCTTGATTGTTGAAGTGCCTCTATCTTAATGTTATCATTAAAAATGCAAATAAGTAAATGGAATGTTTTTATTTCAATTTAGTTTTAATTTGACTGATGACGGAGACAGATTACAGTCTCCGAAAGCTTATAATAGGTGTTGAAAATGTTGTCCATTATTTTCTAAGCATAAATTTACTCTACGTTTAATATTCTGGAAGACAGCGTTCACTATGGCATTATGTAACTCCTCACTATTAACATGACAGAAAATTACCCCTATAGTTCTGTTAATATTATATATTTATAGTATAGTTATTCCAAAAGCAATAATTGTAAGAGGATTAATAGCATTAAATCAAATCAGAATACGAAAAATTATAGCTTACTCATCAATTAACCACATAAGATTGCTGCAATAATTTATTTACAAACAACATGCTTAGTTAACTTTTTAACCTATTCGATTTTAACAATAAACGTAATTTTCATTTTAAATAAAAGTGAAATTTATTTTATTAATCAATTAATACAAATATTAAATTTTTATCCAATAATTAAAATAGTATCATCATCAATTTCCTGTAATTAGCAGGAATCCCACCATTTTTAGGGTTTTTACCTAAATCATAATTCAAAAATCTCTAATTTATTATGTCAGTGATCATACTCATTTTCACAATAATAATAATTTATGAATACATCAATATTTTACTATCTGCATATCTAATTAAATCAAATTCAACAAATTGGATTATTAATCTTAAACCAAAAATAAGTTATAAAATTATAGTCATTAATTCAATTTTACTAATAAGACAGAAATTTTTCTTGAAAAGGGCAGATTTTACCTAAATTACAGGAATAATAAAACGACAAGAACAGAAGCAAGCAAATTATGATAGTTTACACCTACATAACCCAGCGGATGAAATTTTGATAAACAACTTACACTTTCGAGTGTTAGAATACATGTTTAATAATAACATACCCATAGCGGAGTTACAGACCCTACAATCAATCTGGATCACGCTGTATATTTACAGTAAAACAAGTAATTTACTATATGACGCCAAGTCGGATCCATGGGAAAGAATTGAAAAGAAGGGTTAAGTTCATGGAAGAATCATTCGTGATAGTACTTTCCTCATCAAAGTTTAATGATTAATTTTACAACAATTGGTTACTTTGGGAAATTTCACATTTGGCACTGACATTTGACCATGTCAATTGTGAAATTGCCATTCAGCTAAGTCTTTATAATCACTAGCTTTCCTCTGCAAAATTTTGCGTTTAAAATTAAATTTAATGATGATACGCATAATAAATTAAATACAAACGCATATACAGGGTGGCACATTAGTGTGACAAAGTCCCATATCTCCTTTATTTAAAGAAATACAAAAAAAAAATTAAACACAAAGGTTGTAAGATATGTTCTGGTGCATATTCCAAAAATATTTTTAAATATACAGGGTAGATCATAAAAGCTTAGAAGTAATTTTAAATTTTTTTTTAAATAGAAAACCCTATATATTATTACATATTTAGGTTCTACATATAATTTTAGACACATTTTATGTATAATGTCCTATACCTAAGTCTAACCGTTTTTGACAAATTTCAAATTTTTTGTCAAAAATGACGTTTGAAAGCCAAAAATAGGTGGAAATCTTTTCTAAATGAAGCCTTTATCAATTAGTTATGGTTGGTTTCCTTGGAAATGGGGACCTACTCCAATGGGCTGTATTGATATTTTAGTAATACACTATACAGGGTGATCAAAAATGGACAATAAAGAGTAGATTAAAAAAAAACCTATACAGTCAGTTTTTTTAATGGAAACTCCCTATTTTTTTAATTCTATCTTATTTAGCATTAAAAATAAGGGTGACTTTGTATAAGAGTGTACATTCCAAAAAATTGTAGTTTTTGAAATAATGACAATTTAAAATTTTTTTATTGTAAAAAGACTATACGGCTTTCAAGTTTTGTTGTTAGTTGGCCGTGACGGCGAGGCGTGGCATATAAAAATAATAGAGATCATCAGAAACGTTATTATTTATTGTCAGTTGATAATTTGTGTGATACATTAGTGTATTTTATAGCAAATTGATTTAAAATTGTAAATAATGAATTTTTCGCAAGCCGAGATGGTTGATATGATTTTTGTTTTGGAAGCTAGTGATAAGAATACGCTCTTAGCAAGAAGATTATATCAACAACGGTTTCCAGAGAGACGGCAACCTGAAAGAAGGGCATTTGAAAAGCTTTTGAAGCGTTTTGAAAGAACTGGCAATGTGTTATATGAAAAAAATACTAGGTAAAAACGTGCACAGACTGAGGAAAATCAATTAAATGTACTATTAACAGTTACCGAAAATCCATATATTGGACAACGACCCATTTCTCAGCAGGTTGGTGTTGAACGACGTACGGTACAACGGATATTGAAGTCTCAAAAAATGCACCCCTATCACATTCAACTACTTCAAGAGTTGGTTCCTGAAGATTATCAAAGACAACTGGAATTTTGTCAATGGGCTCAAAACAAAATAAACCAACAAAGAAATTTAGTTCATTTGATTTTATTTACAGATGAGGCCACATTTCACAGAAACGGAAGTGTAAACAGACACAATTTTCATTACTATTCTACCGAAAATCCACATTTTGTAAGATATACTTCTCAAACTAGATGGTCTTTAAATGTTTGGGGAGGTGTTGTCGGTAATCATGTAATTGGACCATATTTTTTTGATCAACGAGTAACAGGGGAAGTATACTTAGACTTTCTGCAAAACCATCTACCTAATTTGTTGCGTCAAGTGCCACAGGATACGCAACAAGAAATGTAGTTTCTTCATGATGGGGCCCCAGTACATCATATAGGTCCGATAATAACTTTTTTAAATGCTAGATATTCAGAATGTTGGATTGGGAGGGGAGGGCCTGTTGCTTGGCCTGCTAGATCCCCAGATCTTACTAAAATGGACTTTAGCATATGGGGGTACGTCAAAGAGCAGGTTTATAAAATACCGCTTACAACAAAGGAAGACCTGAAGATTAGGATTAGAAACTGTTTTCAAAACATTAGTGTTGAAATGTGTAGAAATTTAATCAGCGAATTTGAGAGACGTATTGCATTGTGTATTCAAGAAAGAGGCGGACATTTCGAACAACTTATTAGGTAGTACGTATTTGACGTGTTTCTAGTACTTTCATCTGTATAATTAGTTACAGGTTTGGTTACATTAGAGGTGTTAAGTTTATGATTAGGATTAGGAGATAATTTGTTGAATCAAAAAAATATTGTCTTTACTTTAAGTTCGTTTAATAAAATAATTATTTATATGGGGTTCAATAAATTGTAATATTTCGATCTGAAGTGCTCAATTCTTTTTGTTTCGCCGCGCCCCACCGCCACGGCCAACTAACAACAAAACTTGAAAGCCGTATACCCTTTTTACAATAAAAAAAATGTTAAATTGTCATTATTTCAAAAACTAAAATTTTTTGGAATATACACTCTTATACAAAGTCACCCTTATTTTTAATGCTAAATAAGATAGAATTAAAAAAAAATAGGGGGTTTCCATTAAAAAAAAATGACTTTATAGGTTTTTTTGAATCTACTTTTTATTGTCCATTTTTGATCACCCTGTATGAATGTATTACAAAAATATCAATACAGCCCATTAAAGTAGGTGCCAATTTCCAAAGAAACCAACCATAACTAATTGATAAACGCTTCGTTTAGAAAAGTTTTCCACCTACGTTTTGGCCTGCAAACGTCATTTTTGACAAAAAATTTGAAATTTGTCAAAAACGGTTAGACTTAGGTATAGGACATTATACATAAAATGTGTCTAAAATTGTATGTAGAATCTAAATATATAATAATATAAGGGTTTTCTATTTAAAAAAAAACTTAAAATTACTTCTAAGCTTTTATGATCTACCCTGTATAATTAAAAATATTTTTGGAGCATGAACCAGAACATATCTTACAACTTTTGTATTTAATTTTTTTTTGTATCTCTTTAAATAAAAGAGATATGGGACTTTGTCGCACTAATGCGCCACCCTGTATGTAAGTGGTCCACAATATTAGCGTCGGTTGCTAGACTTTTTCAAAAAAATTAAAACCTTAAAACAAAATTGGGGCTCAGATATATCTTTCTACGCAAAATTCCCTTCATATCAAAAAAAATCATGGAAATCCATCAAGCGGTTGTCTCACAATCTGTGTGAACTAAATGACCCGATTATTTTAATATACAACGTGTCCCAGATAACATTTCCAACATGGGGATCTCGCTTATTATAAAAGATACAGATTTGGTTAAATTAGATGAATTACTCCTAAGGATTAGTGAAATTATAGGACACTCTCCAATTTCCAAATTTCCATGTATTTTAAGACTTATGGCAAGAAAAAGAAAAATGTCAAATTTCTTTTTCTTGTAATATCTTTTTTGTTATATTAGACATATAAATTTTATTTGCACTTTCTTAAGATATTTATTATGCAGAATTTAAATATCAATTTGGATTTTTATTTACACTTTCTATTTTTTAGTTTCAACCCCTAAATTAAATTTTTCTTATGGAACGACAAGTCGGCTTTGAAATAATTGATCGTGTTTTTTTATTCTCTTTACAATGATATAGCACATGTACTATCTATTTTTAAAAACAACAAAGAAAATTAAAAAAATGTATTTTATTAAAGACTCTAACAATAAGCAGGCCGTGAAACATAAAAACACAATCGAATTTAATGTCGCTTAAAAATTATTCGTTCCAGAATATTATTGTGTCAAACATGGCTTTATTTACTAATACTGAAAAGTTTGATATGTTGAGTTGTTACATCTTGTCTCATAAAAACAGTTTAGAAGCTGAACGGATGTACTTGAGGCTGTATCCTGAAAGGAGGCAGCCCAGTGCTCGTACATACGGAAATTTGGTAATTAATTTAAAAGAATATGGTTCATTTTCAAAACCTACTAGAAATCTGAAATTACGGAATGAAGATGCAGAACTAAATGTATTACAATCAGTTATTGAAGACCCTTCAACATCTGTTAGAGAAATTGAACTTAACACTGGTATTTCGAAAACTACATCACAAAGAATTTTAAAACGTCACAGGTATCATCCGTATAAGTACACCATTCTGCAGGGACTTAGAGATGAAGATCAGGGGAGAAAATTACAATTTTGCCAATGGTATGTTAATCAATGTGAGAATAACGATAATTTTCCAGCTACGATTTTGTGGTCTGACGAAAGCAGATTTACAAATAATGGCCTTTTCATTCGACACAATGTTCACTTTTGGGACCGTGAAAATCCCCACGTTGTTAAGGAAAGTCGGCATCAAGTGAGATTTGGTTTTAACGTCTGGTGTGGCATTTTAGGCGCTAAACTTATTGGGCCCATATTTTTTAACGAAACATTAAATAGTGAAAGGTATTTGAATTTACTACAAACTGATTTAGAAAATAAACTTGATGATTTACCACTGATTGAGAATATTAATATCTGCTTCCAACAAGATGGCGCCCCACTCCACAATTCAAACATCATCAGCGAATATCTTAATAATCGGTTTCCAAATTCATGGATTGGTAATCGAGGGCCGATTTTATGGCCACCCAGATCTCCAGACTTAACGCCCTTTGACTTTTTCCTTTGGGGCTACGTAAAAAATCGAGTGTACGTGCAAATATGTGAGAATGCCGAAGATCTTCGTGAAGCTGTTCTTGCGGTATTTGGTAGCATTAAACGCCAAAAACTACGCAGAGCAATTATGTCGACACTACGCAGGGCACAATTATGTTTAGAACGGAGTGGTCAATTGTTTGAACATCTTTTATAATTGGATAATTATCTCCAATACTATTACCTGCTTAACTCTTGTTGTTATCTATTATTTGTCGTTTTCTCATGTTTCACGGCCTACTTATTGTTAGAGTCTTTAATAAAATACATTTTTTAAATTTTCTTTGTTGTTTTTAAAAATAGATAGTACATGTGCTATATCATTGTAAAGAGGATAAAAAAACATGATCAATTATTTCAAAGCCGACTTGTCGTTCCATAAGAAAAATTTAATTTAGGGGTTGAAACTAAAAAATAGAAAGTGCAAATAAAAATCCAAATTGATATTTAAATTCTGCATAAAAAATATCTTAAGAAAGTGCAAATAAAATTTATATGTCTAATATAACAAAAAAGATATTACAAGAAAAAGAAATTTGACATTTTTCTTTTTCTTGCCATAAGTCTTAAAATACATGGAAATTTGGAAATTGGAGAGTGTCCTATAATTTCACTAATCCTTAGGAGTAATTCATCTAATTTAACCAAATCTGTATCTTTTATAATAAGCGAGATCCCCATGCTGGAAATGTTATCTGGGACACGTTGTATAGGATTACATTTTGATTAAAAAACGTATCACTTATTATGTAAATGGACTAACACATACAAACAGGCAACACACATGACTTTAATGCTGGTAAGGAAATAATAATTAAAAATAAATAATATAATTCCTATAAACTTATCTAAAAATAAAAATTAATTAAGAAGTAATTATTAGACAAAAGGTTATCATAGATATAATGATCTTATTTGCAAAAAGGAATTAGTGAAAGCGGTTTTGTCACAAATCGTAATTATCATTCCAATTAACACAAAACTGCCACTTCTACTGATTGATTAACGATAGTTACAATTTTAATGCAAATCGCAACGTTTATACAATCCTTAGTAAAAACATCAATTCCTAAAGTGAGAGTGGAAACAATTTTGTTACGAAAAAAAAACTTTTATTGTTTTAAATTTATGTGTGTAAGTAGTAATTTGTTTACATAAACTCGTAATCACTAGAAGGTTTATTGACTACAAAGCAAAACAACATAAGGAAGACGTGCTGTATACATATAAATAAGTGAACTTTACCCACTGCCTAATCTCATAAGCTCTGAATTGTGTGGCAAGCAATTTTCCAGTTTTAAACGAATCGTTAATAAGTCAATTAGCTTGTTCAATGTCAGTCAGTAGATCAACCCCTTAACGAATATCCAATATGGAGGTATTAATAAGCTTCGCCTCCCGTTTTATTCCATCCAAAAGTGTTAAAAAGAGTGTTAGTGCTAAAACTTGTACAACAAACTATTTGAATGATAGTAGTTATAGTGCTAAAAAAGATCAACAGGTACCTATGCACATAAGATTTGAGAATATAAACATCTCAGTATCACTCGGTTGTCGTAAAGGTAATCGTAAATAATCTTGTGTAACGATACATTTAGAAAACAAAACTTTTAGGAACAAAGAAAATTCTGCACCATATTAACGGAAACTTCTCCGCTGGACAATTTGTTGCAATCGTAGGACCGTCGGGTGCAGGGAAAACTACCCTTCTAGATATTTTAAGTGGATATAATATAGAGGGTTTAAACGGAATTGTTTACAATAACGATATTGTAAGAAATGTTCAACTATTTCGAAAATTTTCTTGTTACATCACACAAGAAAATCACTTACATCCTTTACTTACGGTTTGGGAAAATATGACAGTTGCAGCTGATTTAAAACTCGGACTTTATACTTCACGGGAAAACAAAGACATCATGGTAAGTGTAAATAAATAAATAATAGATTTTATTTTTATCTTTGCAGATAAAAGAAATTTTGGCAACATTATCTTTAGATACGTCATCAAACGTTCTTGCCTCTTGTCTTTCCGGAGGACAACAGAAAAGACTGGCAATCGCAATTGAATTAATCGTTAATCCTTCTGTTATGTTTTTTGATGAACCAACGACGTAAGTTAGTTATTTTAGATAAGAAATGTTATTAATTTAGCCTCTTTTTCCTTGAGCTCTTGTTTTGATATTCAAAGTTTGCTAACTGTTATCTCTCTCCCGATTAAAATAAATTTTGTTCCAAATTTTTAAAACCCTGAACATATTTCAAAGTAAAGGTGATAGGTAATTTTAGTTTCTCGTTTCAGGGAAAGTGTTAATTGGAAATTGTTTCCAGGGGTTTAGACAGTTCATCATCGGGACAATGTATAAGAATACTTCAACGGTTGTCAAGAGAAGGAAAAACTATTATTTGTACAATACATCAAGCGTCTGCAAGTATGTTAGAACTTTTTGATGAAATCTACATATTAGGAGAAGGAAGATGTCTTTATCAAGGAACTTCAAAAAACGTAGTGCAGTTTTTGAATGCGGTTAATATTCCATGTCCAAAATATAACAATCCCGTCGATTATGGTAAGTTATTGATTTTTATTAAAAATAAATTAAATGCATTGATCTCACTACATGAACTTTGAAAGCGCTGATAAACATAGTCGCTTCAAGAAAAACATGGAAATTACTCGACTGCTTTTTAATTACTCGCGAAGAATTTAGGTGTCACAACAAAATTTAATATTACTGAAATCAGACAAAAACTAAAAACTTTGGAATGATTGTATACTAGATTTGATATTATCTATATAGCCGTTCATATCGTGATTATCTTTTCCAAATAGTAGATATTTGAGCTTCAGACTGAGTAGAAAACTTTTATAAACTATTAGAATGTTGATTTATTTGGTAATATCTACTCGCCTGCGTTATAGTTTGTTTTAGCCATCACTAGTTGAGTTTAGTTTAAAACAGTCTACTCAAACGACTTCTAAATTGAAAGGCTCTGACTAGTGTACAATAAGCGAAAGAGTATTAACAGAAATATAATCTCTATAACAAAATATATTACGTAAATAAAAGTATGACCACAAATCACGATTCTATATGAGAAACACTAGTACTTTATTATATATTATACAGGGTGTCTCAAAAAACGTTCTGCTAATTTCTAGGGTAAGTAGAATACTAAAAAATAACGTTAGCGTGGTTAATAAACATGTGTCCGAAAAAGCCTCCTTTAGAAGATACGGTCCTGTAAAAGTGACTCCAAAAAACTTTTTTTATCTCTGAAAAGTTTAAGATACCTTAAGGAAATTTAGATCACAAATACCTTTGATTAGGTCATAAAAGATAGTGTTGACAAATTTTTAATATTTTGTACAGGAGCGTCGCTAAAGGGGGAGGTGCCACTTATTTTGCCCCCAAACTTTTTTTATGACTATATTTTTAATAATAGTCTTTTTTAAACAATTTGCCACAAAAAAAGACTTTTGTTGAAATCAAAAAATTACTAGTTTTGGAGTTATTTGAGGTTTTAGCACGTAATGCTGACCGAATTCAATAATTTTCATGCAGGAGAACGAACTATCTCAGGGAATAATGATCGTTTCAGAAACAACTATGAGGTAAAAATATTGTAAATTATTTAGAACTTAAAAAAGGTTGTAATGGTATGACATTAACACAGAGCAGACGAAGGAAACTTAAAAAGAAACAAAGAATAACACAAAACAAACAAAAAAAAATTAAATAAGTAGGTACGGGTTGTTACATTAAATGTACGAAATGACCACCATTTTGACGAATACATAATCATAAACGTTTTTCTAGTGAAAACATAATCCTTTGGAGTGTCCGTGGTTCTTGAATTAACATTCTTAAATTATTTTCAAGTCTTGCTTGAAGTTCTTCAATGGAATTTATTTCGTTTGATAATACTTTTTCTTTAACTAAACTCCACACTTCAACATCCAAGGGATTTAGGTCAGGGGACCTTGGTGGCCAGTGGATAGGAACATCAGCACCTCGACCAATCTAACGGTTTGGAAAATGTTCGTTAAGCCAACTTCTAGCTTGTCTACTGAAATGAAGTGGCGCACCAGCATGCATAAAAACCATATTTTTTCATAGAGGCAAATCTTCTAATAGCGGAAATAAACGATTATCCAAAAATTCATAGTAAAAATCACCACTTAAATTTCCATCAAGAACGTGGTATGCAACGATACGGTTGCCTATTAAAGCAGCCCGTACATTCAACTTAAAACTCTTGTAATAATTCGCAAAAGCCTCTTCTCAAAAAATGAGGTAATAATTCTTGTACTTGCCTGTAGTGAAACGGGAGCAATAATTGTTCTTTTAATACACGACGTACACTAGAAATACATTTTTTAGACTTATCGTAGGATCAGCGACAACTAGATTTTAAATATTTCCTTCTGTTTGAGGAATTCTTGCCACTCGTGGTCTACCAGAATTTACCTATTTGATTTAAAGGTTCCAGTCTCACGACGCCGCCTCACTAAATTCAAAAATGTTTTTGATTCCGGAACACTTCTTCTTTTCGCTGCTTTAGCATTTCCATCACATTCCCCTAATGTTAACAACATATCGGTACAGTCACTATTAGTGTACGTATTCATTTTCAAAGTTTTTGAAAGCGTTATTGCTTGTTAAACAAATCAAAACTGTCAACAATAATGTGTCAAACGAATCTGTCAACCAAAAAAAATCGCGAGTCTGCAGTCTAAGCCTACTTAATTCAAGTAAATCAAATCAACTCAATATTTCTTTAATTTCCTTATTTTAGGTAAAACATGTTTAAACCTCAAATAACTCCAAAACCAATAATTCTTTGACTTTCAACAAAAGGACATTTTTTGTGGCAAATAGTTTAAAAAATATTATATTTGCGAATAAAATTAAAAATATCCCGAGAAAAAAGTTTGGGGGCAAAATAGGGACGATCCTGTACAAAATATTAAAAATTTGATCTTTTATGGCCTAATAAAAGGTATTTGTGGTCTAGAAAAAAAGGATTTTTGGGGCAACTTTTACAGGGCCGTATCTTCTTAAGGAGGCATTTTCGGATTAACCAAACTAACGTTATTTTTTAATATTCTATTTATCTTAGAAATTAGCGGAACGTTTTTTGAAACACCCAGAATACTCTCTTCCATCTTACTTTGCATTAGATCAGGCCATGGAAATCTAGAGAAAGTGTGGAAGCACTGTCAAAAGGAGCAAAAAGTACTACCATAACTTGACTTTTGCAATTTTAGGTTACATTTCTGAATGCAGAGTTGCAACACAATTTTTCATTCTATTTAGACTTTTTTGCACGAAATTATTGAATCTGGGTGACCTATTTAAAAATATCTGGTGTAAAACAACACACGACCTTCCAACTTACAAAGTACAAATTAAAATGAAATAATTTTAATAATAATTTTTAAGGATAATTATGCAATCTATTTTTTAGTACGTTCATAATGAACATAGGTAAGATTGTAAAAACAATAAAAATAATCTATGACAGAAAGAAGACATTTAAAACTTCTTGCCAGGTAGACGTTAATAGATGCACAGATTAAAAAGCCGCCCGCTTCTATAAAAGCATTTTCAATCCTGTTTAATTAATTTTTAGGCTTAGTTTGCTTTATATTAAGAAACTTTAAAAAGAAAAGTTACTTAAAATTAAATTTTCATTAAATATGTCTACACATATTCTTATAAAATTAATCGTTTTGCAGAAATTGAAAAATTTGAACTAACACTGAAATTCTTCATTAGGAATTATTTGCGGTTAGATTACGGGTCGCATAGGCCATAATTAATCGATATCTTTAAAGTCTATATATTGATATTTATATATTTTTGAAATATACAGCTGTTTCAGAAATATTTAATGAAAACCAAAAACTGATTCTGAGAAACCCGCTCCGCCACTGAATTTCTCCCAAAACTTAATCAGCTGCAGGAGAAATGAAATTTGAATTCCGCTCGTGTTGTTCTGAGTTTATCATAGATAATAATATACGTCTACACACACACGCGCGCACACACGCACGCACGCACGCACGCACACACACACACACACCACACACACACACACACACACACACACACTACGCCCGTCATAAAATTTGCAGCGTCGTTCTTGACTGTTACGTACATATGAAAGTCAATGTATTCATTTAATTGATAACTAAATGGAGTTGACCAAAGGATTGCTATTTTCGTATCACAAACAAGACTTGACAGTAACCAAATATTTAAACATTTTTACTAAAACTTTGATGCGAACTGGTGGGCTCTTATTCCAACTCATTATATCACCAAAAGAATCAGAATGTGAATCTAATTCTCGTGATGCTATTATAACAGGTGATATATTTTCAATCGAAATATTTCCCAAATTCAGAACTTATGGGCTTACTGTAATAATTTTTACAAAACCTCCATGCCATTTCAATAGAGATATATTGACAATAGTAAGGAGGCAATCGTAAAACTGCATTGCTATGTTTAATCAAAATATTATAAACTATGTAATTTATACCTCTAGACCTAAAAGATTGAATTTTGTTCTACAGTTGCTTTTTGGTAATTTTGCCATCAATTTCGACTCCGTGCGTAAACAACCTCTTCTGCAGCAGATCTTTCTTACTAGGAAATGAAGGTGGCATCTCTAACTGCACCGAATGATATGGTACTTTATCCATAACCATCATCTTGGCCAGATCTTTTCAACTGAAGGAATTTTCTCAAAAACTTAACTTTTGATACAACGACGTATTGCATTTCACATAAAATTTTCTATCTGTTGACACGTTTGTGTTTGTAAACCATTGATTCCAATATTCTAAATAATATCATTCGACTCCCAGCAAAATCGAATGTGTCTTTTAGATCTTTCCGAAAGGTGAAATCCCAAAACCTTACGTTTACCACAATATCTAAATTTTGAGGTCTTGCCGTTATGATCTCTTGGATAGTTCAGTGTGAATTCTAAAACCAAATACATACTGAATGTGTTAACGAAAAGTGATTTTAGTTCTTACGTACTATAAATATATCCGACACCATTACGATAAGTTCCCCACTACTTTTCCCGTTGCACTGTTTTTAAGGTGCTAATTATACCTTAAATTTGCAGCTTTGTACTCTTTGCGATGACTTTTAGCGTTTTCTCAACAAATTATTGTTAATTCGATATGAGACTTGATCATCAAATACGTTACTCAAGTTGGCAACATAGCACGATTACTTTTGACAGGATGGAGTCTAACTAGGTTCTTGTCATTTTGACAAATGATACCAATACAGAAAAAAACATCAGGGCCTGCACTAGTGGAACAGAGTATAGTGTCTTTCTCTATGATTTTAAGAAACTTCGCAAAAATAAGGAGGAAGCAAATTTAACAATACGTGTACTTGGTGTTACTTAAAGTTATCCGAATTGAGTCAACGCCGTCGCGCGCAAACCAAGAATTAAGGTATTGGTTAAGCTTGTTGCTACTTTACGTTTCGTGGTCAAGTAACATCCTTCAATTTACATTTCTACCCAATTAACGAACAAAATACACCCACCTTCCATACAAAAATAAAAAACACTAAACGCTTTTCAATAGCTAAGCTATCATCAGCGTTAGAATGGGACGAACTAAAGAAATTTCTAATATATATATATATATATATATATATATATATATATATATATAGCATCAGCGAGTAACGCTTCATTGCTTACCGGGTGAAAGTGAAAGTGGGTTATGAGTTCTGAGTAGCATACATGTCCTTGATCGTCATTATACATTATAATTTGTTTGTTTTTGAAAAACGTGTTTGTTTTTGGAAAACTAACAAATTCTAATGAATAATGACGATAAAGGACCTTTAGGCTACTCAAAACTCAATAAACTTTCATAACTTTCATTTTCACTTCCACTAAATAAGCAACGCTGATGGTATACATATATATTTGACATTTCTTTAGTTCGTCCCAGTCGACCGTTGATGATAAGAGCTTAGCTATTGAAACGCTTTTATTTTTGTGTGGTACGTCGGTGTATTGTTACAGGTCCTGCGACAGTTCCAGTTCTCCAGATTTTTCTACCCTGTTAAAACAGTCAATCATTAATTTGACTAGAATGTTCTTTTCTGTGCAAGATTTTGTACCAGAAACTCTCTTCAGGACTAATCACATTCAATTAAAAATTACAAAACCACAATTATGTTTGAGCGATGACCTGTACAAATAGCTGGTTAATGTTGAATTTAAAATTTAAAATGAACTGTGCGAATGGGCCTTTGAGCTACCTTTTGTGGAATTATTCTAGATTCCTCTTCGCGGGAAAATGCAGGGGCAAAAGCGGTCCGGGTAGTTGCAGTGAAAGAAAAACAAAAGTTTCAGGGATCTTTAAAAATTTATATCAGTGATCGTACGTGGCACCTTGGTTCCAGTACAAAAGAATTTTAAGGCGGTTAAATGGAGTTATTTAAAATAATTTATCGGACGAAAAACTACTACTAAAATAAATTCGTTAAAATTGACTAGTTACAGTGCGGGAGAAACCTAAACTTTTGATTAATAAGGAAACAGTAAAAAAAATACAAGTTACACTTCAATGATGAAGAACAATAGTACAAACGAAAGTCTCGAGGGGCGGTAGTTAAAATGAATATAACGAATGAGTCCCTATAAGATGGAAATTGTAGTTATGTCTGGTCAGGGGTGACACAAAAAATAAAAAATTCGTGCCAAAAAATAACAAGCGAAAAAGTCGTATTCTTCTTCTACTTAATTTAGGACTTGTTTCTGCTTCATCCAATAAGTCTCCCTAGGTTTTATCATTTTCCTGGAATGTAGATGTCCATCTCGCACCATAGTTTTGGTGGTCGTGCTGGTGATCGTCTGTTTGATTCTTTATGTATGTTTACTATTTTTGCTATTCTGTTGTCATCCGTCCGAATTACGTGGTCTCTCACTGCCTACGTCTTCCTCTCCCCCATCGCACTATGTTCTCGACCTTGTATCACTCTCTTATGTTGTTGCTCCTTACTCTCTTTCTTAATGATAATCCAACTATACTACGCAGGTTTCTCATTTCTGTGCTCCTTACTACTTGTTTTCTTTTTGAGGTACCAGCTTGTGTTTCCGCTGCATAGGTTAGAATTGGCCTGACATACGACTTCGGCTTGGATATACGTGTTTTACTGTCCGTTCTTTTGCTCTTCCTTATAATATTTCGTGAGCAGCCAGACACGGCCGATTCTTTCGTAGCCTGAGTACATACTTCCTATTTAACATGTCTACTGCTGGACACATGTGCCCCGAGATAATTGACATTCATCAACTGAGTGATCATTTGGTCGTCGATTACTGGATTACATCGTAACGGTTCTTTAGAGATTGTCATTGACTGCGTTTTGCTTGCAAGTATTTCCATGTCATACTCTCATATTGTCTTGAATTTTAGTAGCACATGCTGCAGATTATCTTCGTTTTCTGCCAGAATTACGGAATCATCAGCGTAACAGATTATCTTTAAGTTCTTGTTTCCTATTCTATATTCGCGTTGACCTTTTTCACTCCTCCAATAATTTTGTCCATGGTAATATTAAAAAAAAAACGTAGGCTTCAGACTGTTCCACCTGGTCTGTTAGTTCTCCCATTGTTTTAGTCGTGGTGACACAGTTGAAGTTTAGTTCTTTAATAACTTTAGTTACTTTAGGATGGATATGGTTTTGTTCCAGTATGTGAAGAGTATCCTCTAGTTTGACCCGATCAAACGCTTGCGTTAAGTCAGTGAAACTAAGGTATATTGGTTTATTGTATTCGATGGATTTTTCTATAAGCTGGCGTACAATGTACATATCATTTATACTTGATTTGTTTTGGCGAAAACTTTACTATTCCTCACTCCCTTTTCATGCCGAAACTTATTTTTCTGACATGCTTACGTTAATAATTTCAGAATGTAGCTTAGTAGACGTACACCTCTGTAATTCTTAGAAATTGGGATGGTAATGCTCGATCGCCATTGGATTGGTATAGTTCCTGTGTCAAATATTTTGTTATAGGAGAATTGGAGGATGAGTTCGTCTCCTCCATATTCGATCATTTGGTTTGTGACTTGAGCGAAACCAACGGGTTTTCGACTTTTTAGTTTTTTAAATCGCTGATGCTGTTTCATCTTTACTAATTTCAAATGGGTGCTGCATCTCATCGTCGTTGTTCAATACTTCTTCTGAATTTGTAGGGTGAACATTGTACAGATTTTTTAAATGGTTGGTCCATTGCTCAACTGTTATACTTTTATTTCCACGTGTTCGTTAATTGGCTTCTTTCTGCTTAATACGATTTTCCACATCTTTTTTTGTCCGCTATACAATCATGTTACATATCCTTAAACAATTTTGCCCAAAACTGAATTTTCATTTCTCGGACTCTTTCAATTATTTGATTTCTCTTCTGCATACATACATGTATTGCGTTCTTCTAAGGTTCTATTACTTCTGAATTTTAAACATGCCTGTCGCCTTTCTGCCGGCGTTTCCACCTCTTCAGTCAACCAGGGTTTTGTATTACGTCTGTTGCTTATTTTAATTTTTCTGCTACATAGAGCTTTCTCTGCACTTTAGATTGTATTTGGACATACCTTATCTCATGATTGTTCGACATGGTCTGATGGTAATTGGATTGTTGGAAATTCTCTCTTTTAGTCCATGTTAGTATATAAGCTGGATACTATTATTTCCTATTGATTCAATATTCAGTTTTTTAATATATTCCGGTTCTTCTCTTATTCCCAGAGTTGCTGTGGTTCTGTACTTGCAAAGCGCTAGGATATGGTCTGTGCCCACATTTGCAGACCCTAATGTTCTAACATCCATGATATACATAGTACGTACGCTTCTCTTTGTGATTACATAGTCAATTATTGTCCTTTGGTGTTCATCCATGTATATTTGTACTGAGGTTTGGTCTAGTAAAAGGTATTATTTATGCGGGGTTCATTCTGTGTACATAAATGTATCAGTCTCCATTTTCATTTTGTACTTGGTTGTATTTTATTTTATGTCGTTGATAACGCCATTGCCAATCCTTGTGTTCATGTCGCCCGCAATGAATATCTTTTCGTTAGTTTGTATATTGCCTATTCTCTTATCTTTGATATAATAGGTGTATGACACTTCTAGATTACCTGCAATATTCGATCGTTAATATACTGAACGCCGTCAATATTTTGTTCAAACTTTTCATGAAGTAATAGGTACACTCAGGATTGGGCTCTATTCGGTTTTTCCACTCCGCTGTACTTGAGAATGTAGTTTTTGAAATTTGGTACTTCCTTTTACTTTCTTTTTGTTTCAGCGCGAGAGCTAATTTTCAAAGTTGTGTTTGTTCAACTCTTATACTATTTCTTGATTCTTGTTAGTCCAGGTTATTACATTCTAGCATCCGAGACGCAATGCTTTAGATCTCCATACGTTTTTCCATTTTCTCGCAGTGTCCGTCAACTTAGTGTTACGTCTGGCGTTCCAGGCCTCATTGCTTCTGTGAGCTATATTATGTTTATGGTGGGTAGGATGCACCAACCCTCCTTCATTATCCGGGTTTTCAATAGGCAACGACATCACCGGGCTACTCAATCCACCAACAAAATATCACAGGCGTATTTGCTTAAACAGGCTATACATTAGCAAAGGCAGGCTGACAAGCAAAGCTATAATATGGCAAGGGACGGAAAACACGAAAACAAAAAAAATAATTTTCTGACGGTAGAATAAAAAAAGAGTTTTAATAAAAAATAAATGATTTAAAGAACCAATAATAAACAAAGAATGACAAAATACGAGGGGAATTTTTTATATTATCTACTTAACTATGAAAACAAGGAGTTAGAGGATAAACAAAATTAATTTTTAAAGTAAGAACCATTATCTGTAACACACTTATTCCAACGTTTTCCTAATACTGCTATGCCTTTGAAAAAAATTATTCTGGTAAATCTGCGAAATACTACTCCACAGCGTCTTCTAAGTCATCATTCGATAAAAGGGCCGCCCTCTCAAGCATTTTTTGAGTTTTTAAAAGAGATAATAGTCCCGGGGGCGAAGTCAGGACTGTAAGGTGGATGTTGTAATTCCTTAAAGCCGCATTCTTGAACAATTCATGCTTTATGCACCTGCATTTGGCGTGCCTTTGTGGACAATTCTGTAGAAGAACTGAACAGTTTGGGAATCGCGCTAATACATTGGTCATTCCAAAATCTCCATGTGGAATCTAAAAACGCTCGTTTCTGATATTCGTATTTTTCTAGCAATAACCTAAACTCTTACTCGGTGGTCAATCAGCATCGAATCTTCAACTTTCTTGATAATTTCGTCAGTTCGTACTTCCAGAGGTTTTCCACACATTGAGTCATCATGAACGGGTTCTTTGCTCCGTTTGGACTGCTTGCACCAATATTTGACTTGAAAATAGGACGGGCTATTTTCTGCGTACACTATTCCCTCATGGATATTCTTCGGGCTACTGCCTTCTTACGAAACATCTTTTATGAAGCTTCTGTATTCAAATTGCAAATCACTCATTTTAGCCTTATTAAACTGATACAAAATGACAAATTTTAATCGACTGGAACCAAACTTGGAGATGACACCATAAAATGCGCGATAGGGTGTTGTTTTTATAGCTAGATAGATTACATGGAAAACTCCCCTTGTAAAATATTCATAAAGAAAGAAACGTTGAACGATAACCAAGAAATTAACGAATCAGGTCCAAAGTAAATTTGTAAAACAAAATAACTAGGCAACTTTATTGCTATATTTATAAAAATAGGATTAATGTTATGTAAATAATCATGAATGTCATTCATAATTATGTAGAAAAATTAATTAGGCGACAACGATGATACGGTAATTAAGTTTCCAACAAGATAACATTTATAAACGTAAACTTAACTACACTAAAACTGTTAGTATGAATATAATTAACCGGTGTGTTATTTATTCATTGTAAGATAACAATAAGACTTAACTATAACGGGGATCGGTGGCAAGTAAAAACGTTGATGATTTATATTTAGAAAACTTATGCTCACACTATCTTATGGCAAATATTTTAAAAATTAGGCTTTTTTCTTGGGAAACGAAATGCGGTAAAAAAGATATTTGTTTGAGTATCGGAAACTTTGTTTCATTACACGAAGGCTAACAATGAAAAATGTAACAATCAAAAAACAAATTTAAGTAAATTTATTCAAGTCATTAAGTCCAAAGCTATGAAAAGTGACAAAAGTATTACAACTAAAAATTTAACACACAAATCAAATATCTAGTTAAATTTTAAATTCAACAAAGAAGTAATTTTCCGTTAATATCTAAGGATTGTAATCGTTGCTATACAATGAAAACACAATTTGTTTGTTTAATCTTATCTTAACTTTAACTATATATGTTAAGTAAACGCAGTCCTGTAACAACTAACATATTTAATTGGTAGAGCATTTAATTTGATGTCTAGAAAAAATCTAGATATACCAACAGTTAAAAGTGAAATTGATGAGCACCATTTTGTCTTTTCTTAATTACAAGATGCTAAAATCTATTCAGTCGGAAATGTTTTATTTACGTTATTTGGAAGCTTACATATTTCAACAGATTCTCGCTGAAGACGAACATAATAATGAGTTTACCTTGATAAAATTTCCATATTATCAATTTGAATGTTATGATTTGAATTATTTAACGCATGGTCAGCTACGCTCGACTTCTCATGATTGATTCAAGTTACGTCTCATATGCTCTTTACGTCCTGTATCAAGGTTTTTAAAGGTATACTCTTTCACAAGAATTAGATAATTTATAAACACCGGAAGCCAATAAAAATATTTATTCTGACTGGTTAAAAGTTTATGCCATATGACAAATATCAGATAAAAGAACTCATCGGAAATTGGGTTGACGGAAGATGTTCATAGAAGCACCGCATGATTTCAAGAGTAATTATGCTATTGATTATTGCCCAAAACCTGACCGTCATGATTAAAATTTTATTTTGAATCTACAGTAACGCTAAGAGATTAAGTCAACAGATATTTTAGAAAACAAATCAACTTTGAATGATCTACATTATCATTTGACAAAAATTTTTTATTTCCCAATTCCAAGAAAATTTCGATTACGTCCCCAAAATCGATTATTGTCAACATTTTGGAAATATAACAAAAAATAGTTTATTAGACTACTACAAACAAGTCAGGGCATGTGACCAACAAGAAAAACTTTGCAATCAGGATATAAAGTGTCATTCTAATGTCCATTCGTTACCTAGAGAATTAAAATTTTCAGTATCAGAATGTATTCAGATCAATTGGGACTGTGCAAAAGAGATTGCGTAGTAAAAGAAAACGTATAAAAGTAATAAAACCAATTCTACAAAAGCTTTGTTTATCGTACTTCCTTACGCAGGGTGTCTCACATGACGGCCTATTAGAATTATTTCAGAGACTACTTCGATTGGAATTTAGAAAATTTGGACAACAGTGCTTTCCGATATGCTATACTGAAGTAAAGTAATGACAACCACATACCACTTCCAGTTATACCAGAAGTTGATATCATCTTTGTTATTTTAAATGGAACACCCCGTATATTATTGTAATTTTGGATTCTACTGACCTCGCTGTACGGTTAGTGTAAGGATGCAACTCCCAGAAGGCAGTAGGTAGTGTTAATAGGCAGAGCTTTTGATCGATTTAATTCAGCCCGTAGCACATCTTTTCAACATGGTGTAGGTAGACATCGAAGCACTTAGCTGACGGAATCCGGATTACAATGCGACAATGATTAATAATGAATTGCGAACCGCTACTGGAGTGATAATTTCGTCCCAGACTATGAGAAGGTTGTACACGTGTAAATTGAAATCTGGGAGGCGATGTATTTGCACATGTTTAAATATGCGCCGACGCGCAGCACGTAAACCGTGGTCGAAGGATCATCTACTATGGGGAGATGAAGAATGGAGGAGATATTTATTTTCAGGTGAATTCAGCTATAGCCTAAATGATTCAGGTGGACGACCCTTAGTTTGGAGAAGACCTGGAGAGCATTACTGTGACGACCTAATGGCTCCACGTGTTCCTTTTAGTGGGGGAAGTGTAACAGTTTTGGATGGTATCATTTTAAATGGTCACACTGAGCTGGTTATGCTGTAAGGTAAACTGATATATATTACTTGTTATCATACCAATTTTACAAAATTTTGGCAAAAATTTCGTTGTTGTCGACGATGATGTCCGGCTGCATCGTGCCCAAATCGTCAATAACCTTTCATGCGATACGATGTAACTAGAATGGATTGGGCTCCATGCTCACACACATCTTTGGGGTAAACTACAGAGACAATTATCAAGATTACTAAATGCCCCACAAACAGTTAAACTGGCAAATGCTTTAATTGAAGAGTGGATGACGATTCCCCAAGAATTTATAAATAACTTAATATTAAATATACCAAGACGATGTCAAGAAGTATATCGAGTAAGAGAAGGTCCCACTCAATACTAATTTGATAACTGCGCTGTATAATTAATATATACCATTTTGTTCTTCGGTTTTAAATTATTTTGCGGCTGTATGCTAATTTTGTGATGGGCCACCTCAATTGTTGAGCAGATTAGTTGATTAAAATGTCTCAATTGCATGCAGGGTAGTGAAAATTTGATGCCCCAGTCTAGAAAAATTTAAACCTTTGAGGTCGATTTGTTCAAATGTTTGCTCTCAATATTCTATTCTCAATATGTTATTCTCTTTCGAACTATATCTGGTTCTCCGTACTTATCTACTGTTGTTTCTGTAATCAATTAAAATCATGTATTTTCTTGAGAACATGGTTGTGAAATTCTTAGCAAGACTCCAAAACAAACAATTAAGTTGTTACCAGTTATTTGTTTTTTTTTTTTGCAGTAGCAGTTTAATTTATAATAATACTCAAATGCTGATATTTAGATTTATTATTTATTCACGGAAATTGCAATGAGATTAGAGACAGACAGTTTTTAATGAGGAATATCCCAGTTTGCCACCAGTGAGCAGAAAAAGTGTTCAATGTGACATCCACTATAAGTAAAACACTGGTGGATTCTAGAGTCATGGCTTTTGCTATTTCACCTGCGGGCAATTCGTCGAACTCTCATCGTGTTCGAGAAATTAAACCTTTTTTTGAAACTGTGAGTTTAAATTAAACTTTTAGCTTTTTTAATGTCCAAACGTAAAAATCTAATGGTGGGAGGCCAGGGGCCTTGCTATCCAATTCTACGGTCCTAGACGTCTTATCAATCTATCTTCAAAAATTTAGTCATCTGTTAGTTGATAGATTCGATTGTGATTGATGTGGAACCCTGTCTAATTGGTACCAGTACTCATCCAGGAAACATGCACAACCGTTTGGAGAATATTGAGATACATGATAACATATAAATTTTCTTAGTAGATATGGTAAGTAATCTGGTTACTTTAATTAGACAAAAAGCATTTACACAAACTTTATTTTGAAAGTTCCTTTCCCGGATGATATGAAGATATTCCGATTACCACAAATGGGCTTACTGCCGATGACAAAATCTGTGAGTTGCACACGCACACGCACACTCTCACGCAAACGAACACGCGCATTCATACACACACTCACACACACACGCGCGCGCGCACACACACACACACACACACACCACACACACACACACACACACACACACACCCACTACACAGCACATACCACACACCACGCACCACATACCCAGCACCACACATCATACACCGCACGCACACGTACACGCGCACGCACTACCACACGCACACACACGCTAAACACCTAACATTGCAAAAAGTTCTACTAAATTCGAGTAATATACATTTTTTTAGAACTAAAACAATATTAGATGTCGGGTAATCACAGTGATCTACGAGATTTCTTCATATGGTGTATATATTGTTTTAAGTCATCCTTATCTTCGGACATCGCTCATTCTGTATCTCAAGTCATCTTTGTAGGAATGGATTTAAACAGTTTGAAAAAACAAAATCATAGAGGCCACTTTCGTTCTCAACCTTGGATCAATAGGGCTTGTGCTGATATGTCTTTCAAAAATAAATTTTACACCAAATGGAAGTTCAAAAAGGGTCTGGAGTCCAGACTACGTTGGTGCTAGTAAAACCTATATAAATGTTATCACTAAAGCTAAAATTTTGTTCGAACTACCTTTAGGTAATCGGAAATTTTGGTTCTTAACTAAAACCGATTCATCTCCAATAAAAATTCCTGGAGTCGATCATCAGTATGCTTGATTGCAGTAGGGCAACTGCCGCAGAAGATATCCCAGCTATTGTCTTAAAGAAATATTCACCTTATTTATGGTCTATGTCTTCTGGGTAGTTTCCTTCATCATGTAAGTTAACAAATGCCCAATCACATCCCAAAAAGGCAATACTGATCTATTTCATCGACCGATAGCCATCACCTCCATTTTGCTAAGATCATGGAAAAAATGATGGATCATTAACCACTTCCTTTCCTTTAATTTAACGAATTCCTTAGTGAACATCAATTTGGTTTTAGATAGGGTTGTTCAACAAGTAATCATATATGACCCATCAATTGGGTTTCCAGTATTCTTGATAAAAGACGAACACGTCGCAGTTGCTGGCTTCTTTTCAGTACATAGTGGTATTAACTATGGCGTGTCACTGGGATCAGTGGTATCTCCTACACTTTTTCTGCTGTACATAAATGACTTCATTTCTTTAATATATAACCCGATCCGTTCAATTCCTTCAATGTAGTTCACCTCAATCGACTAATAACATTAATCTATCTTTTACCACAAATCAAGATATTAAAGTTAAAACGACAAATCAAAAGAGACACAGAACGTGTTCTTGGAAAGTGATGTAATAGTCTAGTCAAGTTCAATGCTAACAAAAGTTAGTATTCTCCCTGTAGTTTCAAATCTACCATGTTTTTCCCATGTTCTCTCAGCTACTAAAGAAGCTTTTTTGTACATATCTAAGGAACTGCCCCCGGCTCTCTTATTGCTACGTGAGGCCTCAACTCGATCTCATTTAGAATTTAGTCCTCGTCACCCTGGCATTGCTTGCCAATACGCTCTCAATATCGTTGAACGTACACAAAAAGAGCACTAGGCTTATAATGATTCACTGTTAACTTCCGACACGCAGTCTCTTGGGAATAGACCAATAGTTCCAATTACATCTGTTCACTATCGGTATTGCTATGGCAATTGTGTTTCTGAATTGCATTATTTGATCCCATCTCGCAACACTTTTTTTATTTATATCATCAATGTACAGTATCAATTTCAACCTATCATGCTAATGGGCCCAAATTGACAGCGTTCTACGCGACTTGTAAACTCTGTTATTATCTTAGTTCTTCTATTCTTCTGACATATATGAACAATTTTAAAGTAGCCGTTCATAGGCATCTCTGGGCAGTCATCCTCCTATGCGTTCCTGTGCACTTTAGCACGTTAGGATAAACTTAGACTGACCGGGATCACAATTATCTAAAAAAAACTTTTAGATTTGCAATTACTGCAAGTCTAGAATGAAACACAAAATGTAAAAGCTAGATATTTAATTTGTTCTGTCCAGATGTTTCATTTTCCCGATGCCATAAAGTGAATGCATAAATTTTGTTAATTTTATTTTTTAGCCTACGTTCGCGCAGGAAGTCTTCCGGAATGTCATCTTGGCGACAGGTTAATGACATTTAATCTATTTAAGCTCTGGTTCATAATCGTTACTATCATACAAAGATTAAGTTTTATACAACCTTTAGAGCATTAAAAAGGAACTATTGTAATGCACGTAGCCATCCTCTCGACGTCCGCCCATTTTCCGCTTAGAGGCTCAAAAACAACACTACGTAGACAGTTGCAGTTTCTTATAATAAATTCTGCAGGTGCGAAATGTGAAGGTTTGGATGCCACACAGTCAACCACTTCTTACACAAGATGGACTCATGCACACGCGCAATCACAGGCATACACAAACGTCGTAGAATGAGCTAAT
This sequence comes from Vesta saturnalis, assembly GCA_036346205.1. Lineage (NCBI taxonomy): Eukaryota > Metazoa > Arthropoda > Insecta > Coleoptera > Lampyridae > Vesta > Vesta saturnalis. The sequence continues at coordinate 4,068,175 of JARFJB010000317.1, read as the reverse complement.
AAGTCAATTTAGCGATAGTGAAAAAATGTCGATTGCATATCCTGTTTTACCTACATACAGTGCGTACCAAATGTATGGAACCGGCCTTGTTATTTAAAAACTATTCAAGCAGAATCAATAAAATTTAATATGCATGCTGTTTACAAATCCTTCTATTATTTCCAGTTTTGTTATTTTTTTAACTGACAAGGTCGGGAGCTGTACAGCCAAGTTGATTTTTTTTAAATAGGCGGGTTAATCAAACCTCATACCGTTTGAAAGATATTTCAAAGGTGTTAAGTGGATAACTGAAGATTTAGTGAGCGTGAAAATAATGGTTAGTTTATGTTGTTTAACGAATTCGAGAAGAAACAGCAAATGTTCTTCGTGAGTTCATTTTGATTTCAGTTGAAGGATTTTCTAATCGAATTTATTACTGCTAAGAGGTGAATGGGGAACAGTTTGAGTATCGCTTATAAATGATTCTTGTACTAGATGAACTTCATAAACTTAAAAGGTTTTAACAATCTGATGTTACGTTAAATACCGTAAAACAATTCATTGTTCCCCATGCTAATTGGATCTTCAGTTATCCAATACCTACTCTCAATCTTCAATTTACCATAGCGAAGTTATCTTTAGAGATAACCATGGCAAGCTGCATGTCGCTGACCCCCTTCCTATTTAAAAAAAATCAAGTTGGTTGTGCAGCTCCCGACATTATCAGTTAAAAAAATAACAAAGCTGTGGGAGTAATAGAAGGCTTTGTAAACAGCATGGATATTAATTTTATCGATGTAGCTTGAATAGTTTTGAAATAACAAGGCCGGTTGAATAAATTTCCTATGCACTGTATGTATATGTAGATTGGAAGGTAAAAATGGGATTTCGATGGATATGAAAAAAAAGCGCCCCAATTATTTTTGGAGTTTGAGTTTATTTTCGATATAGTAGAATAAATGAATGAAATAATAGTTATTTATGTATCAACGCATTAAAGTAATATTGTTTATCACGAATATGGGAATTATTTGCCGAAGCGAAAGCCGAGGCAAATAACTACGTTAGTGATAAAAAAAATGATTGTAATGCCGAGGTGCCTATTACAGTATATCCGAAACCGCATTTATTAACACTAATAATTATAATCATTGATTGTTTTTAATTTAGTTAAACGTATTGAATTGACAGTGATAATTAACAAATATATTTATTTAGCATAGATCATATTATGACTATGCATACGATTACGGGTTATTAAATTTTTTTTGAAATCGGCAAATCGCGAAATTAAAAAAAAATTAATCAGTATGTTTAAGCAATTACATACTTATTTAGCAATATTGATAGTAATAGTAATATTTTTGACTATTCATTATACTGACGGGTTGCAGTCGGTTTGAACTAAGGCAAAATCAATTGTCGATGACGATGTTGATGCTGTAGGCTCGAATTGTCCCTAGAGGATCCTCGTCGCGGTTTCCTGTTTCTTAGTTAAAGAAGACTCTGTGAATTTGGTATTCCCAAACATGTGGCAATTAGTTTTGGGATTTCACCAAATGTGTGAATACCGATTGGTTGACTTGTGTATTTTCCAAAACGTTAAAAAACGAATAGGAGCTTATGAGGAGTGTGTGACGGTCTCAAAGATCAATATTTTTTATAAATACCTATGAGGTTTAAATCTTAACACATTTTGTCTGTCGCAATAAACATTCGACTTTTTCCGTCTTAGGATCGGGTATGGTAATTATTAACATGTTTTCATTATCTTTTACATCATCTATCTAGCTATTTTTTCGACCATTCGACAAGCACCGGCGACTCCAAAAATTAAGAATGCCTAGAAAATAAGCAGGTTAGTACTAACGTTAAATTAAATTAAAATCACTACCTTCCACATGAGATAGTTTCGATCTGGTGCTTCAATCAAAAATCATCTCTAGTAAATTTTTGGTTTGTATCCTGTGTTCTTCTTTTTAATAAAATGCTATCAATTTTGAAAATTTTGATATATCAATATTATGCCTAATCAATATCGTAGATTTTAGCATCGAATATGTACTCCAAACTATTAACGATTTGTATTTTTCTCCTTTTTCTAAGAAATATGCAACTAACACATTTTCAGCATAAATTTTTACACAATGATTTTCGCACCATGGCCGAAATATCTCATATTGCTTTTTATAGAGATCGGCTGGGCAACATATTTGCCGCTGCATTATATGCCCTTCCTTTAAATCTGGCGGTGTGCATATTTTTTCATCTTCATCGTTATCTGACATTTTGTTTGCATCAGTTGTATAACTAATTAAAAATTGTATCCACTTACTTAAGCTTTGTTACGTTTCAATGCTGTTGCTCGTTACTAGACAAATCATTAATAATTATGTTGACGTTTATCCGAGTAGATTTGTCATTTACACCCGCTCCCACCCACTTCAAAAAATCGTAATATAATGCATTACTTCACTGACTATTTCTGGAATTTTAATGAGGATTTTGGAGTATTTCACTGACGATTTCGGATAAAATTTGTTATTTGGGTTTTTTGGACATTATTGAACACGGAATCACGAGATTAAAAAAGCGCTTGCTGGGAACGGGAACTTTAAATTTTAGTTCAATGTACTTTAATCGGGTCATATCTTGATCGAAAGCTAATTTTTAGAATTTTTATTCGTTTTCCTTTCACATCCTCCACTAACAAATGATTAGATGTTTTTATTTGACATAATCCCGTGTTTCATTTTGTAATATTTAGCCAACTATACCAAACAATAGAAAACATTCTGGTGTAGGGTTAGCTGTTTGGGAATATTTTGTACTAACGTTTGAACCAATATGAAATATGCGAATGCGGATACTGACAAATAAGGCTTTTTCATCGAAAGCTGTCTTTTACAACGGAAAAAGTTTTTGATATCGTTTTCTCCTATCCTTCTTCAGACAATTTCTTAAATGGAAAAAGAATTACCCAGCTGTGCTTGTGGCATTCTTAAAAGGGTCGTAGTGTTAAAGTCAGTTTGTACGCGTTGGGGACATCGCTACTGTTGTGCTTGGCTTGTTTTTGTATTATGATTTTTAATTATAATCAAAAAAAGGGGACAAATGCATTTTTCGATTACTTGTTTACATTCTACATTTACAATTTTATGCCAATGCAGCAAAATCCTGATATCAATTTAAATTCAAATTAAGAAGTAATACAGTAATCTTAAAATGGAAACATTTCTGTTAATATAGTTTCAGAGAGAATACGTAATCAATAAAATGATATTGATTATGCTACTTTTTCCAAAACTTTCGATAACAAAGGTTAAATTAACATCAAGAGAGCAACCATAACATTAATGTTTTAAGACAAGTATTTTTTTACAACTGAAATTTAAGAACGAACTAAAAGTATTAAGCATGTATATCTAGTGCAAATGCACTTAAAAAAATGATAACACAATCATCTCTGTTAAACAATGAATTAAAATGTACATATAAATATTAATCACACTGCAAATGTATGTTAATGTATTTTGATAACATGCGCCGTTGGCGATAAGACAACGTTTTTTTTTACATAAAGACGAGGACATTTTTTATAACAATTTTTTAATAATTGAAACACCTCTGCTTCTACGTATGAGCAGCAACTCTATTTTATTACACACTGCTCTAAGTAACATATTTATTGTTTCAGTGATTGAATTAGCTTCAAGTGAAAATAGGCAGGAAAACATTACAACAATGACTAACGAGATCGAAAATGGGAAATGCTCAAAATGGAAACCTGTACCAAAAGTATCAATGAATGCCCCTGATGAGATAGTGGTTCAAGAAGATATGGAAGAGATTTTCAAAAATAAAAAATGCGAACGAGCCTCACAGTTCCACCAATTCAAGGTATTATCCCGAAGATGTTTTTTAAAATACAAAAGAGATACAGTAAGTACATCAACCCTATTACTTAAAGGAGCTATAACACTTTATCCTATATAGAAATTCTTGTATATGAGATTTTTGGCAAATTTTACGATAGCAATTTTGTATTGTATTTTATACTGGCAAATAGGCTACGATGGTACCAAGGTGCGTTATAATTATAATTTATTATTCTGCATTCTCATACATAATATGGTTTCAACATTGATCCTGGGCATTTTAACTGGTAAGTGCTCCTTATGTTAAGGATTGAGTTATCCTATATTTTTTGCAGTTAGAAGTGAGATACCGATTATAGTAAATGAATATTTTAACAAGAGATACTCACTGAAGATGTATTTTGCTGCTAACACTGCCTGTGAAGTACCAATTTTGGTAAGAGCTTCTTTTCAGTCAAACTTATCTCATTTAATACATTACAGGTATTCTGTTGCTTCCTTTTTATAGCAGTTGTATACCCAGCAACAGGCCAGCCGCTAGAATTAAATAGAATAGCAATGTTTACGATTATCAACTTACAGCTAGTACTGGTGGCTCAAAGTGTAGGTACTGCAATTGGTACAGCACTAAACGTTATGGTACGCTTACAATTCCGATTTAATGACTAATTCTAAAAAGTCTACTTTTTAGAATGGAACTTTTCTGGGTTTTGCCGTTTCAGCAATATTGGTTGTGTTAGCTGGATTAGGAGAAGATTTACGTAATATTCCGATTATAGTATATTGGATTGGTAAATCTAGTTTTACGAAGTATGGATTAGAAGGAATATTAAATTCAATTTATGGATTTGGTCGGGAAAAACTTTATTGTCCTGATGAACTATATTGCCATTATAGATACCCCAACACATTTTTAAAATATTTAAAGACACCTGTAGATGTATTTTGGGAACACGTTACAGTTTTATGTTGCTATTACCTTGTACTTAAATTTGTATCTTTTTTTATTTTGAAATGGAGGATAGGTAATAGGGGAAGATGTTAATAGTTCTATTTTTGTTTTAATTGGTATTACAGATACTCAGGAATAATTGTCTTGTGTAGGAGTTGAGAGGTGTTCAAACGAAACAAGTTTTTGTAAATATTTAATTCAAGTTGTAAATAGTAAATTTGAGATAGAAACGTGGTATATTGTAATGGTATATTATAATAACTCGTGAAACAAATTTGTAAATTGAAATGTAATGAAAGCTTTTTAAATTTTTATGCAATACATGCTTTGAAATTCTGCTATTTGTTTTATTTAATATTTCTTTTGATCGTATGCAGGCAACACACTATGCAAGTGAATGTATGTATTGCGTATCGAAATGGTATGCAACATGTAATCAACCCTCCTAACTGACGTATCCAAGTTGGAAAAAGTGTTTGGTTCCTTTGCTATTGTACTGTTATAGTGGTTGTCTTTGTAGCATAATAATACATTTTGTTAACTATTACTTCTAAACCGTAGTCTTTCAAATCTATTCATATTCTATACAAATTTTGTGGGTTGTTTCGTGCTTGAAGAATTAAAACTTATAATAACTGTTTTATTTTACAAAAAAAAAATGGTGGAAATTACAACTTAAACTTCGGGTTTTACTTAAATGTTATTTTAGTTAAATGAACAAAGTAATATTAAAACACATTAGGTAACATTTATTCAACTTTTTTCAATCCCAAAGTCTAAAGAGCCACTAAATCCTTCAAGATTATCTTCTATTTTGCTATCTGCCTTAAATCTTTCATATAAATGGAAGGTATCGCTGGGAATAAGATGAGGTTAAATCTGCGAGTTTTGGTTCCGATATAGGTTTTCCATCTGGGCATAACGAGATTAGTAAATTGTCATATATAGTAACAGCAGCAGATCTTGGTTTTGTTTGTTTTTTCATTTGCAATCTCGCCAAATTAACCAAATGTTGGTGCTCTTCAAGCTGTTGTTTGGGTCCAATAACGTATCTCACTCTCATTCTGTGATATTAAAGTAAATACGAAAATGTAAACTTTCTCTACTATTATTATACATTATTAAAATACTCATCTTTTATGTTTTTTATGGTGTATTTTTATAAGATATTACCACTTACTGAGGACGATAACTGCAACTGTTATCGAAACGTACAGATTTCTATAAAATATAAATATTAAACTACACCATTTAAGAAACCAAAGGCTAAGAATTTTAATTATTACAGTAAACTTATGCCCTAATAATTCTATTTATGTAGTGTAAACAGAGATTAATATAGAGAATATTTTTTGCATTAAATACTACACTTATTCCTAAGGTATATGGTACACATTTAGTAAACCGTATGATCATTTGTAGGTTATACGATTTTATCTACTTTTTATGCGCGGTCTCGTGCCTTAAACCACTGGCAAAAGGTACACCCATTGCTATAGGTTATATTTTCACCTCACTTAGTTAACAAACCCAAACAATAAACACAACAATTATTATTACCTTCCAATCTACGTGTACATATGTAGGTATAGAAGATTATGCAATGGACTTATTACACCATTTGTCTCTGTATGTATCTGTGTGCACGTGCGTGCGTGCGTGGGTGTATGTACGTGTGTGGGGGGAGGGAGAGGGGTGCGTCCGTGTGTGTGGGTGTGAGTGAATGCGTGTGTTTGGATGGGTGTGTCTGTGGATGTATGTGTGTGTATGTGCGTGTGATATGGGTGGGTGGGCGCGTGCGTGGGCATCGGAGTGGATGTGTGTGTTTGCGTGTGTATGAGTGTGTTTGTGTTTTGTGTTTGTATCCGTGTCCCTATGTGTTTGTGCTTGTGCTTGGGTTTGTGTTTGGGTTGGTGATCGTGTTCGTGATCGCGTTCCAAAGCAAACATAATATTGATGGTGATATTATAAAACTTATAAGACATTGCATGAACTCTACTTACTTTATGTACAATAATGGATTTTATAAACAAATAGGTGTCCCACTTTCTCCTGTATTCCCTAATATCTACATGGATGTTTTTGAATCACGAGCAATCACCGCTGCTGAGCTGAAACCAACATGTTGGTATAGGCATGTTGACATTTTTACTGTTTGGTTACACGGTCTCAATGCCATTGATCAATCTTTGGCTCACATAAACAACATTCAACCCAACATAAAATTTACAGTAGAGAAAGAAACAAACCGTACACTACCTTTTCTAGATTTACTCATAATAAGAAACTATCAAGGTAGTTCCTATCATACGGTTTATAGAAAAGATACCCACACTAATCGTTATCTTAATGCGAAGTCTAACCACCATGCAATGCAACATAACGCTGTAGTTGAAACACTATGTATAAGATCACTTCGATTAACAGATGATAAACATCGACGGCGAGAATTACAAAACCTTCATTGAATTTGACTAAAAAATGTTTATAGTTCAACTCAAATTAATACAATATTAAAAAAGCAAGAAATATAACGTACAGTTCACATTAATCACTGAAAACAATAATAGAAAGCTAGTCATGTTACCTTATATAAAAGGTATTACAGATAGAATTGCAAGAAAATTTTACAAAAAATGAGTTCATAGGCGTTTTCAAGCCATATAAGACCATTTCAATTACTTAATCCGAAAGATGAGGTTTTGACTAAAATCAAAGTGCTTATGGAATAAAATGTAATGGATGTTTTAAATCTTACATTGGACAAACAAATAGAAGAATTTCTGTACTAGCACAAGAACATAACCTATCGATTAGATAGAAAATTCTATGATCCTCTTTAGCAAGTCATACAATATAAACTGGACATAAAATTAACATTGACGTTGAATTTCTCGTTCCAGAAAACACACTACAATGAAGAATAATCAGAGAAGACATTGAAATGGAGAGACGGCCTCATTCATTAAACAGATGGTATGACGGCAAACGACTACCACATATATTGAAACCCTTATACAAACCATAACACCAGTTGCTTTTTATAAATCATCACAAATCACACCAATTACTCATAATGAATCACATGATTCTTCACTAGAGCGACATGGTCCTGTTATATGTACTTACACGTAGATCTCAATCTACTGATACAGAACACAAAAGGTTCCTAACAAATGGAACCGAAACGCAGAAAATAAACGTCAACAAACAGTGTGATCCAAAGTAGAGGGACCATTCAATAACTTCTTTATCTAACGATATATAAAAATAAAGTTAAATTATTTTTTATTTACGGCCATGTGCTACATTTAATAGGGCTATCAAATATTTTTTTTCATTTCCGGTTAAACCGGAAACGAACACAACTATTGTTTTTTAAATGACACCCTGTATATTTTTTAGACTATCTGATTCCTCATTATTTTTTCTTTCTGTAAATATAAAATTTTATTGGTATTATATCAGAAAATTTTGTTGTAAATCGCAAAAAAAAACTGTTTGAAGGAGTACAAGATCACTATTAGAAAACAAAATAGTTATTGCCATGGAAAACGGAAACAACTGCTTTGTGAAGTTGTTTCAGATTGTTTCACATCTTTCAAAATTAGTTTTTATATGTAATTACTTAAGCTGTGACGGCATTTATAATTACAACGTTATTGTATGCAATTATTAGGCAACTACATAATGAATAATAGTGAAAAGGTTGATTTAATGTTAATATGAAGAAAGATTTCCTGACAGGTATTACCTCCACATACTTACTTACACAAAATTGAAAATTCATTAAGGCAACATGGGGCATTTCCTGGAGTAAAATCCAAAATAGAGAACCCCAGAGAAAAACCCGATAAACGAAGAACGAGAATTGCAGAGTTTAGCATATGTTCGACTACATCCACGTTCGTCTATTAGGCATGTAGCTCAGGAAGTAGGAACATCATTTGAATATGTTCAGAGGACATTAAAAAACGCAATCTGTACCCTATAAACCAAATTTAGTGCAACAACAACGTCCAGCAGATCCCGAACACCGATTAACATTTATTTCGTGATTAGTGGAACAACTGGAAGATGACCGAGGCATTTTAGGCAGAATTTTGTGGACCGACGAAGCAAAATTCACAAATAATGGTGTTATCAACAAACAAAATAATCGTTTCTGGTCGGACGAATACCCACATTGCATATTAAATACAAACCATCAAACCGTTTGGTGTACTAACGTTTGGTGCGGTTTAATAGGAGACAGATTATTGGGACCTTTTTTATGACGCAACTCTCACTGCAAGAAGATTTCTTCATTTTTAAATACTGAGCTTTTGACCATGTTAGAAGATTTTCCACTAGCATTGCGACGAAGTATGTACTTTAGTTGGACGGAGCGCCAGCTCATACTAGTAACATTGTTAGTGAATATCCAAACGAAACCTTTAATCGGCGTTTAATTGCCACCCATGGACCAGTGGAAATGCCGCCAAGATCGCCTGATATTACACCTGTGGACTACTTCTATGGGGATATCTTAAGACACTAGTCTATGCAGATCCACCACAAAATGTACAGGATTTGAAAACAAAATCCGGCTGGCTTGTATGCAGTTAACACCCGATGTGATACATAGAACAACACATGATGAACTTCTAAAGTGGCTAGAGGCATGTGTTGTGCAAAACGGTGGTAATTTTGAATAATTTATAAAATAATTTTCCTGCATACCATCTTTGCAGTTAAAAAATACGTGCTTATTACTTGTTGAATTTCGTATTTTGTTTATGTATCCTTTTCCAGATTTCTTAATCTTCTAATAAATACTAATAATAAAAGCAGTTGTTTCCGTTTTCCATGGCAATAGCTATTTTGTTTTTAAATATTGGTCGTACGCATTCAAACAGTTTTTGCGGTTTACAACAAAATTGTCTGATATAATACCCATAAAATTTTATATTTACAGAAAGGAAAATAACGAGGAATCAGATAGTCTAAAAAATATACAGGGTGTCATTTAAAAACAATAGTTGTGTTCGTTTCCGGTTTAACCGGAAATGAAAAAATTATTGCTAGCCCTCTTAAATGTAGCACATGGTAAACAACAAATAATTTAACTTTTCTTTTATATATCGTAAAATAAAGAAATTATTGAATGGTACCTTTACTTTGGATCACATTGTATTTATCCTTTTTCACAAGTAAATTGTAGGTGTTCATTGTATGTACTATTAAACAGTAACATTACTGATACAACACAAGATATAAAGAAAACAACATGAAGGAATAGACAATGGACACCCAATAACTGCAGAAGAACTCAAGCAATAAACAAAACGGGAAAAGGAAGGCAGTTTGATGTGATGAAATAACTCCGGAAATGATGAAATACCAGAACAATTCACGCCAGTATTTGCTAAATATACCTAACCTAACCACAAGAATGGACAAACGGAATAATATTGCCAATACACAAACAAGGAGACACCAGAAACTGCCCAGACTACAAAGGCATCTCGCCAATATCTGTAGCCAAAATATACGAAACCACATTAGAGAAAAGGAGACAGACAGAAAATTCCAAGAAAACAAAGTGGATTCAGGAAAGGTCATAGTATACAAGACCACATATTTACACTACAACAGCAAATACAAAAGCAATAATGAAAATACAGTAATATATATATATATATATATATATATATATGTATTCTTGTAATTTCTTCTTGTATGCTTACAACCATCTTCTCAAGTATTGTTTTAATTTTATTCTCTTTTCTTCCTTATTTTCCTTTTCTTCGTTATCTACCCTGTTTATTATTAGATTCTTCCTTCTAAATTTCATTTCCAAATTTTCTATTCTTTTTCCTGTTCTATTACTTGTGTCTTCAATTCTTTATTGTTATTTCTTCATGGTTTAGTTTTCCTAGTTTGTTGTCCATCTGGTCCAATTTGTCTTTAATTTGTGAGAACGTTTCCTTTATGTCCTCCATTGCGACAATTTTGCTTTCACGATTCTTTTATGTATTTGTTTCCGTCTATCCCTTTCCGGTTTGTACAATTTACTTTTAACTTGCATATTTTATTTATTTTTGAGTTTTTATTTCTTTGTTCTATCCACTAAATGTACCTCGTATCACTATTCGTATATACTTGTCTCTATGTTTTGTTAGCATTGGTGTCTATATATTTATTGACACTGAAGTCTAGAACGGAAGCTGAAAGTGATGAAGGTGATGTAGACAGTAATGAGTGTGATAAACCCATGCCTGTTACACTCCAAACCAGGCGCCGCATTGGTATTATTGACGCGGTTTTTGAAGAAAACGGTAGTAGTGAGCAAATATTTAAAAAATTTAATTAAAGTGTTTTAAGAGGTAGTCTCAATGATGTTAAATTTAAACCAAAACGTCAGCTAAAAATAAATGAATAATGCTTAAGAGATATTCCGCTTTTAATGCAAAATAATGTATTTTATGCGTAAGAAACATTATTTTTAAAAATGTAGCATCCTTTTAATTTTTAATGATTTATTAATTTTAATTTTTCTGGGATATAACGTTTAACGGATATAACGAGCAAAATTAGCACTTCCAGAGATCTTGTTTTAACCGAGTTTCACTGTATGTATATATATATATATATATATATATATATATATATATATATATATATATATATATGATAAGAGGGCTGTTGTATTGAAGTGAAGGTGTATGCGATAGGGCTCCGTAATTTAATCCAAAAATCGGTAATTACGAGAATAATTTACAGGCAAAAGACAGAAGACAAGAAGATATAAAAGATAAGGTAATCTTATTAGAAATAAAGAGAGATAAATAAACTTAACCTAAAATAGAGGAAAGATAAGGAATACAGAAATAACTAATAGAGACTAGTAAGTAAACATAAATAGACTTCAGTGTCAATAAATATATAGACACCAATGCTAACAAAACATAGAGACAAGTATATACGAAAATGACAATAGTGAACACGCTAAGTAAAAATATTGAATAGTGATCCGAGGTACATTTAGTGGATAGAACAAAGAAATAAAACTCAAAAATAAATAAAACAGATAAGTTAAAAATAAATTGTACAAACCGGAAAGGGATAGACGAAACAAATACATAAAAGAATTGTGAAATCAAAATTGTCGCAATGGAGGACATAAAGGAAACGTTCTCACAAATTAAAGACAAATTGGACCAGATGGACAACAAACTAGGAAAACTAAACCATGAAGTAATAACAATAAAGAATTGAAGACAAAAGTAATAGAACAGGAAAGAAGAATAGAAAATTTTGAAATGAAAATTAGAAGGAAGAATCTAATAATAAAAGGAGTAGATAACGAAGAAAAGGAAAATAAGGAAGAAAAGAGAATAAAATTAAAACAATACTTGAGAAGATGGTTGTAAGTATACAAGAAGAAATTACAAGAATACAATATACACACACACACACACACATATATAATATATATATATATATATATATATATATATATATATATATATATATATATATATATATATTATATATATATATATATATATATATATATATATTACTGTATTTTTCATTATTGGTTTTGTATTTGGTGTTGTAGTGTAAATATGTGGTCTTGTATACTATGACCTTTCATGAATCCACTTTGTTTTTCTTGCAATTTTCTGTCTGTCTCCTTTCTCTAATGTGGTTTCGTATGTTTTGGCCGCTACAGATATTAGCGAGATGCCTTTGTAGTCTGGGCAGTTTCTGGTGTTTCCTTGTTTGTGTATTGGCAATATTATTACGTCGTTTATCCATTCTTGTGGTTTCAGGTTAGGTAGGTATATTTATCAAATACTGGCGTGAATTGTTCTATAGGTATTTCATCATTTCCGAGTTATTTCATCACATCAAACTGCCTTCCTTTTCTCGTTTTGTTTATTGCTTGAGTTCTTCTTCAGTTATTGGGTGTCCATCGTCTATTCCTTCATGTTGTTTTTCTTTATATCTTGTGTTGTATCAGTAATGTTACTGTTTAATAGTACATACAATGAACACCTACAATTTACTTGTGAAAAAGGACAAATAGTTGTATCCCAATCTTAGATATGATTGTTCATAGAGATTCGTATAACACTACGCACAGAATGGTACCGTAGGACTATTTTAGTAACAGATTTAGTAGTTTTTATTCAAATCATCCATATCATATGAAAACAAATCTTATTACTGCTTAAAAAGAGAGTAATCAACTTGTCACGCCCTCTTTTAGACGGAAAGATTTATGTTTATTAAAAGAAATTTTATTAAAAATTCTTATCCATTAAAATTACTTATTAGAATACTTTTTAATACTACCACCTTAGAACGATCTAATATTGTGTACTCCATCCCTTGCGTTGATTATGATAAATGTTATATAGTACAAACTTATAGGAATTTATCAGGTAAAATGATATCTCATAAAAAGTGACGCTAAAAGGAGAATCCAGTCATGTGCCTTAGCTGAACATGTTATAAATGAACATCATTGCATGAACTATAATAATGTTAAAATCCTAAAACAAGAAAATATTTTATCTAAGAGATTATTTTTAGAAATGGTTGTATTAATAATTACAGAAACAGTTTAAACAAAACATCAGATATTAATAAGCTTAGTAACATCTACAGCTATATCCTTTCGTTTGAAACTAAACTGGATTAATGTTTAACTTTCGTTTATTTTCTCTTAATGTTAAATCTATTTTGAATTACCAGTTAATGTTAATACAATTCATTTTTATAATTTATCCTAGATAACATTACTTTGTTTCGTTATATTGTCAATTTGAAGTTTTAAATTATGTTAATACTATTATTCTTCTTTTACTTAATTTGCCTACTTTATAATCCTCATCGTACCTGCGTGAACTTAGACTTAAAGGCAGCAGCCAAAATATCCGAAAATACCCGAAAACACATCAGGCCGTGCATTAAAATGAATAATTAACTACTAACTTAAAATTTACAATCTCAAAAGAAGATTTTCACTTCATATTTGACTTAAATAATAAAGTAATCTTAGATATATAAGGACTAAATACCTTCAGCCCCGTTTAAGGTGGTGTGAACAACCCTCAAGTTCTTAAAAAATTTATATCTAAAGAAGGAAACGAGATATCACTTTCAGAATTACCTTAAATAATTACTACTAACCTTAGCAATCCACTATATAGGGTATAAATAACTTCAGCCGCGTCTAAGGTGGTGAAAACTACCCTCAAGCTCCTAAAAAATTTATATCTAAAGAAGGAAACGAGATATCACTTTCAGAATTACCTTAAATAATTACTACTAACCTTAGCAATCCAGTATATAGGGTTTAAATAACTTTAGCCCCGTCTAAGGTGGTGAAAACTACCCTCAAGTTTTTAAAAAATTTATATCTAAAGAAGCAAACGAGATATCACTTTCAGAATTACCTTAAATAATTACTACTAACCTTAGCAATCTAGTATATAGGGTTTAAATAACTTCAGCCCCGTCTAAGGTGGTGAAAACTACCCTCAAGTTCTTAAAAAATCTATATCTAAAGAAGCAAACGAGATATCACTTTCAGAATTACCTTAAATAATTACTACTAACTTTAGCAATCCAGTATATAAGGTTTAAATAACTTCAGCCCCGTCTAAGGTGGTGAAAACTACCCTCAAGTTCTTAAAAAATTTATATCTGAAGAAGGAAACGAGATATCACTTTCAAAATTACCTTAAATAATTACTACCTACCTTAGCAATCCAGTATATAGGGTTTAAATAACTTTAGCCCCGTCTAAGGTGGTGAAAACTACCCTCAAGTTTTTAAAAAATTTATATCTAAAGAAGGAAACGAGATATCACTTTCAAAATCACCTTAAATAATTACTACTAACCTTAGCAATCCACTATATAGGGTTTAAATAACTTCAGCCCCGTCTAAGGTGGTGAAAACTACCCTCAAGCTCCTAAAAAATTTATATCTAAAGAAGGAAACAGATATCACTTTCAGAATTACCTTAAACAATAACCACTAACCTTAGCAATCCACTATATAGGGTATAAATAACTTCAGCCCGTCTAAGGTGGTGAAAACTACCCTCAAGCTCCTAAATTTATATCTAAAGAAAACGAGATATCACTTTCAAAATACCTTAAATAATTACTACTAACCTTAGCAATCCACTATATAGGGTTTAAATAACTTCAGCCCGTCTAAGGTGGTGAAAACTACCCTCAAGCTCCTAAAAATTTATATCTAAATAAGCAAACGAGATATCACTTTCAGAATTACCTTAAATAATTACCACTAACCTTAGCAATCCCGTATATAGGGTTTAAATAACTTCAGCCCCGTCTAAGGTGGTGAAAAACTACCCTCAAGTTCTTAAAAAAATCTATATCTAAAGAAGCAAACGAGATATCACTTTCAGAATTACCTTAAATAATTACTACTAACCTTAGCAATCCAGTATATAGGGTTTAAATAACTTCAGCCCTGTCTAAGGTGGTGAAAACTACCCTCAAGCTCCTAAAAAATTTATATCTAAAGAAGGAAACGAGATATCACTTTCAAAATTACCTTAAATAATTACTACCTACCTTAGCAATCCAGTATATAGGGTTTAAATAACTTTAGCCCCGTCTAAGGTGGTGAAAACTACCCTCAAGTTTTTAAAAAATTTATATCTAAAGAAGGAAACGAGATATCACTTTCAAAATTACCTTAAATAATTACTACTAACCTTAGCAACCCAGTATATAAGGTATAAATAACTTCAGCCCGTCTAAGGTGGTGAAAACTACCCTCAAGCTCCTAAAAAATTTATATCTAAAGAAGGAAACGAGATATCACTTTCAAAATTACCTTAAATAATTACTACTACCCTTAGCAATCCAGTATATAGGGTTTAAATAACTTCAGCCCCGTCTAAGGTGGTGAAAACTACCCTCAAGTTTTTAAAAAATTTATATCTAAAGAAGGAAACGAGATATCACTTTCAAAATTACCTTAAATAATTACTACTAACCTTAGCAATCCAGTATATAGGGTTTAAATAACTTCAGCCCCGTCTAAGGTGGTGAAAACTACCCTCAAGCTCCTAAAAAATTTATATCTAAAGAAGGAAACGAGATATCACTTTCAAAATTACCTTAAATAATTACTCTACCTTAGCAATCCAGTATATAGGGTTTAAATAACTTTAGCCCGTCTAAGGTGGTGAAAACTACCCTCAAGTTTTAAAAATTTATATCTAAAGAAGGAAACGAGATATCACTTTCAAAATTACCTGAAATAATTACTACTAACCTTAGCAATCCAGTATATAGGGTTTAAATAACTTCAGCCCCGTCTAAGGTGGTGAAAACTACCCTCAAGTTCTTAAAAATTTATATTTAAAGAAAGAAACGAGATATCACTTTCAAAATTACCTTAAATAATTACTACTAACTTTAGCAATCCAGTATATAAGGTATAAATAGCTTCAGCCCGTCTAAGGTGGTGAAAACTACCCTCAAGCTCTTAAAAATTTATATTTAAAGAAAGAAACGAGATATCACTTTCAAAATTACCTTAAATAATTACTACTAACCTTAGCAACCCAGTATATAAGGTATAAATAGCTTCAGCCCCGTCTAAGGTGGTGAAAACTACCCTCAAGTTTTTAAAAAATTTATATCTAAAGAAGGAAACGAGATATCACTTTCAAAATTACCTTAAATAATTACTACTAACCTTAGCAATCCACTATATAGGGTTTAAATAACTTCAGCCCCGTCTAAGGTGGTGAAAACTACCCTCAAGTTCCAATCATTTGTTGGTCGTTTGTCGGTGTTTCTTGGCTATGTTTCAACGTTTGTGGGTGTTATATTTATAATTATCACGATTATAATTGAAACGTAAAGTGGTATCTAGGTGTTCACCCCGAAGGTTTTTTAGGTTAGGTTAGGTAGAGTGATAAATTATTGGCCCTCGTATTGTAATGCATTTTGTTACTGGATCGATGGACGAAATTTGTTCGTCTATCACAAACGTTCTTCCTCGCGCTGGTATGTATATACGAATGAAATAAGTTTTGTAATTAATATATGATCAAATTTCAAAAGACCATTAAAAGGGCCTGAAGAAGCTGTTTATCTATGTACAGGGTGTTGAAATTTATGGAAGCTCGTTTACTAAGATAATTTTAATAATTCATAAAAAAGCAGGGTGTAGTTTCAGATATGACTAAGTTTAAACAATGTTTCTACAGTTTTATTAACGACTAGAGGTGACTAAAACTGAGCGAAGTTTTCACAAAACGTCAACACTGTGTATGTATAAAGCGTTTTTGGATACGAACTATTGTTTATCATAAAAAAAGTGTACCTATCTTTTAACATTCTAGCATGTACATATATCTACAGTCCCTCATATTCCGTTTTATGCTTTTACATTAAGAAAGTAAATCCCCAAGATATAGTAACCGTTGTTGTAGAACCCGTCTTACATTATAAAGTTTTCTTACGAAAGAATTTGTCTAATATCTTACACACCAATTGTTTTTCAAAATGTTACAAGAAATAGTATTGAATTTCGTGTAAGAATTGTTAAGAAATCGTATGACACTGGCATTCTTCTCGCGAAATTTCTTATGTAAAAAATCATTTCTTTTGCGATTTTATTGCGGCGTAGGTACTTCAAAGAATTTCTAGTTTCAGTCAACATAGGTTTTAATTTCTTTTCTTTCCCTAATCTTATTCTGACTTATATAGAGTATTTTCATTTTCGCCTCGATAATCTCTATAAGAACATTGCTATATTGCACCCATACACACTACACCGAATTGATATTCTTGTTCCACCTAAGTTCGCCTAAATACACAAATAATTTAATCTTGATTGCAATGCAATGAATATAAAGATTGGCTTTGCTCGCTTCAAAAATAGCACCGACAAACGATCAACAAACGATTGCAATTGAAAAAAGTGAAAATTTCGAAAGTGGGGGACTAACTTCACGTATCTATAACTTATAATCGTGATTATTATAAATATAAAAAACCGACAAACGTTCAAAAATAGTCAACAAACACCGACAAACGACCAACAAACATTTGCAATTGAAAAAATAAAAATTTCTAACTTCACACCGGTGTACACTTTTGCTTAATTTGTTTTCTAATTAAATTTGTATTGCATTCCTAATTAGGATTTTAATTTCAAGTACCCTACACAGTTTCGATTTTAACTCCTACTACACTTTAATAATGTCCATCATATTGCCGTAAAAAAGAATTTGCGTCAACGCCCAATACATTTTTCGGATATTTAAATAGGAATCCTGCAGTTGATCCTTAAAACGCGATTATCCCGAAAATAGTTATTTTAGCGCACATTTATGCCAGAAGTGTGGCCTATTTGTTTTCCTCTAACAAATACATCGAAATGGCACAAAATTATTATTTCTCATACTAAAAAGCCCCTAGTTCTAAATATTTTTGTATAAATGTACAAAAACGTTAAAGTTATTGCAAAAAAATTGATCTTAAAATGTAACCACAATACCCTCTATCTTTCATATTAGTAGCATTTTATTAAAGCTAGTTGGTTCAAATCGTAGTACTTTAAAGTGAAGAATCTACTATAATTGTACAATTACTTAAGGACCGCCCTGTATACATAATAATTGATAATGTACCCAAATACTAACTCTATTACCTTTAACAAAAAATGCTTGATTTGAAGTGTGAGAATCGACCGACATGGAATTAAAACAATATTGGAACACTTTTCATGAAGCATTTTATTGTTTCGAATGTCAACCTATAAAAAATTGTACTTGCATTCAAATTTACCCTACAATGATTTTATTTTTGCAATATTTTTGATTACATCAAAAATGTCTAACGAACACGAAATTATTTTCATTTTTCAGCATTAATTTGATTGTCTAATCACTTTTTGATTCGAAAATGTATGTTGTAAGAGTATCCTATAAAATTTTATTTCTTTTTTTTTTATTTAAAAAGAATTTAAAAAACTAAAAACGCCTCAATTGTGGCTGTCGTTTATAATTGAATTATAATTAACGAAAATGCAAGCAGAAAATTTTGATATGTGTGTATGCAGTAAGTACCTATAGGTAGAAGGTAAAACCAACTTATCAACGATATTATCATTGAGATTTCCGGGAACATTGCTCATTATAGTGGCTGAAGTCGACGCGACGGTTGATCTAAATTTATATTGTTATTTTGCGCTCCTAACTAAAAACTGATTGATTTTTGTAATTTCGTCTTTTTTCTTCAGCTTCTGGTTTTGCTTTCCGTTTAGTACTTCCGTACTTATGTTTATAAAATGACTCATTTTACAGAATAAAGTAAGAGTTAATATCGGTAACATCTATCATCTATTACTATTAGTAATGCACGAATGGGAATGATCGAAAAACTGAATGGGATAAGGATAATTTTTCATTAAACGAGCACTTGCTTTTTATGAGTTTATTACTGTAGTTCTCACAATCTGCTTGTTGGTAATTCTTAAAAATACCCTTTTTACAACAAAAGCAAAACAACTTATTTACAAGGCAGGCATTTGTGGACATTTTATGATGCTTCTGTTTGTAAGTAAACATTGCTTCGCTTTTGTTAGAAAAAGGGTGTACATATTTGCAAAAATTACCGACAGTCACTCAAACTCATAAAAAACAAATGTTCGTTTAAAATGAGCAACAGTTTACACAATTTGTATAGTAAACAGGAAATATTAGTGACCACTAAAATTTATAAAGCCCAATTGCCATAAAGGCCATAAACATTCAATTTTATACTACATAGTTTTACTTCTCATAGCAAATCTTTGTAAAAACCCTTTTATTGGTTTGTTTTTATTCAGCACCGGGACCCTTTGAAGCCCGGGCCCGTGTTCCGCGGAACACGCCTCTTTACACCACTTGGTATAGGCTGTTTTCATAGATTTGAGTGAACAATGATATTCGTTAAAAGTTAGAGTTTGCCGGACGATACTCCTTTTTTTAATTATTATATATTATTTGTTAAATTTCGTAAAAGTTATAGTGTATAGTGTAGTGAATAAAAATAGCATTAAGGAACCCAATATATTATGTTGTGCGGTGTCTTCCGAGTGTATTACCACATCATTTGAACCGTAACATTTATATCTATACAGCTTTCAAATAGCAAGTGTATCTAAATTATTCCAGATCGTGTAGATTATTACTATTATTAGTGTTTTTCATTTTACGGTAAGATGGTTAATCAAAAGCCAATATCGAAGTTGAACGCTTACAATATAATAGTGGATTGCATCATAAGTGAAGACCCGTCATTTAATTTCCATGGTGATTTAAGTAAAACCATATACGACAACATTCTTTTAAAATTGAAGTCTACAAAATACGGCTACGAGAGCGTTGTACGTCGAATTTTGTTCACATCGTCATTTAAAGACTTGTTCACAAAACATGTGGCGGAGATACACAAGCTGGCCTTACCATTAACACATTGCAACTCACCTTGATTAATTTAGATATTGATCCCGTCATAATTAATGTGCATTATCGAAATTCACAATCAATTTATGGTAAATTGTGCAACATTTTTTACTGAAAAATTCTTTAAAAATCGTTTAAAATATATGCAATGTGGAGAAAGCTTCTAAATTTGGAAAAATGCCCCAAAACACAATCCAATAAATTACAAACTGTTAATCCATCGCCATCTATAGATAATAGATTTTGTATTTTAAAAAACGACTCATCCCACACTTCTGAAGCAGCGCCTACGAATATGCCCAGTACTATATTAATTGAAAACACCGTATCGCAACATGTTGACTCTTTGCCTTCCCTAATACCGTATGTAATTTGCAAGATTTATCACCCTTTCTGTTAAAAGTGCCGACCCAAATTTAGACTGCTTCTTCAACGATAGTGTGGATTTTGGTGACCATAATGACAACGTGACGTGTCAATATGATACCACTGTAATTAATGAACATCCGTCAACAATTAATGAAAGTATTATTCATAAGCATTCACCTACAAACTATGGT
Source organism: Vesta saturnalis (assembly GCA_036346205.1). Taxonomy (NCBI): domain Eukaryota; kingdom Metazoa; phylum Arthropoda; class Insecta; order Coleoptera; family Lampyridae; genus Vesta; species Vesta saturnalis. Next base: position 4,047,301 of record JARFJB010000317.1, on the reverse strand, counting down.
GTTCCACAAGAGTTGTTAAATTTATCGTCTCCAAACGGTGCAGCCTCTTTATTATTACCGTTTGACTCAAAAAATATATCAAGTTCGGAATATAAGTCTCTTAGGTATCAACACTGTTCGTATTTTGAGGGATCGTTTAAAATTCCAGTACAATTTTGGAATTTAATATACAAACATGGAAAATTAGAAACAAACTATTACCCGTATTATTTAAGAAATCGAATTAAAAAATATGTAAATAATGTCTGCGAAATAGTATTCAAATATGTTAAATATTTAAAGAAAGAAAATCTTACTAAAGTATTTGGGCTCTGCGTACATAATAAATACAACTGTAAGAAATTTAAGGTCATATTAAGAAACAAAATTTGTTATGTGTACAGTACAAATAAAGATTTTTGCCATAAAAAGAATTTAACTGGTCAAGTAAAAGGTATAGAGCGATGTATTCTAAAAAAAAAGTTAAGGAAACAACTTCCTTCACTTTATAAAAAAAGTATTCTATTGGAAACTAAAGAAAGTTTTGTTAATGCATCTAAAAATTTGAGTAAAATAAAATCTGATGACACATTTAGAAAAATTCGTTCAGAGGGTATGAGTGATTTAGATAGAAACAGAAATGATTTCCTGGATATCGCTTTAATGCAAATGGAGCACGAGGAATACATTAAAGAGGTGTCTATTCCTTTTAATGTTAAAATGTTTAGTGTTGAACAAGTTAATGCTTTGAAAGGAGAGGGTTTAGGTAAATCGTTACCTTTAATTTATTTTGACGCTACGGGAGGTGTAGTTAGAAGTCCACTTCCAAATACAAAAAAAAATTTATTTTACTGTGCCGTCATCAAAATACATACTACAAAAAGAATTTTTCCTATATTTTCAATGATATCATCCACTCATAATTCAAACACCATATTTCACTTATTGAACGATTTTCGTTATTTTTGTGAAATAGAGAAATGTTGGCCTATCTGCTCTGGAATTGTGTCGGATTTTTCCTTCGCAAATCTTCACGCAGCAGCAAAGTCATTTAATAGGTGCACTTTGTTAGAGTACTTAACAATATGTTTTAAAATAGTAAACAATCAACAGAAAAAAGACTGTTTGTTCGTAGGAATACACCTGTGTTGTGCACACTTTATGAAAATGGCCTGCAAAGACGTAGATAAACTATCTCAAAACAAACAACAGCAATTATATTTTAAAGATATCATAGCATCTGCAATTTTAATAAAAAACTTTAAGGTAATGGAAATATTTGTAAGAAATGTTTATATAGTTGCGTGCAGCCAATTTATAACCGATCCAGTACAAGAAGCTATTACCTTTCTCGGCAACGCGACTTTAATTAAAATTGACTACAATAGTGAATCAAAGTCTTCCTCCTCAATTAGTTCGGATATCAGCGACATAAGGAAAAATTCTTCCTTATTCGTTTCTAGTCCATTTTATCAACATTTTTTAAACATGAAAAATTTTGTTAAGCTAGAGAAATGCGGTACACTTAAGAATGAATTATACAATCCGAACTGGTTTGATTTAATTATTCAAAAATACTTTTCATTTTGTCCGTTATGGACTGGTCTAATCTTAGAAGATTGTGCCACCGTTAGTAATTCTATCATAGAGAATTATTTTGGTCAACTAAAGAATCACGTACTAGAAGGACAAAAAAATTTAAAGTGTTCTAGATTTGTTCGTAAGTTGAGAGAGGAAGTTATATCTTTAAGTGTGGAATGCAAGCTCGGCATTAGGAAGTCTAGGTTAACAAAGGAAAATGACCCCGAAGATGAGAAATGTTCTCAAGAATCATGGGCAAAGCGAAAAAAAAAATAAAACTGGTACCCACTTCAAAGGCAGATATTTACTTAATGTTTTTGAAAAAATGAAAAATTGTGCTAGAGATGATAGTGCCTCGAAACAAATTATATTTCCAGAGGAGGAAACAGACACTCAGCAATGCCTTTACTGTGGGAAAGGCGGGTCAGAAGACTTAGTTATTGCTTGGGTGCAATGCGATAATTGCAAAAGATGGATTCATCAAAATTGCGATAGATATTCCACAAATAAGACATACATTGGGGATTTCATGTGTCAGTTATGTAAGCTATCCTCGCAAGATGATGATTTATGCGTGGGAAAGAAGTTGTATATAGAATGTGAAAGTTTTTTACATAGTTTAACTTAAGTTGCGGTGATCGTAATTCTCTTGATAAAGAGACCATAAATCAAAATCAATGTCAACGTTGGAGAGACGAGAAAAATACGCTTAACATGTTCTTTTTTTGGAAGAGTATGCAAAACAGACAAGCTACTTTACCCCAACATAGTAAAACAAATTACTCGAGGTCAAAAGTTTTGCTCTAAACCTACCAACCACGGATTGCAACATGAAAGTATTGCCATACAACATTATTTGTCAAGTACAAATTCTATACATATGTTTCGCAAGGTTGGTTTAATAATACATGAAATAGAACCATTTTTGGCCGGTTCTCCTGATGGCTTTATTGGAAATGCCGGAATGATTGAAGTAAAATGCCCCTACTCTTTTAGGCAGGTAAACCCCCATAATGTACAATTTGATTTTCTTTCTAAAGATCAAAAATCGATAAATCATCAACACAATTATTATTACCAAATCCAGGGGTTGTTAGAGATTACCAATAGAGAATGGTGCGATCTAGTAATATACACATTTAGAGGATAAAGATAATTAGAGTCAACCGATCCAAATTATTTTGGAAAACTATTTATCTTAAACTCAAAAACTTTTATTATTTTTATATGTTACCAGCTGTAGTTCTACCAGAACATAATTTTTTGGACAAAGAAAGAAAATGGACAACGTCATATAAACTCGAATTTTTTGAAAACGGATTAGTCAAAGACCCCAACTACTATCGCACTCTAGAAAGCAAAAGGGGTTATGTTGTCACAAGTTCTCCCATAACGTTTTCTCTAAATGAAATTTTAATAGAGTGCTACATCACCTTAAATGACAAAGAATGGTTAAGTAGTTTCATTGTGGATCATTGTTTTAACATATTAAACGTCAACAGTCAGTACCAAATAATATCCGTTGAGAAATCATCGTACATATTTGGAAACCACACTTTAGACCAATCTTTTGTCAATAACGTTGAATTGATCCAGCATGAGATAGCAATGCCTATTGCTCTGCGAAATCATTTTATGTTAGTAGTAATTAACTTTTCCACCAAAAAAATGTTGTTTATTGATCCCAAAGGAAACGAATATATCCAATTTGATACTATGCTTAATCGATTTTAAATTTTATTCGATTAAAAATGTCGATGTTACAGGATGGAATATTGAAACCAAAAAGCACATCGTACAAGAAGATGATTATAATTGTGGTGTGATATAATTTATTACTTTTCAAAAATTGTAACAAACGGAATTTAAATGAAAGTATAAATATAGACAAATATAGGAATACACTAAAGCAAACTATTTTACATAATAGTAAAACTATGAAAAATAATTGCTTGTTTTGTTCAAAAGAAATTAATCATAATAGCGACCAAAATTTTCAGTGCAGATTATGTTTACGTTATATACATAACCAGTGCTTATTGCTTTTAAAAGAGATTGAAATTGGTGTGACTAAAGAGGAAAAATAATGAACGACATGTGCGATTTATGCCGCTTGTACTAAGTAATCAACGTATTCTTAAAAGTTTTAACCTAAGTTCATTTAATCTGTGTTAAAATAAGGAATCATATAAGATCAGTGACTTTAACTGTGAATAAGTGAGAAAATGTTGCTTTTTTGACTGAAATAAAATTAGTGTATAATGGTGTCTTCGGATAAAAATAATAAACAGTGAAAACAATTAAAAGTGGTTAACAGAAATAGAACTTCTTCCATAAAAAGTAAAATTTTGTTTATTGGTTGATCCGGAAAGTAAAAAATCTTCAAGGTGTCGGTACAATAATGTAAAATACCTCACGAAATCAGACGGCACATGCTTTTTAAACGATTTTGTAAGAGTGTAACATTTTAAAATTGTAGTTCTTATGTTAATAATTAAGCAACTTATTACTGTTAAACAAATTTAGGTCGTTAAAAGTACTCTTCTTTCGATATAAGTTTTTAAGAACTTGAGGGTAGTTTTCACCACCTTAGACAGGGCTGAAGTTATTTAAACCCTATATACTGGATTGCTAAGGTTAGTAGTAATTATTTAAAGTAATTCTGAAAGTGATATCTCGTTTTCTTCTTAGATATAAATTTTTAAGAAATTGAGGGTAGTTTTCACCATCTTAGACGGGGCTGAAGTTATTTAAACCCTATATACTGGATTGCTAAGGTTAGTAGTAATTATTTAAGGTAATTTTGAAAGTGATATCTCGTTTTCTTCTTCAGATATAAATTTTTAAGAAATTGAGGTAGTTTCCACCACCTTAGACGGGGCTGAAGTTATTTAAACCCTATATACTGGATTGCTAAGGTTAGTAGTAATTATTTAAGGTAATTCTGAAAGTGATATCTCGTTTGCTTCTTTAGATATAGATTTTTAAGAACTTGAGCGTAGTTTTCACCACCTTAGACGGGCTGAAGTTATTTAAACCATATACTGGATTGCTAAAGTTAGTAGTAATTATTTAAGGTAATTCTGAAAGTGATATCTCGTTTGCTTCTTTAGATATAGATTTTTAAGAACTTGAGGGTAGTTTTCACCACCTTAGACGGGCTGAAGTTATTTAAACCCTACATACTGGATTGCTAAGGTTAGTAGTAATTATTTAAGGTAATTTTGAAAGTGATATCTCGTTTCCTTCTTTAGATATAAATTTTTTAGGAGCTTGAGGGTAGTTTTCACCACCTTAGACGGAGCTGAAGTTATTTAAACCCTATATACTGGATTGCTAAGGTTAGTAGTAATTATTTAAGGTAATTCTGAAAGTGATATCTCGTTTGCTTCTTTAGATATAGATTTTTTAAGAACTTGAGGGTAGTTTTCACCACCTTAGACGGGGCTGAAGTTATTTAAACCCTATATACTGGATTGCTAAGGTTAGTAGTAATTATTTAAGGTAATTCTGAAAGTGATATCTCGTTTGCTTCTTTAGATATAGATTTTTTAAGAACTTGAGGGTAGTTTTTCACCACCTTAGACGGGGCTGAAGTTATTTAAACCCTATATACTGGATTGCTAAGGTTAGTGGTAATTATTTAAGGTAATTCTGAAAGTGATATCTCGTTTGCTTCTTTAGATATAAATTTTTTAAAAACTTGAGGGTAGTTTTCACCACCTTAGACGGGGCTGAAGTTATTTAAACCCTATATACTGGATTGCTAAGGTTAGTAGTAATTATTTAAGGTAATTCTGAAAGTGATATCTCGTTTGCTTCTTTAGATATAGATTTTTTAAGAACTTGAGGGTAGTTTTCCCCACCTTAGACGGGCTGAAGTTATTTACACCCTATATACTGGATTGCTAAGGTTAGTAGTAATTATTTAAGGTAATTCTGAAAGTGATATCTCGTTTGCTTCTTTAGATATAGATTTTTTAAGAACTTGAGGGTAGTTTTCACCACCTTAGACGGGGCTGAAGTTGTTTAAACCCTATATACTGGATTGCTAAGGTTAGTAGTAATTATTTAAAGTAATTCTGAAAGTGATATCTCGTTTTCTTCTTCAGATATAAATTTTTTAAGAAATTGAGGGTAGTTTTCACCACCTTAGACGGGGCTGAAGTTATTTAAACCTTATATACTGGATTGCTAAAGTTAGTAGTAATTATTTAAGGTAATTCTGAAAGTGATATCTCGTTTGCTTCTTTAGATATAGATTTTTTAAGAACTTGAGGGTAGTTTTCACCACCTTAGACGGGGCTGAAGTTATTTAAACCCTATATACTGGATTGCTAAGGTTAGTAGTAATTATTTAAGGTAATTTTGAAAGTGATATCTCGTTTCCTTCTTTAGATATAAATTTTTTAGGAGCTTGAGGGTAGTTTTCACCACCTTAAACGGGGCTGAAGCTATTTATACCTTATATACTAGATTACTTTTTTATTTAAGTCAAATATGAGGGAGAAATCTCTTTGAATTGTAAATTTTAAGTTAGTAGTTAATTTTATTTTTAATGCACGCCTATGTGTTTTCGGGTATTTTCGGAATTTTGGCTGCTGCCTTTTAGCTGCTAAGTTCACGCAGGTTCACGATAGTAAGGTTAACATTAATTATTACAAAAGTGAAGCAACTTTTGTGATAAAATGTAGTGATAGAATATTTAAAATAAAATGAACCACCGTTGAAATTAAGATGTATACAGGGTGAGGCGCGAAGAGCTATGATTAAAAGTAATGGCGGATGCAGTTATGTTAAAAATCTGAAATTACGAAGCTGGAGGTTTTGGATGACGCTGAGTTCAAATATAATGTTGTCCGGTTATACCGGAAGTAGGCGTCAACCGTGTTATTTTAATTGGAACCTTACTTCCAGAATTACAAGACATAACTTAATGAAAAGGATTCATAAAAGTTTAGAAGTAGATGGTGCTAATTTTGAATACTTATTATAAAACTTTATTTGTTTAATATTACCTTTAGTTATTTTTGTGTGTGTTATCTAATTAAAATAATACAAAATACCTAGTCAACGTTCTTAATGATATCCACAACTAATAATCCTTTGAGGCTATTGGTTACTTTTCAGAATTAATAACTTATAAAAAATAACAAGATATCATCTTAAATAATGGAAATCATGGCCTACCCTTTACTAATGTTGAAATAATTAAGTGTTGTTATGTTTTAACTAAGATAATAAAATATCTCAAAAGTGGTTGGATTTAGGTATAGGAATACTGATACCAAACGAATTGGCTTAAAAAATACAGCGGAAAATGTAATAAAATACAGGGTGTTCTATTTAAAGTAAGCAACTTATAATTGATTTAAATTGTGCATGTTGGCGGCTAAGTTTGAAACACCCTGTTTGAAATATCAATGAGATGGATACATGGAGTTAACGGGCAAGCGCTTGTTGTTTATTGGTTACAATTTCACGTCACTAGCTTCGTTATTAATGGAGATATCGTTATTCAATGTGGATTAGGATTTTTCAAAATTAAAAAAATCGATATATCTCGAAAATACTTCATTTTGGTATAGACATTGTGCACAAATTTGATCTAGAATTTCATGTAGAATTCTAAAATAAAATAAAAATATTAGGTTCTATTTAAAATACAAAGTTGACGTCTATTTCCGGTATAACCGTAAGTGCCACATTCAGGTTCTCCAAAACCTACAGTTTCATGATTTCAGATTTTAACATAACTATATCCGCCATTACTTTTAATCAAAACTCTTCGCGCCACACCTGTATAGTTTAGGAGATCATAGTAGGCTGCTGTCATAGGTGAAATGGGATTACTTCAAGTGTCCAATAAGTTAGTGTGTAATAATATATTTCAACAATACAATACGTGATTTTGAGCCGATTTAAGCAAATATATACAAGTGTTGCCGTTTTGAGATAATGCCACTTTTAATATTTCTTGATTTTACCGTTTTCTGCAAATATCAGAAAGTACAATCTTATCGCAAATTTATACTGTTTTTTATTCTCATGAAGTGATTGTTCATATTATTTTATCAGAAAAGCCTAAACTGTCTTTGGTTCTTGCCTAGAACTTAAACATGAAAGTTTTAATTTGTAAAAAGCAATCACTAAAATTCAAACGGATTTAGTCTAAAATCTTTCGTTATTTTTTCAATTTCAGTAAAACTTCTTTGGGCGATGGTCTTTAAGATAGCATGAATAGATTTAGAAAAATTTTCACAAATTGGAAAATTGAATTTAATTACAAAATATAGGCGCATTCCAAAACGTAAAATAGCCCTTCATTATTTAGTTTAAATAGTTTAAAAAATCAGATTTTAGAAAATGTTTTGCGGTTATCGCTCCACCCAGTACTTGAGTTTACAGAAACTGTTTCTGAATTCAAGATTTCTTTCACCTCACTAACACTGGAATGTAAAATTTTCTTAGCAAAATCGAGTTTATTTTCAAGTGAATCTACATTGCTATTTAAAACGTCACTTTTGACTTTTCGTTTATTTAGTGGAAATAATTTCAATTGTGGTAAATTTAATACAATCGTGCAAAAAGTATGAGCATCACGAACATTAAGGGTTGTACCGGTCTCCGGCCAAATTCGCTATCGCTCAGCCTCCAAACATGGCGGCGACCGGTAAACGTCCTTACTGTTCTTGATACTCAATATAATATTGCCTCGTGCAGTACTAATTTTGAACACCAATAATAATACTATTAATGTTTTAATAAATCGGACATTTTCTAAAATCTGCTTTTTTAAACTATTTAAACTAAATAATGAAGGGCTATTTTACGTTTTGGCTAATGCGCCTAGGGTACTTTGGTAATTAAATTCAATTTTCCAGTTTGTAAAATTTTTGTAAATCTATTCATGCTATCTTAAAGACCATTGCCCAAGGAAGTTTTACTGAAATTGGAAAAAATTAACGAAAGATTTTAGACTAAATCCACGTTTGAATTTTAGTGATTGCTTTTTACAAATTAAAACTTTCATGTTTAAGAAGTTCTAGGCAAGAACCAAAGACATATTAGGCTTTTCTGATAAAAGAATATGAACAATCACTTCATAAGGAATAAAAAACTTAGTATAAATTTGCGATAAGACTGTTACTTTGTACACTTCGATATTTGCAGAAAACACGGTAAAATCAAGAAATATTAAAAGTGGCATTATCTCAAAACGGCAACATTGGTATATGGGTATGTTTGCTTAAATGGCTCAAAATCACGTATTCTATCACTTTAAATTTTGCATCGATGTACCAAGCACTGTATATATATATATATATATATGATATATATATATATATATATATATATATATATATATATATATATATATATATATATATATATATATATATATATATATATATATATATATATATATATATATATATATATATATATATATATATATATATATATGCTGTGAACATCTGTGTGGAAGAGAGCAGCCTGTTTGTATCCGATACGTGGTTTAAACATAAAAATGTGCATATGTATACATGGCAAAGAGGTGAATCTAAAAGTATGATAGACTTGATAGTGTATGATGACGGCTTTGAAAGCTGGTGAAAGATCAAAAGTAATGCGCGGATCGGAGTGAGGATCGGACCACTTTTTGGTTATATTGAGAGTGTGTTTAGGGCAAACATGGGTCTGGAGAAGGAAAACAAATGTAGTGCTAACGTCCAGAATTAGGGAAGACAAACTAGTGGATAATGGTGCGAGAATGTAATACGCAGATGCTGTTAGTAAAGAGTTGAATGTTGATGAAACAGTGTAGAACCAACAAATAGAAGACAACTGACGTTGAAAGTGCATGGATAATCTTGAAAATCTGTGCTGTCAATTGTGTCCTGCGGATATGTGGAAGGGCGACTGTAGGTAGACAGAAAAAATGTGATTGGTGGAATAAGTCGGTGAAAAAGGCAGTATGTAAGCAAAAAGATGCGTACATGGCAATGATTGCTGCAAGAAATGAGATTGAGAAAAAGGTATGAGGTGTACAGATTAAGAAACAAAGAAGCGAAGGAGGCAGTGAGAATAAGTAAAGAGGAAGTGGTGGCTGTGGAAGGAGAGAAAATGCAGAATGATTTTGAGGGTAACAAAAAACTCTTCTAGAAATGGGTTAAAAATACAAAACGTGGCCCAAAACAGAACGCTGCAGGAGTGATAAATATTAGCAACGAAATAGTATGGGACGATTGTGAAATGCTGGCAAGAATATTTCGGAAAGCTATACAGTAGTGTGGAAAATTAGACTGCAGGGTTACATAAGGAGAATGAAGAAGGAATGGTGAGTGAAACTGAGGATATGGGGATAAATGAGGCAGAGAAAACGGTACGCAGGTTGAAAAACGTCAAGGGAGCAGGCGTAGATGAAATCACTGGTGTAATGCTAAAGTATGGGGTGCAAAGCTTATACGAAGATTGTGTGAATTATTCAATGTGTGCCTTATGTGTGGAAAAGTGCCGAAGGATTGGAAGAGCGCGATCATTGTACCATTATAAGGGTAAGGGAACAAGAGTAGTAAGAACTACTGAGGAATAAGTTTGCTCAGTGTGCCTGGTAAAGTATTTGGAAGAATACTGATTGATAGAGTACGAGAAACTACACAAACTAAGATTTGGGATGAGCAAGGGGCTTCATACCAGGGAGAGAATGTGTCGATCAGATGGTTGTTCTCCAGCAGGTGATCGAAAAGTGTTTAAGGGTAAAAGGAAACTGTACTGTGCGTTTGTAGATCTGGAGAAAGCATACGACCGAGTGAATAGGAGAAGCTGTGGAAGATATTAAATGAATATGGCGTAAATAAAGGTCTAATAATGGAATAAGAGCAGTATACAAGGTAGTCGGGCATGTGTTAGGGTGAGAGGAGGTGTGAGTGAATACTTTATGTTGAGCAAGGAGTGCGACAAGGCTGTGTGATATCACCGTGGTGTTCAATGTATACATGGATAAATGTGTTAGAAAGCATGTACCGATACAAATGGTGTAATGGTTGGTGACGTAAATTTACGGCTTCTGGTGTATGCAGATGACACAGTCTTATTAAGTGACAGTGCGGATGAGCTATAAACCGCTCTGAGGAAGTTTAATACAGTCTGTGAGAGCATGGATCTAAAAGTAAACGTGACAAAACTAAAATTGTGGTGTTCAATCGGAAGGTGGAAAGGAGAGTAGAGTATTTACTCTGAAAGATGAAATTGTGGAGCAAGTGGACGAGCTGGTATATCTGGTAGAATGTTTTCTGCAGATAGTGCAATGGAGGGCGCGATTGGACGAAGGTTCAGTGTTGGAGGAAAGTGATTGGAGGTATGTGAACGATATTGAGAAAGAAAGCATGAGCGTTGCTGCGAAACGAGCACTCTATAATGGCGTGTTTTCCCCATCAGTACTGTCAAAAAGCACTAAAGAAAATAAATGCCGTGGGTATGAGATTCTTGAGAAGCGCATGTGGTAAAACGAGAAGGGACGAGATAAAGAATGAATGCATAATGACGGAGTTTGGCGAGGAAAAACGATGATGGGTAGATATAAAAGTAGTACATTACGTTGGTTTGGTGACATTGAGAGAATGAACAACGCAAGATTAACGAAGCAAATATATGTGGGTAGGCCGCGTAAAACTTGGCTGAATATAGTAGAATGTATGATAAAGGAAAGAATATCGCTTCGTTTTCGAAATATAGGTGTTAAAGTTTTAAGAAAAACCATTTTTATCATATCTTTATATCACTCTAGATATCTAGATAAAATTTAATACTCATCTTTCGAACATCAAAGAACATTTTTGGCATAAAGGTTCTTTAAAATGTCTACCAGTGGCGACCGTACGATATTTGAACTGAATATTATTGAATGCAAAAATGGTGCGCTACTACGATTTCTGAGAATAAACTTTTTTTATTTTTATTATTTTACCTACTTAAAGCACGCCTTAGCGTGTTTAAATCGAACTTTCAAAAACGTGCATTTTTAAAGTTACCATGGCAACATCAACAATTCAAGAAACGTGAAGTCTAAGTTACCCGCGTTTTAAAGACCTTTTATCCACTTATACTGTAATATACTATTTGAAATTCCATTTAATTTACGCAAATTTGATCCTTGACTTTTTTCCGTACGACGCGACGCACCGTTTTGCGTAAAAAAATAATAAATTATTGTAAACTTTAGGGACCACATTAAAATTCTTTATTCGTTTATGAATAAAATAATTTTTGCGCGCTATGCTCTATCTGGTTGTTTACCTCGCCTGTTTCCATGACAGTCAGTTTTGTTTACTAGTTGCTAAGATTAAGTACGACGGTAAGTATTTTACCGTTCTAGAACGTTCGTAAATTCGTTCAATTTTAAATAATAACAATTTTATAATATACCTATTAACATAAATATTGAAAGCACAATTATTATAATTTCCAATTGTCACCGTAAGCTTGTTTTGGTAAACAGATGCCGATGAGATTTTATATTTGTAATATATGTCCAAATAGTTAACTTTATAGTGTGAAATATGTTAATAACAACCAATAATAATCGCTGAATATTTGTCTTCGTTTGGGTTGGACAATGATTAATCCATCACGTTCCTCAAAGTCTTCTATTTTTATCTTAATCCTAATATCATTCCTACCTATAAAAATATAATAAATAAATAAATTAAACAATAATAAATTACTCATGTATCTTTACTTTAATATGTAATCTACTACTTTGTGTGCAAGAAATTCTTCAGATTCCTTAAAATATTCATTCTAGTTTTCAATGTTATTTTCACAAAAAACTATAATGGTTGCAGTTATTTACAAATTGTTATAGCAATGATATAGATAACAAGAAATAGATGTCCATGTCAATGACTTTACAAGGTGATAGTAAAAGCGCCACCAAACAACCTGGACAAGCTTTTTAAAAGCGCTGAAATTCAAATTCCGTAATTTTATAATTTACAAATTACAGGAAGTTTAAGTATAAGTAGTCGTAAACAATTTAAATCATCATTAGAAGAAACGGCGAACAGATGAAACCTTATAATAATAATAATAATTTAATGATCATATGGCTATAAAGAATAGAAATAGTCAACAAAATTTGTAACACATTAAAATGACACGTTAAAATATTCTTTTACGGAATAAAAGCTGTGCATCAAAAGCATTTCCTTAACAGTATTTTTAAATGAAATATTGCTGTTTATCATTCGTATAGACAGTGGTAAATGGTTTAAATGTTGAGTGGCATCACTTTTACCGTTTTGTGTTAAAGTTAATTTACATTTAGGTATTACAATGTTTTCTGTACAACGTAAGTTGTAGCGATTGATGTTTACAATTTTATCATAGTTATGAATATTGCTAACATACATAACAGAATTTAAAATATAAAGTGAATCATAGTAAGACGCTATTATGGTAGACATATTGTCAAACTTTCTTAGTCTCAAATTACAACACAATACTAGGACAATTTTTATCAGGTTATTAATATGATAATTCCAGGAAGATTACAATCTATTGGTACTGATAGATAACACCGCGCTGGTAGCGTAGTGGTAACACGCCTGCTTATCATTCAGGTAATGGATCCGATTCGTTACCGTCTACCTTGTATGAGGTTCTTTTAGGGTTTTCATACACACGTAGTGCATAGTCACTGCGTATATGCACACCATGTGCGACTACTTAGCGAATGCTGAGTAAATTTTCCTCAAAACCCTAGCTCCGTTCCTTCCGATCCTATCCTGACCACGATCTTAATCCCACCATGCATATACGTAGTATGTATGTATGGTGAATCATTATTGAGAAGGAGCTCGAAATTCGACAGTTTCCTTTTCCATAAATAACATGGATAACATACTTATCCAGCTTACATTTGCTTTTGAAAAGGTAGATTTTAGCAATTCAAATATTGCTTCATTCTGATTTAACGTCCATGTGTTTAAAACCCCAGCTAGTGTTTGTTTTGATGGTAACACAAAATTGACAGTAAAAATCTGTATGCTGATCCGCTTTGTTTGAATAACGCCAAAGCAAGTGTTTTATCAGCATTGGTGAATTTTCGTCCGTTTGGCTTCTTCTTACGATTCTATTGACATTTAATGAATATTTTAGCACACGATCCTTATTCATTGTATGCAAAACTCTGCTTCCCAGTTTTGCGGTTTTCTTTAATCTGTCTGTAAAAGAAATAGACGATTTTTCATCGTTCTGTCCTCTCTTCTCAACTTGACAATTTCACGATATAAATTTTTTTCTTTGGTGATAAATGTTTTTTCATGGAATAACCAATGGAATCTAGTAATGTAGATCTTTGTTGGGATCCTTAAAAAAATATCAATTTAGTTATACCCAGTTTAGCGTTTGTTTCGTAAAACCAAATAATCATATAATAAATGCATACAAACAAAGTCTGAATCAGATGTATCTGCATTAAGCAACAGCAAATTATCTCATGATTGCCATGTAATTTTTTTTTAATCTTAACTTGTAAAATGTGAAATGATCACATTTGATTCAGGTTATCGAGCATTTGACCAAGTTTGGCATAAGTGTTCACTTGCCAAACTCACCTCGTTTGGGTTTGATGATACGCTCATCAACTGGATTTCTAGTTTCCTTGATAAAAGACGAATACGTGTCGTAGTTGATGGCTTTTTCAAAAGAAGTTAGCATTAACGCGGGCGTACCACAGGGATCCGTTATAGCGCTACATTTTTCTGCTGTACATAAACGACCTTATTTCTTCAACAACTAACATCCATTGCTTTGCTGACGATAGCACTCTTCACTGTAGTTCATCTCAGTCTACTTATAGTGATAATCCACCTTCTATGTCAAATCAAGAAATTAAAGCTGAAATGGCAAATACAATCAACAACGACATTCAACGTATTCTCGAATGAGGAAGCAATAATCTAGTTAAATTTAATGCTAACAAAACTCAGTGTTGCCTTGTGTCCCAAAAAGATCGATCATTTCCTCTTGTAAGTATGAATAGCTCAGTTCTTAAGTTTTCAGACTCTATTACTCTGTTGGGTATGACTGTATTTCAAATCTCTCATGGGTTGACCATCTTCTGTCAGCTACCAAAACAGCTGCTCGTAAAATAGGCTTTTGTACAGATCTAAGCAGTACTTTACCTCGACAACTCCTTCTGCTGTATAAGGCGCAAATTCGGCCTCATCTGGAACATAATTCTCACCTCTGTTAGTGCTAATACGCTCTCGATATCGTCGATCGTATTCAAAGAGAGCGATTAGCTATAAATGATCCGTCCTTAACTTCTCACATACAGTCCCTTGAGCATAGAAGGATGGTTTCAGTTCTTTCTTTGTATTGTCGTTATTACAACGGCTATTGTGCTGGTGAATTACATTCTTTGATACCATCTCCGGCTATCTTTGCGAGAAACACTGGTTGTCATTCACATCATCAGTATGCAGTACAAATCTCCACTTGTCGTACCAAACGGGCGCAATCACATTTTCTACACGGCTTCTAAACCTGGAATGATCTCCTAGTTCCTGTTTTCCTCTCACTTATGATATGAGAAAATTTAAGATAGCTGTCCATAGGCATCTATTGGCAATTCATTATCCCTCTATCCATCCTCCTAAGTGTTCCTGAGTGCTTTACACGATATTATTTACTGTTCAGGTCCACAATCATTAAAAAAAAATGCTACAATTTACTTTTTAAAGATCATGTAGTTACTATTAAATCTGATCAATATTTACTAACATCAAATATTATGAAGTAGTAAAGTAAAGTTTCTTATTTTGATTAAAATGAAGTTTTATTTTTAAAACATACTTGCGTTAGTGGATGGCTAATATGTTAGACTGCTCAATGATTTTAAGAATATATTCATGTCTTTCTGTAATAGAAATAGCTTCGGTTGATGTTGATGAAGTGGATCATCCATGATTAGATTTGTCATGAACTAGAAAAGGACAAAATTTTGCTTTAAGAAGATATGAATAAAAAAATTAAACTTGCATTTGTCTATAACTGAATCTTCGACAACATTGCATAAAGCAATGTTATTAAAACTACCTGGTAATTTTAGCTGTGGATATGCTGTTTTTGTTAGTTTATTATTTGAAGCAAATACCTATTTCACAAGTCAATCCACTTTTAACAGAACCTTGAATTTGCCTTGATTCGGAAAACGATGTATACTTTCCTTTTTGAGTCGCAACAATCAGAAACAGCACAATATGAACCGACCATATTATACGCTTATTATACGCCTTACTTCTAGATAATTAATATACTATAATAGTGCTCTGTAAAATTTTTCACGATCTAAGCTAATGCAAGTTGTGAAGTCCACTTTTATAAAATTATTTACGAACTTAGTCAATAAAGAGTAATTTAGTAAAATGCTGTACCATTTAGAAATTGAATTAACTCTAATTGTTGTTTTACAAGTTTTTCCACTGAAATTAACATTAATTGATTTTTTTATGATTGTGGACCTGAACAGGCTAAATTTAGCCTATCGTGCTAAAGCACTCAGGAACACTTAGGAGGATGGATAAGGGACAATGATTGCCAATAGATGCCTATGAACAGCTACCTTAAATTTTCTCGTATCATAAGTGAGAGGAAAGCAGGAACTAGGGAGATCATTCCAGAGTTTAGAAGCCGTGTAGAAAATGTGGATTGAGCCCGTTTGGTACGACAAGTGAGATTTGTACTGCATACTGATGATGTCAATGAGCGAACCGAGTGTTTCTCGCAAAGATAGATGGTATCAAAGAATATAATTCAGCAGCACAATAGCCGTTGTAATAACGATAATACAAAGAAGAACTGAAACCATCCTTCTATGCTCAAGGGACTGTATGTGAAAGTTAAGACGGGTCATTTATAAGCCAATCGCTCTCTTTGAATACGATCAACGATATCGAGAGCGTATTGGGGAGCACTAACCCAGAGGTGAGAATTATATTCCAGATGAGGCCGAATTTGGGCCTTATACAGCAGAAGGAGTTGTCGAGAGGTAAAGTACTGCTTAGATCTGTACAAAAGCCTATTTTACGAGCAGCTGTTTTGGTAGCTGACAGAAGATGGTCAACCCATGAGAGATTTGAAGATACAGTCATACCCAACAGAGTAATAGAGTCTGAAAACTTAAGAACTGAGCCATTCATACTTACAACAGGAAATGATCGATCTTTTTGGCGGACACAGGCAACACTGAGTTTTGTTAGCATTAAATTTAACTAGATTATTGCTTCCCCATTCGAGAATACGTTGAATGTCTTTGTTGATTGAATTTGCCATTTCAGCTTTAATTTCTTGATTTGACATAGAAGGTGGATTATCACTATGAGTAGACTGAGAGATGAACTACAGTGAAGAGTGCTATCGTCAGCAAAGCAATGGATGGGGTTAGTTGTTGAAGAAATAAGGTCATTTATGTACAGCAGAAAAGTGTAGGCGCTATAACGGATCCCTGTGGTACGCCCGCGTTAATGCTAACTTCTTTGAAAAAAGCCATCAACTACGACACTAGAAACTCAGTTGATGAACGTAACATTTAACCCAAACGAGGTGAGTTTGGCAAGTAAAGACTTATGCCAAACTTGGTCAAATGCCTTTGAGATATCTAAAGCGACTACAACTGTTTCACCGGACTGCTCCACTGTATTGTTCCAAACTTGGGTCACATATGAAAGAAAATCACCTGTTGAACGACTTTGCCTAAACCCATATTGGTGGTCACTAAGAAGTTTGTTAGTTTCAAGGAACGTGAGCAGTTGCTGATTGATGGCTTTTTCCGTGATTTTAGGCAAAATGGAAGAGACGGCAATTGGTCGGTAATTTCAGGAATCGGTCTTATCGCCTTTTTTGGAAACATTTGCTAACTACCATGATGAAGGAAGAAGACACAGAGATCGTATAGAGCTTAGATAGGACTGGTACTAGTTCGGGGGAACATTTCTTCAAGACAATAGCTGGGATACCGTCTGGGCCAGTCGCCTTATTGAGATCAAGTCTACTGATGATCGATTCCAAGAGCTTGTACCGAAAATGAATTGGTTTTATAGCGTATGAAGAAGAGTTGATTAGGGGCACCTTTTTTCCAGAATCATTGAGATACGAGTTTGATGCAAACACATCCACAAAGACATTGGCTTTGTCTACAGAATCAGCAACTACCGATCCGTCAATAAACGTCAGAGGGGGAAATGAAGATGTTCCAAAGTTTTTACTAATGGCTTTAGCTAAAGACCAACATTTACGACTGCATAAAGAGATGTAGGTAGTTCATTACATTTTCGTTGTTCGAACAACTTTTTAGTTTTTGTGATGACACTTTTGCTGATATTCCTAGCACCAATGTATTCTACATGACTGTCGACCGATTTATTAGATTTCCATTTAATGTAATATTTATTTTTAAAGATATTGCATCAGCAAAGCCTTATTCAACCAGGGTTGGGAACGTGAATGACCTATACAGTACTGTTTTTGGGAATGTATAACTCTAATCCCATGAGGATGACTTCAGATACTGAAAGAGCGATGTCCGAAGAAGAGGACAACTTAAAACAATATTCACACCATGGAAAGGTTGCAAAGGAATCCGTAAATCACTCCATCGAGCTGACTTAAAACACCACAAGGTTTATCAGTTTTGCGAACAACAGTGGAATTAGGTACAGTAGAAATGATTTCTATTAGACATGGTCGGAAAGACCTAAAGGCGAAAGAACGGAAGTTTATAAACAAGAGGGTTTGATGTAAGAAAGAGATCTAGAAGATGTGGAGTATGGTTAGGGTTATCAGGATTCTTGTGGGTTCAGAAATCATTTGTGTGAGATCACATGAAATAGCAAATGTTTCTGCACTATGACCAGCAGGATTTGTAGTAGATGAAAACTGAAGCCATTTAGAGTTATGAACATTGAAATCGCCTACAATTGAGATATCGTAAGATGGAAACTGAGACAGGAGTCAACTTTCATACTAAGGCAATCGAAGAAGTCTTGAAAGTTACTGTCATTAGGAGACCTATAAATGCAACAGTAGATTTCACAAAATTAGGACCATAATGTTTAAACCAAATCACGTCAAAATTTGGCCATGCAGGAAAATAGTTTTTATTTTTTTACGCAAAAACGGTGCACCGTACGGAAAAAAGTCAAGAGATCAAATTTGCTCATAATGAAATGAAGATTTCAAAAATAATTTTATTTTCAGAAAATACAGTACCGTACCATTTTTTCCTTCAATTATATTCAATTCAAATACCGTACGGACGCCACTGGTAGACATTTAAAAAAATCTTTACACCAAAAAAATGTTCTTTGATACTCGAAAGATGTGTATTAAATTTTAAAGAGATGTCTAGAGTGATATGAAAGATATGATAAAAAATTATTTTTTTAGTGACACCACACAGATAAAAGTCAGGGGGGGGGGCAAGATCTCGCAAGTCATTGTACTAGTCCATTGTTTGGAATAACTCTCTCATTAAAGTTTTCTCTTAGAAAACGTCGCACGTTACGAAGCATTATGAACCAGGCAGCCATCCTGCCAAGTGTTTCGCATGTTATCAGGGTTAATAATTTCTCTCTTGGTGGGCATTATCTCCTTCGTTAGTTGCTCCATATACTTGTTTCCAGTTAAGGTGTCATCAAATATGAAAGGATCTATTAACCACACCAGGCATTAGAACAAAATCGAACTTGAAATCTTATTTGATTTACGGATCGTGGATTTTCAGTAGACCAATGATGATAGTTATGCCTATTAAACACTAGACAATTGATAAACCGTGTTACATCTGTTCCAAGTATTTTCCTAGGAAAATCAGCATCATTTACACATTTTTGCACATACCACCTGCTGAATTGTAATCTCCGGTGGTAGTCATTCTCGCTTAAGCCTTCTACAAATGTTGGTTTGTATGGGTGGTATTTGATTTTCTTCAATGTTTCGTGAACACCGGATTTCGGAATAACAGTGTCTTGAACGACTTGACGAACTGATGTACTTGGATTATTCGCAACATTTTGCAAAATAATATTTTCGCGTGTATCAGCATTGTTTACCTAGCACTTGGGTCTTTTTTATGCAAAGGTTCCAAAGTTCATTAAATTTTTTATTATGCTATTAAGAATTGTACGGTGTGGTAGTGATCTTTCCGGAAAATGCTGAACGTAACTCGTGCAAGAATTTTCAGAGTTTCGATTTGTTTTGAAATAAACTTCCAACATATCAATCTTTTCTTCATTAGTAAGTTTATGTGCCATTATCAGTACGACGCATAACTGTCCTCAATGACTACTACATAATGTCCTGACGCACTTACCAATTCCTATGTTAATATTGACAGAGCCTTGCCACTTGCAGAAACGGAAAGCAGAGAGAAAAGAAGGGGAAGAAGGGTCGCTACCCACTTGCTGATGGAAGGAAATTGCAGGTGTCAGTCGGTTCGGGTCGGGGTCAAGAAAATTCCGGTAGAGAGGTAAGGACACCAGGAGTCGTTACCCTATGGAAGAAATCACCGTTATTCCAGCTCCTGAACAACACCGTCTGAAAGAGGTGAGTAGGCATTTGACCAAGTTTGGCATAAGTGTTTCCTTGCCATACTCACCTCGTTTGGGTTAAATGATATGCTCATCAACTGGGTTTCTAGTTTCCTAGATAAAAGACGAATACGTGTCCTAGTTGATGGCTTTTTTCAAAAGAAGTTAGCATTAACGTGGGCGTACCGCAGGGATTCGTTATAGCGCCTACACTTTTTTTGCTGTACATAAACGACCTTATTTCTTCAACAACTAACCCCATCCATTGCTTTGCTGACGATAGCACTCTTCACTGTACTTCATCTCAGTCTACTCATAGTGATAATCCACCTTCTATGTCAAATCAAGAAATTAAAGCTGAAATGGCAAATTCAATCAACAACGACATTCAACGTATTCTCGAATGAGGAAGCAATAATCTAGTTAAATTTAATACTAACAAAACTCAGTGTTGCCTTGTGTCCGCCAAAAAAGATCGATCATTTCCTCTTGTAAGTATGAATAGCTCAGTTCTTAAGTTTTCAGACTCTATTACTCTGTTGGGTATGACTGTACCTTCAAATCTCTCATGGGTTGACCATCTTCTGTCAGCTACCAAAACAGCTGCTCGTAAAATAGGCTTTTTGTACAGATCTAATCAGTGCTTTACCTCTCGACAACTCCTTCTGCTGTATAAGGCCCAAATTTGGCCTCATCTGGAATATAATTCTCACTTTTAGGTTAGTGCTCCCCAATACATTCTCGATATCGTTGATCGTATTCAAAAGAGAGCGATTAGGCTTGTAAATGACCCATCCTTAACTTCTCACATACAGTCCCTTGAGCATAGAAGGATGGTTTCAGTTCTTTCTTTGTATTATCGTTATTACAACGGCTATTGTGCTGCTGAATTATATTCTTTGATACCTTCTCGGGCTATCTTTGCGAGAAACACTCGGTTCGCTCATTCTCATCATCAGTATGCAGTACAAATCTCCACTTGTCGTACCAAACGGGCGCAATCCACATTTTTCTTCACGGCTTCTAAACTCTGGAATGATCTCCCTAGTTCCTGCTTTCCTCTGACTTATGATATGAGAAAATTAAAGGTAGCTGTTCATAGGCATCTACTGGCAATTGATTATCCCTCTATCTATCCTCCTAAGTGTTCCTGAGTGCTTTAGCACGATAGGCCAAATTTAGCCTGTTCAGGTCCACAATCATAAAAAAAGGGTAACCAGAGGAAAGGATAAACCAATAGGAAAAAGAGTGTTGTGGTATAAAACAAAACATATAATTGCTAAATCAAATAAAAATACATATAGAAATAAAACGTGTTTCAAAATAGACCAATTTTATACACAAACAGACAAATAAATTGGAATTAATGTCCACAACGAGGTAAACACACAACTAAACAAATAACTAAATTGATGGGCCAACGCGTAGATACGTTTATTGATTTAAAATTTAAAGAAAACAAAATGTAAGAAATGACAACACGAGCTTAATAAACTATTTCGTTTAACATTGAATGTAACGAAAATAGTTATTTTTGTATCTAGTGCGCGTAATGCAACTTTGGTGATCGAGAATTGAATTTTTTAACGAGGCGCAGCCGAGTGAAAAGATTTGTCGAGATCACCAAAGTAGTTCGCGCACGTGTTGCAAACAAAATTTTTTCTACATCCATCAAAATATGTATAACCCTTAAATTGTTTTAAAATAAGTTTAGTAATATGCTTAGTTTAATACAAAAAAATATGATGGAACTGGTTTAAAATCTTTTTCGCGTCAGTTTTCCAGTACCTGATATTTTAACTATAAAATAATGGAAATTTCGAGCGACTACCTAATTTGATAGATGCAGCCAATTCGGTAATTTCAAATCTTTTACCGGAGAAATCGAGGCGGCAAAATAACCGAAAGGTGAAGTCTTCCACGTTATGGGCAATATACTCAATGTTGAAATCAACACTTAGTGTTAAAGAAAACGTGGGTTTTAAGAAATTTACCAAGTTGATTCCATATTTGAAAAAGCTGTCAGTTGGAAACCGTCCTAAGAAATCTAAGGTATTCACTCAAGAGGAAGTTAATCAATTCATAAGAGAATCAGACGGTGAAACGTACTTGATGGTTAAGGTACATTTTTAATGATTGTTTTATGTTTTTAAATTATTAAATATCGTCATTGATTCCCTTTTAGGTCGTTTTAATACTGAGTATTTCGGGTGCTTGCCGCCGTGAAGAACTCATTAAAATGACGGTCGATGACGTAGAAGATAAAGATTCCATTTTGATTGTTAAAGTACTCGACACAGTTTACCGAAAATATGCTGTTCTTCGTCTGAGTTATGCTACCAGTCGTTGATTATTTTTTAGGTATAAAAATGAAAGATGTTTTAACCAAGTTGTCGGAATAAATTGTATTGCAAAGATGCCTAGCTCAATAGCGAGATACCTAAATTACCAAATTTTGATGCCTACACTGGTCACTGTTTTCGGCGAACTTCAGCTACATTTCTAGTTAATGCGGGGGACCATATATGTGGTTTGAAGCGACACGGGTGATGGACATCTCGATCGTGGTCGAAGCATACGTGAAAGATTCTATCAATAATAAAATTCAAATACCAAATAAAATTTTGGACTGTAAAATTTCAGGATCAAGTGCTATCACCTCTACGGCAATAGTTTTCCAACCCCCAAAACTACAATTTCACGACCTAAATCTGACTTATCTGGTTTAGGAATAAATATTTGGGTCGTGTACTGGCTGTACCATTAATGTTAACATTGTAAATCATAAATAAAGTAAGGTAGTGTAAAATTTTGTCATACTTTAAAACAGGTATTAATTTGTAACAACCTTTTTTTGTGGTTGTATTAAAAGTACATTAATTTAAGAATCGTTCATCTATTTGGCATAATATTAGAAAAGTTTTAATTATTAATGTGTAGATTTGAATACTGGCAATTTAATTGGTATTTCTAGAACAAATCTTTTGGGTGTAATATTACATAAATAGTTTTAGTTCCCTTTCTTAAAAATTGGATTTATATTATTGTATTCGCGCAAGCGTGAATATTAAATATACTTGAGTTATTCAGAAAGCTTTTTGTAATTCAGTTAATGCTGAATGTTAACAGCAATAAGAATGATTTTTAATTAATTTTTTATATTCGTGCCATCAAGAAAATTTTGGTGGTAAGTTATTTTTTTTAATTCAGTATAGTTTAAACTAAGCATTTGTTTGTTTTTTTTTAGGCACGTTAATTTGAACGTTAATTTACACGTTAATTTGAACGTTAATTTGAACGTTAATTTGAACGTTAATTTACACTTTTCAAGTATGCAATTTTTTAAGTACTTACTTTTTAAGTACGCCCTTTTTTAATTAATTACCTTGTATACTTAATAATTTTTAATGGCAAGTTTTACTTAAGTACTTATTTTCAAGTTTCTCTTCATTCAAATAACAAGAATACAATAAGTTTATTGGATTGAAAATTTCTACAAAGACAGAGTTGATCGCGTTATTACAAGACTCGCAAGGACGTTGTGAAACGCTATCATTCTAGTGACCGTTCCTTATCCATATTAAACACTGGAAGCTGTCGTTTGGAAAATTGTTATACAGAGGTATTTATATAGTTGAATTTTTAGTTTTAACAGCTTTAAAAACCTTTTTCTTTCCTCTCCTTATTATCCATAAATTTGGTAAATAAATTTAATTGCATATTGTTATTTTTGTTATTACTAGAAAGCTTTTAAAGTTCATTAAATAGGTTTTGTTATTCCTGTCAAAGATAACATGGTGCCGAGAATTCATTTAATTATATTTTAAACTTAATACATAATTTTTATTAATTAGGCATAAGTAAAATAATGAAGCTATTGAAACGCAGGCAGTATTTCAGGTGCGTAAATTGAACCCCCTATCTCAATCTACTGATGAGTCAACGGTACTTTATTTTATACTTTAACTTCATTATTGTTATTACCATTTGGCGATAATATAATCAAGTTAGGTTATAAATTATTGTTAAACATTTAGAAACAAATAATTTTTCTAAATTTTGCTTGATTGAGGACCACAAAGGTTAAATGCAATAATCTCAAGTTTATATAGTGCGAAATATGTATTTCGCACTATTTCAGCACTGTTATGGTAACGTGAAAATCAAAAAGTGTCATTTCACATATTGTTGCTAATGCTCGAACTTCGTCATTCATCAAAAATATTTTTCTACAAACGTCAAAAATGACGAGGTACGCGCATTATAACAATATGCGAAATGACACTTTTTTATTTTCCTACGTTGCCATAAAACTGAAATAGTGCAAATACATATTTCGCGCACTGCATGTAAACTATGAGATTATTATTTAACTTTGTGATCCTCAATCAAGCAAAAATCCAAAAAAAAAATTAACACGTGCGCGAACTACTTTGGTGATCTTGACTAATTCTTTAACTCAGCTGCTCCTGATTAAAAAATTCAATTCTTGATCACCAAAGTAGCATTTCGCGCACTAGATACAAAAATAACTATTTTATATAGCAATTGTTAAAGTGTGGTTTTAACAACCCAATCAATAGATCAAGTTTCAATTTAACCGCAAGGGATAAAGATAAAGTTGAAGTTTAACAGCAAGGGCAGATAAATTATTTTAATTTTTATTTATATAAATATACAGCTTGTTTTTCATTTTTATTTGCATTAATAATAACTTCAATGTTGCAATTTATATTTCCAGAAATATCAAATTTTGGAACAGAACCTGTCTCATGTGAAAAACATGCTTACGACGTAGGGTTTTATGAACTTTCTATTCCACAGAGTATTTTCTTTGATACATCAATTTTTTTCGCTACCGAGTCTTCTATATAAGCTTCGGTGACGGAAGATGACTTCCATCCCCCTATACGCTTTACTGCCATCAGGTCAGCACCAGAATTTGCCAGCATTGTGCCTGCAGAGTGGCGAAAACACACAGTACACATTTTTGAATTCGGTAATTTCAAAAAATCGCCAATTTTCTTAGGAATATTATAAAAGGTATTTATCCCCACAGGTTGAACAGTACCGGGTGTCCCATATTCGTTGTAATTGCGGGGTATCTCGGTTGTTATAAAAGATAGAAACTTGCGGATGTCGCGAACCTTTGCTACTTTTTTTATAAAACCTAAGATGGCGTAATCAGATTTTTTGTAACTGTTTTATTTTGGGAGATGCAGGGCGATTTTGAAAAGTGTGTCGTTTTGGACCCTCTCGATATCTCGGTTATCTTTAAAGATATCAAAAAGATTTAAACGCTATCTTATACATTTTTTACGCCAAGTTCAGTGGCGTGCTCAATTTTTCGCGGTACCGTTTTAAGATATGGGCCAAACATGTAATTTTTAAATGGGACACCTGTATTTTTAAGCTCAATAAATCCCATTTTGTTTTCTCATTTCAGTGATATATATCACTTGCCACTTTTTTTTATTAACCATATTGATCGTAAACATTTTAAAATATAACGACATATGGTTCTTAACTGAAACATTCTATATATTTTTTAATTAATTTTATCAATACAGCTACTTACTTACACAACGCATTTATCTTACAACTCTTGGAACTTTATTATCTTACAACGCAATTAAACTAAACAACTTAAACTTAATTATTAAACTTAAATATTAAAAACAACACTATATTCTAAATTGTTCAAAATGGTTCCCATTTTCTTCTACACATTTTTGGCAAATCTTAAATTTATTATTTATTTAAATCTAATATACAAAATACAAATACATATAATAATAACCTGTATAATTATTGTTGTTACGTTTTTTTCACTACTAATACCTAATAATTAAACAGAAATAAAAGTCAATACATTAATAATTACTAAATATAGCAAGTGCTGGATCAATATATGACTTTTATAGAATTGCAATACAATTTATTAAACTTAAAATATATATAGGGTGTTCCTTTTAAGAATCATATGTCGTTATATTTTAAAATGTTTAAAAAAATATATTTAAAAAAATGAAAAGTGGCAAGTGATATATATCACTGAAATGAGAAAAAATGATTTACTGAGCTTAAAAAATACAAGGTGTCCCATTTAAAAAATTATAAGTTTGGCCCATATCTTAAAAACGGTACCCCCGAAAAAAAAATTGAGTACGCCACTGAACTTGGCGTAAAAAAATGTATAAGATAGCGTTTAAATCTTTTTGATATCTTTAAAGATAACCGAGATATCGAGGGGGTCCAAAACGACACACTTTTCAAAATCGCCCTGTATCTCCCAAACTAAAACAGTTACAAAAATCTGATTACGCCATCTTAAGTTTTATAAAAAAGTAGCAGAGGTTCGCGACAACCACAAGTTTCTATATTTCATAACAACCGAGATACCCCGCAATTACGACGAATTTGGGACACCCGGTACACTTTCTCTGTCGATAGTTGATGAAGAACTTTTGGTGAGGCACGTTTTTAAGACGTAAAGCAACGCAATTTCTCACAATATTCAAAACACTTACACGACATTCCTTATCAGTGATGTAAAATGAGAGATCTTGCTTAGTTTTTGTGTCAATAACTAAGACGATTATGACAGATTTTCGATCATCAACATTAGAACTTTCTAGCTTGTATAATTCATTGGACCGACACGCTCCATACAAATCCAGTACCGCAACAACCTGTAATTTAAAAGCCAAATTATGAAGTCACGATTTCTAAACGTTTTACCTTCACAAACAGATAGTCGTCATCTCAAGCTTCTCTTAAAAATCTCATAAGATCATCCGATTCAAAGATTTAGGACTTTTTAGACTTATAACCATCACTCAGCTTCTTCAGCATTGCAATTAGTTTGCTGTATCTGAAAACATTATGTGTAATTATTTGACAGAGCATGTGACATAGTATTTACTTTGAAATGTCACAATTTTCATTCACTAGCAGCGTAGACTTTATCATCGAGTAATACGACCACAATGTTGATGGCTTACGTTTCTTTGACTTTTCCGAAAAGTATTCCAGAAGTACCTTTTCACTCACATGATTTATATTCTTTACACTTTTCCACCTTTGAAAGCACGTATATTCGTTTTGGTATATCAACCTCGATTTTTGAGGCAATAATTTACCCACTGTCTCCATCGCTTGTTCTTCCTCGTCCGAGGGAAGTTTTTCTTGTTCGAGATCGGTCCCAATATTCGATGATATAATCATTATTGAGCATTCGACATGACGTAGATATAAACAAATACTTGAAACTTCGTGCATATCTAAAGAAGCAGAATGAAGGATACACCCCAAAGCAGCCCAAAGTATTTACAAAACACCAATTTAACAAATTTTTAGCGGAAGCGTCGGACGAAAAATACTTGGCAATGAAGGTAAGTTTTAGAAACAGAATGAAAACAAGTCTATATTTTGTATTTTTTTAGGTAGATTTCATTATTGGTATCTCAGGGGCATGACGTTGCGATGAATTGGTGAAGATGAAGGTAGACGACATTGAGAACCTGAAAACTCTGCTACATATTAAAATTCCAGATAGCAAAACAAAAAAAATTAAATCATTTACAGTTGTAGGGGAATCTTTCCTAAATTTATATAACAAATATGTTGCTTTGCGCCCACGAGATAAGAATGATCGCCGATTTTTTTTGAAATATGGAAATGAAAAATGCTCACGAGCGGTGATGGGAACCCATAAAATAAGTAGTGTTCCTAGGGAGGTAGCTTTTTTCTTAAAATTAGCGAACTATACAGAATACACAGGGCATTGTCTAAGAAGAACCTCAGCTACACTGTTGGCGGACGGCGGCGCAGATTTAATGTGCTTGAAGCGCCATTGTAACTGAAAATCCAGCACCGTAGCTAAGCGTTATATTGAAGACTCTCTAGCAACAAAAAAAGAGGCAGCCTTGAAAATTTTTGCACCTAGTGCAAGCGCTACGAATACAGAAATTCATGTAGAAGAGGAACAATTAAAGACCATTTCCTTAGAACGCAGCGAGGCCTCTACTGTTACCTCTGGCGGATTTTATTTTGGAGAAAATGTTAGTTTTAATCATTCTTGTTTAATCTTTATAACTCTAAACAATAAATTTGTTTTCGTTGTTTTCCAAATTGGGTGTTTGAGTTATTAACTTACATTCCTTTTGCATCCGCTGAAGCCGCCGGTGAAAATGTCAAACTTTAACGTTGTCAGGTGAAGTTTAAAATGTCATCTTTTATTGACGTCTGAAGAAAAATGATATTTTAGTGAGATCAAGGGTGTATTCCAATATTTTTTCATATTTCAGTACTACGACATGGAGCAAAAGGGAAGCGGAGTTACAGGTATATATATATATATATATATATATATATATATATATATATATATATATATATATATATCACAGGTGTGAAGAATGTTATTAAATTCGTTTGACTTTTGTCGATTTCTAAGATGATGGTTGATATCATATTTAAGTCATTCTTCCACGAAATTAACCAGATGTATAAAGGTGGAATTTCTATGTAAGTTACACATATACAAGTACAGATGGTCTATTTTTAAACTTCTGTTACTTGTAAAACGCGGAACAGTAACGACAACAACCAGAACAAAAACAACCACAAGCTCTAAGATGGAAGGCGAGTTTTTTATGATAACTGAACGAATGGTGAACTTCAAATCCGCACTAGTCGAAGAAAACAATGTGTACTCAGCAATTTCGAGTAGAAACTTATTTTTTTAATTAAACAATCCCTTTTTAAACATCCTTCTTGCGAATAGTGAATTATTTAAAGGAATGCTTCAGCTACCAATTATGCAGTCTTAACAAATACAAAACTTTTATGAAAGAGAGAGTGTTATCTATGTACCATCAAAAATGTGTTAAAACGAAATCAAGAGATTAGAAATATTTTAGTAGCAATTCTAAAATTAGAATTTATTATGTACAAGAGTATAGGCAACCAAAAGTACTAACATGTATATTAAGTTGTGTAACAGTAAGGTTAAAAATGTAAAATGTAATCAAAATCAAATAAATAATTAAAACTTGAGAAATTTTGTTACAAGCTTATCATTTATGTCACACTGACGATTTTCGTCAAAGCCTATAGCAGTCGAATTTATTTTTTGTTAATATCTCTCGTAGAAATGAAAATTTTTCAGACACTGAAAAGCTTGCTCTTGGAGGCTATCTAACTAATCAAAAACTAGAATTGGTCGCCATTAGAAACACACAAGATAGCGCTGATAACTTGAAAAGAAATAAAAATGGGGGGTTTCTGTTAACAGCAACGAATTATTGTTTATTGAGTTGTTGAAGGAAATTGAAATCGGCAAATTTTAGTTTAGTTTAATAATCAATAAACCAATAGTGAGTATCGAAATGTGAACACAGTGTATAATCGGTATCACACAAATTTAAAATACCAGAATGCCCAAGCATCACCAAGACATAAGTTAAAAGTTAAAATTTTAATGGATTCAGAATCGGATATCAATACCAAAGCATAGATTAATAAAAGTCCTAAAATAAAAATTTACAAATTATTACAAAAATTGGACATAATATTCATGATTTTGAGTACTTACCCTGATGTTCAGGCTTAATAACTAGAGGATTAGAGAAAATGCTAATGGTCCTTCATAGAGAAGTATATTGATAACGTAATGGCGCTTTCGGCTAATATCTAGAAAATTTGTTATTCCTCTCAAAAATCATGCACAATCATAAACGATAGTGGTGGACAAGGGTGATTGCATAATTTCTATCGTTATTTCAATTTAATTTGTGAACCAATATATTTATTTAAATTTAATAGTTTTTAAATAGGACAATATGAACACTTGATTTGCGATATATATACCGGATGATCCATCTTAAATGTCAGTTGAAAATAAAAGTTATAGGATTCACAGGGGGGCACCTAACAGTGACCTCGAAATGACCTTGAACTATTTTTGTGAAAGTTATTTCAAAGTCAACTTTGTTTTTTAAATGGAAACCCATATTGTTTATTGCATGTTCGCATTCTACGAAACTTTTGTAGGAAACGTTTTTTTTGAAAAATGTAATTTTCTTATGATATTTACCAAAATTCACGGAAATTTGGTACGACGAAAAGTACTTAGATTTAAACATACAATCGTTGAGAATTTTTTAAAAATTGTTTGATGCACTTTATACGTACTTTTTTATGCCCGAAACAATAAAAAAATGCATACAAAAGTTTGCTTCAGTATCATCGAAATCTGATGAGATTCTATAATTTATAAACCCCCAATAAAAAAAATGTGGGTTTACATTTAATAAATTAAAGTTGACCTTCATTTGACCTTGAAAATTGATCTCAAGCTTATTGTTTGATGGGATTAAAACCTAGCAACTTACATTTTAATGCGATACGTTCCAGAAAAATGGCTGTTTTGCTCATAATAAAAAAAATGCATCAAAAAATTAAAAAAAAAGAAATTCTTAACGATTCTTTGATTAAATACTAATCATTTTCAAATATTGAAAATATTAAAATTTCAGTGAATTTTAGCAAATATCATAGAAAATTTAAAAAAACTTTTGTATTTTTTCATAGAACACAAATATGCAATAAAAAATATGGGTTTCCTAACTTAATATATATATATATATATATATATATATATATATATATATATATATATATATATATATATATATATATATTTATAAATGTATTGGATGGTTATAAATAGGTATAATAGAGGAGGTAGAGTTGTATCGAGTTCAAATATTATATCGTATGCAAGTTCAAATAAAGTTGAAGAAGTTATACACTTTGTTATGAGAAAATATGGTTTTATACAACGAAACAGGCTTTATGGGGTTTGCAAATGATGTTGTATTCATAAAAGCATTGAGCTATAGCGGTAGCATGTTAAAATGGTCAACACGATACATATTAG
Source organism: Vesta saturnalis (assembly GCA_036346205.1). Classification (NCBI taxonomy): domain Eukaryota; kingdom Metazoa; phylum Arthropoda; class Insecta; order Coleoptera; family Lampyridae; genus Vesta; species Vesta saturnalis. The sequence continues at coordinate 4,016,200 of JARFJB010000317.1, read as the reverse complement.
TGTGTAAGTTCAATTTCGTTAAAGATAAATAAGAAATTTCACATATAAATCAATATAAGCAAGCTGTTAAACACATAAGATATTGATTACACGAAGTACAATAATTCTAATGTGTAGAACATGTATAAAGTCACGGCAAAATCTTTTCCGTTGTGGGGTGAAATTGTTAGAGAGAGACAATCAACATACCAACTTCCATAATAACCTGATAATTACAAATGATATATCTATGTTAGTGAAATACACGTTGTTGGGTTGTTAGAACTGCCGAATAAATTACAATGTTGCCAGCTCTTCTGTTTACACATAACTTCTAATTTTGACGTTTTCCACATTTTGAGATTTTCAATTCTGTGGCTTGCATTGTTCTATTATAAAAACAACTGTTCTTTTCATAACAAATCCTTGTGTCATTTGTAAGAACTGTTAAAAGTATTGTGACTTAGTTGAGAACAGTATTTCGATCAAAACTAATTTTCAAAATAAATGTAAACAATATAACCTAAGTATTATGTTGACGTCGAATTTCATACGTTTGGCAACAATGTCAAGCGCTGACGTTTATCCCACATTGGAAAAGAGTTTGCCGCGACTATAGTAATTGGTACAATGCATAAAAACTCTGCGAACTATAAAAAGGGTTATGGTACGAAGACGTTATATTGGTAGATCATAGACTAAGTGTTTAAAAAGTGCTTAAGAAGTTAAAGTGCCTTAGAAACATATCTAAGAACTTGAACATTACATGTGCAATGTGATATTAACCATATAAATACAATTTGTGTACAAAGAAGTTAACTTTAAATATGTAGTTTAAACATAAATTTAGAAAAGTTAGGTTAAGTACACAAAATTAAGGTATTAAAGTAAAAATTTTGCTAAAACTATGAAAAATGGGTAGAGATAAGTGTATTCTATACAGTCTTTTATGCAGAAGCTCAATATTTCATCCGTTTAGTTGTAAAATACAAAATTTATTAGATATTATTAAATTTAGGTATAAAATTTTCAAAATGTAAATTCATGAAGCGAATTATAGCATGTGAGGTGTCTATTTATGCAGAATTGTGCCCGGAGTTCAAAAATGTATTTAAAAAGCAAATCTGAATTAAATTGAAAAAGTTATGGCATAATTTATGTTTTAGTTAAATTAACTTTTTTTGTTTGAAAGTTATGGTAGCTATGAGAAAGTATAAAAGGAATTGCTCCGGATTTCTCACTCTCTTCTCTTCTATTTTTTTTGTGGCTGACAAGTCATAGTGCGAATAGTGCATTTTTAAATATGTAAGTTAAAATTTTCGTTAACATCATCGGAAGTGAACCGCAAGCAACGTAGAGTCTGAGATTTCAGAAAAAATTGTTATAACATATAACAAAATTTTAAAACTAAGGTTACCGGTTATAATATTCAAATCGGTATCTAAAATGTCCTACATTTACTAGGGCTATCAAATATTTTTTCATTTCCGGTTAAACCGGAAACGAACACAAATATTGTTTTTTAAATGACACTCTGTATATTTTTTTAGACTATCTGATTCCTCATTATTTTTTCTTTCTGTAAATATAAAATTTTATGGGTATTATATCAGAAAATTTTGTTGTAAATCGCAAAAAACTGTTTAAAGGAGTACAAGATCACTATTTAAAAAACCAAATAGTTATTGCCATGGCAAACGGAAACAACTGCTTTGTGAAGTTGTTTCAGATTGTTTCACATCTTTCAAAATTAGTTTTTATATGTAATTACTCAAGCTGTAACGCATTTATAATTACAATGTTATTGTATGCAATTATTAGGCAACTACATAATGAATAATAGTGAAAAGGTCGATTTAATGTTAATATTTGGCGAGTGTAATAGCAACGCACGAAGATCAGTCGCACTCTATGCAGAAAGATTTCCTGACAGGTATCACCCTCCACATACTTACTTACACAAAATTGAAAATTCATTAAGGCAACATGGGGCATTTCCTGGAGTAAAAATCCAAAATAGAGAACCCCAGAGAAAAAACCCGATAAACGAAGAACGAGAATTGCAGAGTTTAGCGTATGTTCGACTACATCCACGTTCGTCTATTAGGTATGCAGCTCAGACAGTAGGAATCTCATTTCGATATGTTCAGAGGACATTAAAAAAACACAAGCTGTACTCCTATAAACCAAATTTAGTGCAACACCTACGTCCAGCAGATCCCGAACGCTGATTAACATTTATTGCGTGGTTAGTGGAACAACTGGAAGATGACCGAGGCATTTTAGACAGAGTTTTGTGAACCGACGAAGAAAAATTCGTCAATAATGGTGTTATCAACCAATAAAATAATCGTTTCTGGTCGGACGAAAACCCACATTGGCCATTAAATACAAACCATCAAACCGTTTGGGGTACTAACGTTTGGTGCGGTTTAATAGGAGACAGATTATTGGGACCTTTTTTTTATGACGCAACTCTCACTGTAAGAACATTTCTTCATTTTTTAAATACTGAGCTTTTGACCTTGTTAGGAGATTTTCCACTAGCATTGCGACAAAGTATGTACTTTCAGTTGGACGGAGCGTCAGCTCATACTAGTAACATTGTTAGCGAATATCTAAACGAAACCTTTAATGGGCGTTTAATTGCCACCCATGGACCAGTGGAAATTCCGCCAAGATCGCCTGATATTACACCTCTGGACTATTTCTTATGGGGCTATCTTAAGACACTAGTCTATGCAGATCCGCCACAAAATGTAGAGGATTTAAAAAACAAAATCCAGTTGCCTTGTATGCAGTTAACACCCGATGTGATACATAGAACAACACATCATGAACTTATAAAGCGGCTAGAGGCATGTGTTGCACAAAATGGTGGTAATTTTGAACAATTTATAAAATAATTTTCCTACATACCATCTTTGTAGTTAAAAATACGTGCTTATTACTTGTTGAATTTTGTATTTTGTTTATGTATCCGTTTCCAGATTTCTTACTATTCTAATAAATACTAATAATAAAAGCAGTTGTTTTCGTTTTCCATGGCAATAGCTGTTTTGTTTTTTAAATAGTGGTCTTGTACGCCTTCAAACAGTTTTTTTGTGATTTACAACAAAATTTTCTGATATAATACCCATAAAATTTTATATTTACAGAAAGAAAAAATAATGAGCAATCAGACAGTCTAAAAAAACATACAGGGTGTCATTTAAAAAACAATAGTTGTGTTCGTTTCCGGTTTAACCGCAAATGAAAAAAAATATTTGATAGCCCTATTAAATGTAGCACATGGCCGTAAGCAAAAAATAATTTATCATCTATTTCATTACCAGTTACATCAGGAACTCCTACCCCAGATTATAATCACAGAATGGAACACTGCAGATGGATAAATAATAAGATTAATACTGAACGGATTTTTTTGAGAAAACTACTTTACACAGATGAATGCACTTTTCATAAAAATGGGACGGTAAATTGTCATAATTTTCGTTATTATGCAGATGAAAATCTTCATTTGCTTAGAACCACTTCTCAAGAGAAATGGTCAATAAACGTCTGGGATGGTATTGTCGACAATTATGTTTATGTTATGTTATGTTATGTTTTTTAACAGGATATTAACTGGTTCTGTGTTTCGAGATTTTCTTCAAAATTATTTAAGGCCATTTTTGCAAAATGTACCACAACATGCTTTAAATAATATGTGGTACCAACACGACGGTACTTCGGTGCATTATGTGTTACCTGTTCGTCAGTGGTTGAGTGAACAGTTTCAAGATAGATGGATAGGTAGAGGAGGACCGGTACATTGGCCTGCCAGATCACCGGACCTAACTCCCTGTGTTTTTTTTCTGTGAGGATATGTTAAAAGCAAAGTGTGCAACCAACCAGCGACTACTAAAGAAGATATGAAAGTGAGAATAAGAGAAGCATTTAACTCCATTTCACCAAATATGCTGGCACAAGTTAGGGATTCGATAAGGAATCGGGCATCAAAATGAATCGAACAAAATGGGAGACATTTCAAACATTTGTTGAAATAATGATTTTTTCAAGATCAATTAATTTGTTTATTTTGGTTTTATGTTTATTAAATATTAAATGTAGGTACTTATTTATTCATTATCGACAAATTTTTTATTTTTAGGTTTTTATCTATTAATAAGTAATACTAGTTACCACAATTAAGATGTCATTAGAAAGCTTATTAAATAAGCTTTCAAATCATGTATTTACATACAGGGTATTCTATTTGAAAAAATATGTTTTAGCTGTTTAAAAATGACGCATTTGGATGATCTGTTCTGGACACCCTGTATATTTTTTATAAAAGTTTTAGTTAACATTTTGTCTACTAGACTGGTAATTTTTGTCGTTCCGATTATAAAAACAAAAAACCACTCATATTCCTTTCACCAATACGATTTTCCCGCAAATTTTACTAAAACGTGAACAACTTGGCAACGCTGCATCCGATGACTAAAAACGAGCTATCGTTGTAAAGCTTACAAAAGACAGTTTCTAAAAATAATACAGAGTGTTCCGTTAAAAAAATGTCAAAATTTTTTGCCACGTATTTATGGAGCACCCTGTACACACAAAAATAATTTTTTGAAATATCTACAATTTTAAGATTTTTATTCTAATTCTTCTTGGTATAATCAATGTGCACCCTGTTTATACAGGTATATTGATCAGAAATCCATCATAACAGTTCCCATACGTAAATAAATGGTAAAACGTATTGACTTTTGTATGACGTATGTGAGCGAGAACTTTTAGTAGATATAAAAATAATACTATGAACAAAAAAACTTTCTTAAAAAGTACTCTTTTATTTACGTGTAGAAAGTGCACTAAAAGGAGAAAATATTTTTTGTTTGCACTAAAATGTGATCAAAAATTTAAGACTAAAAATAAAAGCGTGGGGCGCTTATGTTATAAACATGTGACGGAGAGAAATGTATTATGATGAGCGCCCCACGCTTTGATTTTTAGTCGCAACGATTTGGTGCAAAGAAAAACTTCGTTTCTCCTTTCTACGCGTAAATAAAAGAGTGCTTTTTCTTTTTTCATAGTATTATTTTTATATCTATTAAAAATTTTTTATGAAATTACATTCTCACTCACATACGTAATGTAAGAAGTCAATACATTTAACAATTTATTTAAGTATGGCAACTGTTATGATCGTTTTCTGGTCAATATACCTAATATTATACAGGGTGTACATTTATTATACCACGAAGAATTAAAATAAAAATTAAGGTTGTAAATATTTCAAAAACCGTTGCAGATAGACAAAACTTGCTTATTACAAAAAATTGTAGGTCTTTTAATTTTCTTTCAAATAGTGTAATATTATACAGGGTGTTATATTTAAGATAAGATAGTTATTTATATTTAAAACAAAAAAACTATAAATTCATATTTCTGGTACACCCTTTACAAAAATGAAATGTCATAATATTTCTTAATAGATCAATGTCTGCACTAATTACATGCGGAGTTACAAATTCATAGATTTGGTAGTAACCTCAAAATAAATTTTTGAACTACGACAAAAATGAAATGAAAAAAGTACAAATCTTTCAAAAACAGTTAAGTTTAGCTATACGACATGTTTAATAGAAAGTGAGTGGTAGTTTTTCAGAGTAGAAACGAAATCCGCAGAAAAAACTATACCATTCCATTTAAAATAAGAAAAATAAGTTAGGTAGCGCTGGGGTAGACCTGTAACAACCTTCTAACCGAATTAAAGGATTAAATTAATTAGTGTGGTTAACAACATTTTAAAGTTATTTATTATTAAATGATATCAATAACAAATTAACGCTTTGTTTATATTCAAAATATTAAATACTATTGAATGATTACCTTGTCCTTTAAGGCAATCGTGATCTACGCCTGTTTTCACCATGCACTTAATGAGTGTTTCATTCCGCTGGTGCATCTTGATTGTGAATGTAGCATAAGGACATACCCTGAAAGTGGCGTTTAGCCTCCCCGACCTATGCCAAAATCGCAGTCTAGCCAGGGGCGGACTGGCCCGCCGGCCCACCGGCTCTCGGGCCGGTGCGCCCTCCTTCAAATGAGTCACTTGCGCCCTCACAAAAAGAAAAAAAATCTCCATAACAAACTTAAAAAAATTCATCAATGCTTTACGGTACAATCAACGGTAAATGTGTATGTGGATAGTTATAGGAAAGCTATCTTTAAGAACAGGTTACGAAAAAAAATCAGTGAACATAAAGGAATATGTGTGAAAATGCGTAATAAGAGGGTGACTGACTCGGATTCTAATAATAACCCAACGCACGCACGCCATTGCACATTCTCACGCGCCTTATCTCTTGCGTCCCAAAATACGCACTCAGCAATCAACATGTCAAGAAAAAGACAATCTGTGTCTGTCTGCTGATAAGCTAATATCGTACTTTTCTACTGCACCAAACTTGATCTGTCCTAATTACGTTTACTATAGTTTAGTGTTAGTGTAACAGTTTTATTATTTATTAATGATAACATATTATAATTAATGATAACTACTTATGGAAATGGAATGGCATGAAGTACAGCTTCAGTAAAAGCTTGTAAGTAACTAAAACTAATCATATTTAAATAATTTTACTACTGTATTCTGCCCGGGCGTCTATCCCTAAAAAAGTATAATAGCTTTATGATTCACCAATATCTGTGCCGTTGTTCCAGTCGGTAGATTAAATAGGGGGGTTCATCAAATAAAATGATTTGCTTAATTCAATTCTGCTTGATTATTTTTACTTAACCTAATAAAAATAATAAAATAAATCTCGAGCGCCAAGCTGTTTTTGTTCTAATTATCGGAACAGCTAAACCAAGTTTGTGCACAAAAAAACTTTCTATCCAAATCAAAAAAAAAAATACAATGTACAATTATGTTTATTTACAATAAAGAGGGATGATGAAGTAAAAGGTCCTAAAACTATTCTTAAAGTACAAATAATCATTAAATAATTACCTTCGTAAAATTCTGTACTTAAAATTTTATAACCTCACGAATCGGAACGGTCAACTAGGTGATGTCATTCTTGCATCACTGTTGTGCAATCTCTTGATATTATGTTACCATCCACACCCAAGCTGGAATTATCCTTAAATTTATTCGTAGAAATTTTGTATCCAATATTTATATCGCATTATGTTGCAGTTTTTTTTTGTATGCCAAAATTGCAATTTTAATGTAACCAGAGTAGAAATAAAAGTAGCATAATAAAAATGGTATAATAACAATGAAGGAAAAAAGTAAGTGTGAAAAGAAAACAATAAGTACCTAAAAAGAGCAAATCTTTTAATTTATAATATAACAAGTTAAAAAATGTCTTACCATCAAATCGATGGCACTTTTATACAAAATTTAGGGAAAACCCAAAACAACACGCTTCCTGTTTCAGCATTCATCAGGAAGTCAAAAATGGAGGCTTTCCGATTAGATCATGTAGGTGTGCGTCAAAAGATTTGCGCAACGAATTAAGTTATGACGCGTTGCGCGGATAAAATAATCAGAATACATTTTATGGGAATATAAACCTTCACGAAATATATACACTTAAAAGGATACGTACTATCAAGATATGCAAATTAAGTTGCCTACCTCATTCCTATAATGCAAAACTTAAAAACTTTTCCTTATATATACAACTAAATGAATTAAGATACATTTTAATACAACACAAAAAAGGGTTGTTACAGTATGTTGTAGGTAGGTACATTTAAAAAAGTGATAGTTATTTTATTTCGTATTATTGATTTGAAAACTTGGTTTTTCTGAAATGAACAAAGGGGAATTTTTTTCGCCTGTGACACTGAATAGATACGCTTACTCTTTGTAGGAGAAAATTAATTATCGAACTAAAAGAGTTTTTTCTAGTTACAGGCATAATTAATAAAATCAACAAGCTATATACTCTTATATTAATTTATTTTATACCTTTTTTATGTTTTTAAAGTTGAAAACTGTTGCTATCCACCCCATTTTATGGTAATTTTTATTTTTTTAGATCACTTTAGACACGCTCAAATTTTGGGATTCTCCTTAATCCATAACTTTTAGAACTAATAGCTTTTGTTTATTTCAGATGATTTTAATTAATGTTGCCTTAATACCATGGACTACCCAACCAAGAAAAAAAGGAAGGCCGGTCATGACTACAGAAAAGAAAAAGAGACTGGTAAAAGAAAAGGGGCTGCATCAACGTGTTCTAAAATAACAACATTTTTACTGCCAGTGCAGCAACAGATGACAGAAGATTCTTCCGTGGAGATTCCATCAACAAGCCACACCGAAGGAAATACGTTGCTATTGCCAACAATAAAACACTTTGAGGCACAGGTCAGTGATGAGGCTAAAATAAACATTAAAAATGTGGAAAGCCATTCCAATATAGCACAACCTGTAGTTGTTGATCCTCCCATCGATGAAGATGATGAAGAAATACTAGATATTTTTAAGAAGCCTGCTTCCACTAATATCGATCTTTTCTTTTCTTTTCATCCCAAACAACCAGTTCAAGATAAAAACTCCACACCCTTGCCTTATGACGGTCAAATTTATTATTCTAATTCAAGTATTTGTGGACAAACTTTTAAAAGGAACTGGCTTTCATACAACTTTAAAAATAAGAAACTGTATTGCAGTGTCTGCTTAGCTTACTCAGATGGAACATCAGTGTTTTGTTCTGGTTTCGACCGATACGGACACCTCACACAGTCTGTTGGTGAACATGAAAAGTCGAAGTCACACTTGGGATCCGTAAAATCTTTTTTAGCCTTTAATAAAAAAAGGAACAGAGAAATAGCCCAAAAGAGAAAAGTTGTGCACGGTGTAATTGATGTGATAAAATTGATTGGTAGGCAGGGACTTGGATCCAGAGGCAAAAAACATGAAGCAGCTTACAGCCTGAATAACCCATCTTTAAACCATGGTAACTTTTTGGAAATATTTCTTTTGCTTACCAATTATAACGTCAACTTTGAAAATCACGTCAAAAATGTAATAGACTCTAGCAACAGTGCTTTAGAAAAAAGAAAAAGTAAGAAAAGTGGAAGGGTTGGAAGGGGAAGTCAAGTTACATTTTTAAGCAAAACCACAGTTTCAAAAATAGTTACAATTATCAAAGAAATAATAACTGCTACATTTGTACAGGAAATCAAACAAGCCGTAAGTTTTTCTATCATGATGGATACTACAGTGGACGTATCAGGTTATGACCAATGTGAGACATGTGTTTGAAGAAGAAGTAAAGGAGAAGTTGTTGGGACTTAAGACAGTGCAATCTACAACAGGTGAAAATCTTCAAACATTACTCTCTTTCTCTTGCAGGACAACGGACTAAATGTTAAAAACTGCATTGCCGACGTTTTTGATGGCGCATCGAATATGAATGGGGGGTATAATGCAGTTTCAGCTAAATTGAAATCACTGGTACCCAACCACATGCATACATGGTGTTATGCACACGTTCTTAATCTACTGATGTCTCATGTTGCACAATGCTTAGCTCAAACAATATCGTTTTTTAGGCTTTTGCAAGAAACTCAAGCTTTTGTTAAAGAGTCGTGTAAAAGACTAAATGTTTACATGGAATAAACTTCAAAGATCCGACTGACTGCAACAGGAGCTACTAGGTGGAGGTCAAGAAGTGATGCAGCTACAAAGATCTTTGGATCTTCTGCTTTTTGGTTTTCAGATATCAAAGAAATAGATCAGCCTAAAGCAATCTACTCCAACTTAATTGTAGCTCTCAGTATCATAGGTGGTTCTGTACAATTTAACCATAAAACAAGAAATGAGGCTAATGCTCTTCTTTCTAAATTTCTTTCATTTGAAACTATTTTGGTTGCGATGACATTTCTGAAAATATTTAGTTCCACAACTCCTTTATCAGGCTACTTACAAACTAGGAACCTAGATTTTGCTCAGGCTTGGGGGTTTGTAGCTACATCACAGAGAGCACTTGAAAGAAACAGGAACGAGTTTCGTATCGTCATCAAAGCTGCCAATAAATTTGTAACATACATGACTATATCTATTGATAACAAAATCATCCAAGATCCTGCTATTGACGCTGATAAACTGTGCATTGAAGCAGAACTCCCCAGAAAAGAGTTCATGGTCAGTCTTCAGAGGAGGCTCTAGTGAACTCAAGTGAAGAAGAAATGTTCAGAATTTGAGTTTTTAAAGTTGTGATGGATACATTAAACCAGACTATGAACAGAAGGTTTTTAACCAACAAAACTTGTATTTAGATTTAGCATGTTTTGACTCGAGAAGATTTTCTGAGCTAAAGAAAAATGGTCTGCCAGCTAATGCTCTAGATAAAGTGTGTTCACTTGTGGAAGAAGTTGACAAAGAGAAACTAAGAGAAGAGTTATTGTCACTAGTTGATGTTTGGCCGGAATTAAAGTCATCCATTAAAGAAAGATTTGAACAACTTGACCAAGAACAGCAACAGTCTCATCCTGATGAAGCAAGTGATGATTCTCCATCTGAATACTCTGATTCTGATGAAGATGGCATAAGTGCCTGTGTAAAGGGAAAAGAATGTAAAGAGTGCATTAAGTGTGTATATAGCATTGTTTATGACTACAATATGTACTCAGTTTCTTATCCTGAACTATACAAAGTTTACAAGTTTGCTACATGTCTAACCTGCATGTAAACATTTTTTTGAAAGTGCACTCGACTAAGCTCCTGCGTACGGTCGTTTGACCGCAGAGCACTTGGATGCGTGGGGTTTTGGAGGGTTGCTACAATGGTGTTGACGTGGTTAGATAGCCACTAAAGGATAGGCGCCACAGGTTTTAGTCAGGAAAGGAGAAAAGGAAAGAAAAAGGAAAAGAGGAGTAGAGTAGGGCAGGCCCTGTAAAAACTGAAACAGGTAGTGCTCCAAAAAAAAAAGGGAACAATTTAAAAGAGAGACAAACTTTTACCCGAACAACCACACAGTAATCGTTTCTTTAATTTAATTTAAACTCAAATTAATACTTGTCGAATAAATATCGAACGTAAACAAATAGGATACTATGCTAGTTTTCCCCCAAAGTATTCATAACAATCTTAACTTACACAATAAATATAATTCAGCCCTGACGATGGCAAGTGGTGAGCCGTCGCAGATGCCCACAAAGAATAAAAAACTAAATGTATTTAGTTCATTAATCGAACCCTAAATGTAAAAGAAAAGTTTCGTTAATTGTGCCGCTCCCGACGGTTGTAAGTACTTACAAATCGCAGCCGAAAGGGCGAAAGTAACCCATAAAGTGCGATCTAAAATAGATCCACAATGAAAATAGTAGTGCTTAATTTTAGAAACGGCTTGCCTACGTTTCACAAAATAGAATTTAAATCCCCAATGATTTTAATTTCGGTTTCTTGAATTTTATTAAAACCCTTAAGAAGTGGTATTAAATAGAAATATCTGGATAGTCTGTTCAGTGCAAGGCATAGAATGGCAGCAAGACATTCAATAGTACAGAAATTTTTATTACAGCAAAACCTCCTGTGAACAAATTATCCGTAATGACAAATAATTAATATTAAGGAAAGACAAAGTACAGAAAAGTTACAGAAATTCTAAATTTGAATATAAATATATATACAGTTTCAAACAATGACTGTAATTCATACGACCTCGATATCTGTTCCCCCCTGTGTATAATGTATTTTACAAACAGGAGCTTCAACGCGCAACTACCGTGTGAAGGTAGTGAACTAAGTAGGTCAACGTCCCAGTGAATAATAGGTGTGGTTTTTTTTTCTTCTTTTTGTATGCAGAAAGAAATTACAAATTGAACAAATCAAACTCTAAATTATTCAACCACTTTAGCCTCCAGTAAAAGCATGTTATTATAAATGATAAATTTTTGTTACAGGTAAGTAATATAAGGTTAAACCCCCAAATGTAACCTAACTCTGTTGTACTAATTTTAGCAATACACTGTTCCTTACACAAATCCTGTGTATATTGAATAATAAAGAATTCTGACCTTTGATGAAGAATTACCAAACTGTAAATGCCCTTCGTGTTTCGAAGGTGGTAGTTACTTTGTGGAACCAAGACAGCTAGTCAGTAGTTCAGAGCCAGCATCCCTGTAGGAAAAGGTACGAAGGTGATCGGTGGTGCATTCCAATTTGCTAGTTATGTATATAAATAAAGAATAGCTGTTTATTTCGCCGGTATCAAGGCGCTGAAAGTGATACAAGTAAGTACGTTACTAATTACCTTATACAAGCATACCTCTTTTTAGATGTTTAGAGCCGATAGCGATGATTTCGTTTCAACAGACCTATGTTATAAATTTAAGTAATCGTGCGAAAGTGCCTAAATGAAAGAAACGATTTACTAAAGGTTGTCGAACATGTGTTACACTTACCCGAGGATATGAAGATTGAAAATTGCAATAATGTCCGCTTGTAAAGCGTCAGTAAAGTTTTATACCAAAAAAAAACATTACATTATATGAAAAATTTTCCAAAGAAACGATGCTTAAACATCTTATAAACGGAAGGAAAAATTTTTCTTGCAGATCAACCTTCTCATCGGAAAATGGCGTGTTAAGAAAAGAAAGATTAGGAACAACGCCCTAACAAAAGCAATATTGCCAAACTATTAAAATTATTCAAACTAGATAAGAATGTTAAAACCAAATTTTGATAAATAAATATTTACAGATATCTAATAGTTGTCTTTTAAAAACAAGATTTCTTTTCAAACTCTAGTAAATGACCATAAATTTTAGAGATGGCGCAACTTATATCTATAAAGGAATAAAAAAAAGATGTGTACGTTAAATAAATTAGTTTAACTGTAGAGATGCGAAAAATAATTTTTGAGGTACGTAATTAAAAACATTCCACCAACGAATAAGGAAATATTAATATTTAGATCTAACTAATTAGTTCATTCATTAGATAAAGTAAAGGAAATTATCGAAAATACACGTTATTCGCGATAAACACGTAACAAGTTTCTTTTGACCATTCCCTTAACACAGGTTAGCTGTGAGAGAGATTTTTCTACCTTAAAGTTCATTAAAACTAGATTGAGATCCACACTCAGCCACCCTAATCTGGAGGCCCTCCTCCTAATGCAGATCGAAAGAGAAAATGTTGCATTATTAGATAATGATGTGGTCTATAGAAAGCTGTGTGAAAAAAGTTCAAAAGGCTTTTGATGTTTTGAGGTAATTTTGGGCTAAGTTTATTTTAAATTGCTTCGGATTTTATTGTTTGCCAAATATACTATCATGTTTTTTAGTAAATAAACCTAATTGTTTTAAACTTCTTTTTTCAATTTTATTATGTCTTCAACCATTATTACTGTATGAAAGTATAAATTAAAGAAAACATACAGTATATTTTATTTTCCTTTTTTCAGGTTACCATTTTAAAATAATTACAGTAGATTAAAATGAAAAATCTATTTTCCTCAGTTTTACAACCTATAAATATATATTAAAATTTTAAACAAAGAGAAAATGTTTATTAGTAGGGATATTTTGGTTTTACTCAATAGTCTAAGTTTAGTTATCTAATAATCAGTAAATAATTTTATAACATATTTTGATGAGTTAAATATTTTGCAGAAACATAATATTAATGCCATTAATTAACTTGTGATCTTGTACAATGTAAGCCTAAAAATAGTGTTAAAACGGCGATTTAAAAGAACAAAAAATCAAAATTTTCATTCCATATTCCAATATTCCATACTAACCTCCGGTATGCACCCACCCCAAAGTTACGGTTTGCGCCCTTTTGAAGGACCCAGTCCGCCCCTGAGTCTAGCCGCTGGTACATGAACTAACTAGATTCAAGGGAAACATTTTCAGATGTTCACAATACACACCAAGAGCAACGAATTTTTTTGAATAAAATCTATATTGAATACTAACAAACTGTTCAATTAAAGAAGTAATAAAATGTTTGCCAATAACTAGTGTAGTATCTCACATTTTATCTTGGACTAATTATCAATTTACTATTACATTTAGTTTCTTTTGTTCACGTCCTAATTGTGAAACTATGTATACTTTAATAACTGACACTGCAATATTGTTTAATGATATTTCTTTTGCCAATTGACAGTCTATATTTAAATCCAAATGTCAAATTGCTAAACTTATAATAATAAAATATTTGGTGATAACTATGCATTTATAACATAGGTATTTCAACAAAAATCTCATAAAAATGCAACATACAGCTTCACACAATACTACCTGACTTATTTATTATGCATTTTACACATTCCATAATACTTTAACCAAAGTAAATAATCAAAAATTACATGTTTTTTATCAATGTTTGTTAATTAAAGAATTATATAATTTGAACAGGAATGTATGCAATCTATTAGTGGCATTAAAAATTTCTACACCTAAAGCTATTAATTTAGTAACATCATTTTACACACTGAATACTTATAAATGTATTTATGAAATTCTTCCAATTAATTTAGATGTGGTAACTGGAAACACCATTCCTACATACATTAACTGTTACATTTCCTTTAAATATTAAAAATTAGCAATAAATGTTAACGTAAATTTAAGTAACACTTTTATTCCAAAAACAATTACATCATCGCATACTGATTCAATATTCAATATTGAATCACTGATATAAAAGTTTAGGAATGAAAAAATCTGTTTTTACACGTAATCGGTAATTAAAGTTCTACAAAATAAATCATTTATGCACCTTTATGTTTGTTAACGCTGTCTTTGAAAAGGAATAAAAATTTATATCCAGTTACATTCATAATTATTGTAATATATATATATATATATATATATATATATATATATATATATATATATATATATATATATATATATATACAGTGTGTCCAAAATTGGTCTGTGCAGCATTGTTATCTTGGAAACTACAAAAGATCGAAAGACGGTTAAATGGAGAAAGTTTTAGAGAATTTTGAGCCCACTAAAATGCCATTCTGAAATGAAGGCTATCTCAAATATTTTCAAAACATTCGAAAAAAAGTGAAAGTCGACAATTTTTATTTTTAGCTATATCTCTTTTATTTGAACAGATATAAAAAAATAATTTATGCTTTGCCATTGGACTTTACATTCTCTATTGATTGGTGCCAGAAAAAAATTAATCCGACGTTTCGTCGATTACAGACCATCATCAACTTTATTTTTTCATATGGGGCGGAAATTAGCTAATGGTATAAAATGATTTCTTTTTTTATTCTAAATCCAACAATGTATAAACACTTAATGATAATTCGACAGTTCGACCCTCATTCTTGACATTTTCAAATATTTCTTTTTTTGTGAAGCATTTTTGAAGAAAAAAACTACCAAAAGAATTTATTCTGCAAATGTACATTTATTTCAAGTCATAATTCATAATAGTACGTTTCGACTCATCAAAAGCATCACCAAGTAATCTCTTATGAACAGTAGTTACCAATTCGTAGATAACTATTTATTACGATATCGAAAAAGCCTTTCCAAACCTTGTCTTAAACAATGACAGACAAATAACTATTTTATTAAGTTTAAAGTTAAGTAAACACCTAACAATACATTTACTTCAAGTGAAAATATTTAAAAAAATATGAAAAATCCTATTAAAACACTTAAAAATTAACTACAGCTAAATAATGAATTCGATTATTGTAAATTTCTGGTAGTAGCCTTTGATGAGTTTAAAACAATTATGTTATCTGTCAAAAGACAACAATAGTTTCTAACATTATAATGAACACTTTTTGAAAATGGCGTTAAATTATTCTAACGAAGAAAATTTTGATATATTAGTGTGCTATATCACAAATGAAAGATGCTACCAGAGCTAGTTATGACTATTTTCAAATGTACCCCGAAAGAAGACAACCTGGCAGAAATCATTTTAATAATGTAGTAAAAAATTTAATAGAATTTGGAAGTTTTGAAAAACCACGTTCAAAAAAGTATGTGATCGATAATGAGAATCGTAACGGAAACATTTTGGAATATTTTGACGAAAACCCGAAATCTTCAGTACGCAATTGTGGCACGGAGTTTCATATTCCAAAATTCACTGAAAGTTGTTAAATATCATCCTTACAAGCCAACAATTGTACAAGGCCTGCAAGAAGTTGACTTTGACAGGAGAATCGAATTTTGTAATTGGTACTATCGTAAATATCAAGAAAATCCTGATTTTTCTGATAAAGTTGTATGGACGGATTAGACACGTTTTACCAACTGTGGAGTCTTCAATTAAAAAAATCATCATTACTGGGCCCGTGAAAATCCACATATTCGCGATCCACGCCGACTTCAAGTACAGGTTGTCCCATTTTGGTTGTCCTCGCAGGGTATCTCAGTTATTAGCAAAGATACAGAGATGCGGTTTTCGCGAACGTTGGCTACTTTTTTGTGAAACGAAAGATGACACAAACAAATTACTCTAGCTCTTCTCATTTTTGAGATACAGGGCGTTTTGAAAAGTTGCATTTTGAGACAGCCCCGTATCTCAGCTATACGATAACTTATAGAAAAAGTGAAAAGTGTTCTTTATATAATTTTTCCGTAGAATGCAGTGGTGTTTTCAGAATGAGTATACGGGGTCAGGTCAAAAGTTATCGGGATCAATTTCATTTTTTAAATGGGACACCCTGTCTATTTTCTCATAATTAAATTTCTCTTGTTCTAAGCACTTCAAATATATATAACAATTATCACTTATTTTGATAAATAGCGTGGTATTTTGTATTATTAACTGAATTTCTTAGTAGGCTTTGAATTCGTAATCTTCTATTGTTTTTTTGTGCCTAATATAGAAAACCATCATTATGTAATTATATGTCATTGAAGAAGATACAAATTTCGGCAAAATAATTTATTTTATTTCCAGAATTGTTGATTTGAAACTCATATAAATATTGGATGTATTTATTTATAAATTTAGAGACAAACGAAAATAAGAAGAATTAAAATTTTATAAATATTGCTCAATTTGCTGACCATTATGGTCAAGACAAATCCTACATCTCCGAAGAATTTCTTGAATGGATCTTAATAAAATAGGGTCTTAAACGTAGTTCTTCAAAGGCTTCTCTTGTAGCATTCATCAAAGCTTCTTGAGTTTCATACCGTCTTTGATGAATTTTATTTTAAGGTAGCCCCACAAAAAAAATCTAAAATTGATAGGTCTGGGGACCTTGCTGGCCAATTAACTGGTCCATTGTTACCAATCCAATGGTTTTGAAACATTGTATTGAGGTAATCTCTTACTAGTCTTGCATTGTGGCAAGGTGCCCGTCTTGCTGAAAATAAACCTCTCTAGCTGGGCTAACGGAATATCATCAAACAATTCTGGAAGGCAAATGTCCAAAATTTCTAAATATCGTTGATGGTTCAAATTGCCTTCAAACATGTAAAATGTTAATCTGCCTCCTAAAATGAAACAGGACACATTGAACCCAAACCTGCCTTGCTGCTGACGGATCACGGTAACATGCCGATTTTCGTTAGACCAGAAACGATTCGTTGCACGATTGTAAATTCCGGCGGAGCTTATATGGCTTTCATCCGACCATATAACTAAACGACCAAAATTACCATTTTCTTCACTTTTCTGAATATACCATCTACAGAAATCGATACGCAATTGAGCATCACCCGGATGCAAGTGGTGGATGACTTGAGGTATATATGGTTTATAATGGTATTTTTAAATATTTTTGATACTTTCGTTTTGAAATGCCCACCGATTCTTCTATTTTTCTGCAAGACGTATAATTTTCGTTAACAGTGACCTCTGCAAGGACATTTATTTCATTATTTTCTTCGTTTTCTTTTCTATGTTTTGGCGCGTGGCCTTTCAAACGATCCGTGATTTTCCAAATTTTGTTTTAACCTAATGAATGTTTTTACACGGTTGCCTTCTTTCCGGAAATCTATAATATTCACATTTTATTTAACTCAAATGATGACTAACATTCCAGTAAATATAAATACCTTTCAAAATATATTTCCTTCGCTTGCTCTGCATTAAAATTTGTTTGGTAATAAACCCCAATCATATCTAATTTCTCATAGTTCTCGTACCTAAATTATTCGCCATGGTTTGAAACTTTGTAAAATTCAAAATAACGAAAAGAATATTGAAAACTTTACTAACAATAAGGATCTCAACAATCAACAAATTTGCAAATATTGACAAATGTCAAAAAATGAAGTTGCCATGGTAAAACAATTGCAGTACCAAAGGCCACTAACAAATCCAGTTAATAATTTGAAATACTGCGCTATTTGTATAAAAATGATGAATGCTATACATATTTGAAATGCTTAGAACAAGGAAAATTTAATTATGAGAAAATAGACAGGGTGTCCCATTTAAAAAAATGAAGTTGATCCCGATAACTTTTGACCTGACCCGTATACTCATTCTGAAAACAGAACTGCATTCTACGGAAAAATTATATAAAGAACACTTTTCACTTTTCTATAAGTTATCGTATAGCTGAGATACGGGGCTGTCTCAAAATGCAACTTTTCAAAACGCCCTGTATCTCAAAAATGAGAAGAGCTAGAGTAATTCTGTTTGTGTCATCTTTCGTTTCACAAAAAAGTAGCCAACGTTCGCGAAAACCGCATCTCTGTATCTTTGCTAATAACTGAGATACCCTGCGAGGACAACCAAAATGGGACAACCTGTACAATTTGGTTTTATTGTGTGGTGCGGAATGATCGTAAGTAATATCTTTGTTTGAGTTAATTGAGTAACATTTAATAAATTATCTACGACTCATTTTTTAATATTCCCAATTAATTACAGGAAATCGTCTGATTTGTCCATTTATTTATGACCACATGTTAACAGGGCAACGATACCTGCAAAACCAAATCATTCCTTTCATTCGTGAAGCTGTTCCACCTGATGAATTTAATAATTTGTTGTTCCAACAAGATGGATGATCCGCACATAATTCAGGGGAAGTCCGAGCATTTTTAGGGAGATTTTTGGTGAAAGAATAATATCCAACGGTGGTCCTGTGCGTTGGCCTGCTAGGTGTCCGGACCTTACCCCATTACACTTTTCTTTATGGGGATATGTCAAAAATGAGGGGTATGAATTTGATCCCCCATAAAATACGCAAGTTGTGGAACATCGAATTATTAATATTATTGAAAACATTAATTGTAATACAGTACGTCGAGTAACCAGAACTGTCGCAAAAAAGTGTGAAAAGTGCATTGGAAAAAATGGTCGATATTTTGAACAAAAGTATGTGGAATTAATGTCGGTTTTATAATTATCCTGTAAAGTACATTTAATATTAATATCAAACACTATAAAAATTATTTCATATAGTATCGTTGTAAAATGAATGATTCATTGCTAAAAATGTTTTTTAATTACTTTTTAGTCATAATTTTAATGGTTTAAATGAGTAACATTTAACATAATACCCTAATAAGTACTATGTGTTTTTTGAATATTGCCCATTATTTTCACTCCTTTGCTTGAGCAATTTATTTATGAATACCAAGTAAACGTTTGAGCATTTTTAAGACAAGTTTTGGAAAGGCTTTTTCGACATCGTAATAAATAGTTATCTACGAATAGGTAACTACTGTTCATAAGACATTACTTGATGATGCGATAATTCATACAATAATCGAATTCATTATTTAGCTGCATTTAATTTTTAAGTGTTTTTAGGATTTTGCACTTTTTTTTAAATCTTTGCACTTGAACTAAATGTATTCTTAGGTGTTTACTTAAATTTAAGCTTGATAAAAGTTATTTATCTGTCATTGTTTAAGACAAGGTTTGGAAAGGCTTTTTCGATATCGTAATAAATAATTATCTACGAACAGGTAGCTATTGTTCATAAAAGATTACTCGATGAGGCTTTTGATGAATCAAAACGTACTATTATGAATTATGAGTTGAACTAAATGTGCATTTGCAGAATAAATTGCTGTGGTAGTTTTTTTTTCAAAAATGTTTCATAAAAAAAAAGAAATATTTGAAATTGTCAAGAATGAGGGCCGAATTATCATTAAGTGGATTTAGAATAAAAAAGGAATATTTTATACCATTAGCTAAATTCCGCCCCATATGAGAAAATAAAGTTGATGATGGTCACTAATCGATGAAACGTCGGATTAATTTTTTTCTTTCGCCAATCAATAGAGGATAAAAAGTGGCAATGGCAAAGTGTAATTTATTTTTTTTATATCTGTTCAAATAAAAGAGATAAAGCTAAAAATAAAAATTGTAGATATTCAGTTTTCAAATATTTTGAAAAATATTTGAGATAGCCTTGATTTCAAAATGGAATTTTAGTGGGCTCAAAATTCTGTAAAACTTTCTCCATTTAACCGTCTTACGATCTCTTATAGTTTCCAAGATAGCAATACTGCACGGACCAATTTTGGACACACTGTATATAGGGTGAGGCATTAGTGCGTATAAGTACGATATATCCGTTATTAAAGGAGATATCAAAAAAGTTATTTACAAACATTATAGGAAACTTCAAACTTCATATTATAAAATTATTTTCGCATTTACAGGATGTTACATATTACCAGGGTGAACCAAACATACTTTTTTTTAAATGGGCCACCCTATATACCATTTCAAATTGAGATTAAGCTCATCTCCCCCATACTTCCAATATAGGGTTTCATTACGTTATACAGGGTATTTGCAAACAATAATTTTTCCAGGCATAACTTTTTGACATTGGTACAGTGTTACGAGAAAGTGCTATTACTTTATTATTGCACCAATTGAATATACAGCGAGCCAAAACTCGAACACATGATTTTGTCAATTTTTTCAAATGAATCGCCCTGTATTTTATTTTAAAAAGTGAAAATACACTTTATGTCCTTTCATTTTTATTGCGCACACGCACACGCGCACGCACACGGACACGCACACGCACACGCACACGCACACTCACACGAATACTCGCACGTACACGCACACGCACGTACGCATGCACTCACACACGCACGCACGCACACACGAGTATGCATATATGCGTGTGTGGATGTGTGTGTATGTGGATGTATGTTAGTATCCACGATAAGTCCAGAACGAAAATACCTACTTACTTAAAATTTTGTATTTAAGCTTGGTTTCATTTAGCTTGGAGCTAATTAGATATTGGGAGAAATCCAGCGCTGAGAGGGGAAGGGGTTATTTGGGTCAGTTTTTTGTTTTTATCAAATGTTTCTGAAACAAGTGCATATTTCAAAGATGTAAAAATACGTAGATATAAATCTTAAACATATCGATTAATTGTGCTCTATGCAATTGTTTGATACGGCGCGTAATTTAGCGGCGAAAAACCCCTAAGGTAGAACTTAAGTGTCTTTTTCAATTCCTGAGAACACCTGACCGAGCAAACACGGTGTAGAAATAGATGTTCTGTTTGTAGTGTTGCTTTAATTATGGACAAAAACGATCGTTGTACCATTAGCGAATACACGATTAACTTAGATATCTCTCATTTTAGTCATTTTTTTGTTGTCAGTTTTGTTCGTGACTAAATAATTCCTTTTCAACTAGCACATTTGCTTAATTGCTTTTCGTTTATTTATGACGTCATACATGTGGATTTAAGTTATCTAACAGATTTATAACTTGCAATTTGTCTAGATATCAGTCAAATGTTTTTTAGATAATCTCTTTTCCATTTTAAATCCTAGGTTTGTTACACTTGCTCGAAATAAGAACCCCTCTAGAAGACAAGCACACTCTCACCTTAGGTAAGATGTGAACCAGCACTTATCTGAGATAACAATTTTAAATTGAAACCACCTTTAACCAAGATATGAACTAACTCTTTTAGTAGAGCTGCACTTTTTCCAGTCACTGTAGTTGTGAAATACACGCTCACCTTTTTAGTGCAGCCGCGCTTATTAGAGATAGGAATCCATTTCTACTTTGGCTCTGAACCAAACCCTCACCTTGACCAAGACCACCCTGTTGAGGGGAGGCGTACATAGCCGATAGATAAAACAAACCTTTTAGTGGGGACACGCTTAGCCGAGATATAAACCTTTTCTGTAGACGAGACACACTTAACTTATATTAGAACTGCTTTCACTGAAAAGCATACCCTTAACAAAGATATGAACGTTTTAGTGGAGCTGCACTTTCCGAGATAAAATTGCCTTTGGTACATTATTTTATTCTCGACTATGTTGGACATTAGCGTTTCTCAAACGCATGTCCTATGAAGCGATCACTTAGACAATCACTAAAAATACCTTTTGTGAAATTAGCAATAGTTGATGCTCTGAATGAATATATTAAAAGAGTATACAAGTGAAGACTCAATTGTACTTTCAGATTAATTAAATTGTACGAGAATTTCATCCTGTCACTATGAGCTGGGAAAGAAAAGGTTAGACTGAAAATCTGTGCAAATTCAAGTTAATTACTTCTGTGTTCTTTTGTGATTTCATTAAAAATTGTACATATGTATTTAAATATGCAGATAAATACGCTTTTTGTTATTGTATAGTACTGTATAGAAGCACTTTAGGCTAACGGATCGATTGCCGAAACTTGTTCACCCTGCCTTTTGTGATCTTCACGTTATTATGCTTACTCGCTACTGTTTTTATTGTGCACTGATATTGACATATTAACGTTTGTCGAATTTATGTTTTCTATCTGTTCAAGATGAGTATATATGGGGTAATTAAAATTAAGGTTTAAGATTAATGATTTTGATATTTTGAACTTGCAAGTTTCAACCAATTAATAACACTTATTATTGAAGTTTGAAGTAAGCAAGATTGCGTATACTTAATATGATACATTCAAGCCTTGAGGGACGCAGCATAGCCATTTCAATGGTAATTTTTGTATATTCAATTATTAGCTCCCCTAACTATTTTAGAGTATGTGTAAACACGTCTTTTGTAGAGAAAAAATACTGCATTTGTCCATACCATTAATTATAATTTTCTGTTTTTCTAAACCGTACACATCGACAAAATAAAAAATTACATTTTATTAAAAATCGGTGATGCTTTAGAATCATATAAACAAACAACATGCGCATCTGCATTATTTGTCATTTTTGATTGACGTGAACTGATTTTTACATGTAATTCTGTTTCGGTTAAAACATATCCGACGCAAGAAAAAGTAGACATGGTAAGATGGTTAAGCTGCGTGGGCAGATACTATCGTTACAATTTTCCGGAACCAGAATAATCAAAGAACTTGAATTGAAAGAGAATTTAATATGTATAACGCGATAACAAAACATAGATATATACAAACATAATGTAAATTCAGAGAAATTAACAAATTATATCAAACGATCAATAAAGCACCATTTACTGCTAAATGATAACCCAACCTGCCGTAAAATTACTGTTTAACGTCGGCTAACTAAAATACGTTATTTTCTCACACTCGGCTATTGGATTTATATTTTCAAATCTTCGTCCCGAGTTATGGTGCCTTTTTTTCAGTTTTCCTAAACCGCAGAAATGGGCAAAATAAAAATCTTCATTTTAAAATAAATCAGGTATACATTGTAATTATGTAAAAAAAAACACAGCGTGCACATTTCAGTATCTATTATTCCTATTTCTAATGGCATTTCGAATTATTTCCATTATATTTTCCTTGGTTGTTGGTTTCTCTTAGAAAACAAGGCTTTTCGGTCTACCCCATAGGTAGAAATCAGAACAAGTAAGATCCGGTGTACGCGCCGGTCAGTAAAATAGACTTCCTCTTTCAACAACACGATTCGAATATTGCTCACATAAATACCGACGTAGGATTCGGTCATTATGTGCCGAACAACCATCATGCTGTAATCACGTGTGCCTTCTTGGTTCCAAGGAGACGTCTTCTAAACGCTGCAATTCCATACGAAATATTCATGAGGGTAAGAACAAGTTTGATTGCATTACGCAACCTGGGAAGGTTAAAGAGATTACGATTCCAAGTGGTGTATATGAAATTGTGGAAATTAGCAGCATAAAATTAATAATACGTTAAAATTAGAAGTTAAATTTACACATCACCAGTAATTTAGGCATGCGGGTTCTATTGGACGCATGCTCGGTTTCTCTCCTAACCTGTACATGGCAGGCCACACCTATGAATGTAATACGAATGTTCAAATAATTTATGCTACAAATATACATGTGGAGTGTAATTTAACTGAAGGCGCATACAGTAACAGTGAGAATTCGTATGCTATCTTCGAGTTTCACGTACACCATGAGCCGGGTTATAAATTAATCAAGGAGCCGTCCACAGTCATTTATTTACCTGTACTTACCCGACGTATAGATAACAACACCTTGAAATAGGTTGATCAAGAGGGGCGATTAATAGACTTCGGTAACTAGATGGTGACTATTAGACTGGAGCTGAAGAAGCATGGCTCCTAAGATTTTCGGTAGTAGGTCTCTATCTGCAGACGAGAGCACATCGTTAATCGAAGACGGCGTTCAGTTTCTACAACATCTCGGCAATAAATTACTAAAATGATATGAAAGGACTGCAAAAAAATTTATTCACCGGGGTCAGGTACAAGGACATGATCGTGGAATGCGATCGCTGAACTTATCCGTACACTACAATAACTCCGATGAGATTTATCTGGTTATTCAAAAACTGATCTTATTACAGCCACTTACAATAGTGTAGTAGTAGTAGTGGTATATTCGGAAGGCACTCTGACCCCCAATGAAGCAAGCAAAGAGTATAAATTTACGAATAATGCACCCCCTTCCTATTCGATAAGATTCGATCCAAGCTGGCGATCAGGTGATTGAAACTGTACGTTTACCTGGTACTAACAACACCATTAACTAACTATGCTCAAATACCGCGGATCAAAGTAACGATTATAGCATGTCGGATGGAGCCAAAACAAGTTTCTTCAACTGTTAAACAGCACCAAGACCATATTCTGCGCTTCGATACAGTTCAAGCACGCGTTGGGATTTGCAGGGGGTTATGCGAAGCCCCTAGTCAACATACGTTAATATCGGGAACTGGTTTGCTCTAAGGCTGATGTGGATTGCTACAGCGGCGCATGTTAAGATTGGCTTGACGAAAATTATATGGAAAGTTCCGTATGTAATTTCAAATGGTGCTATGAAGTTGTATATCAGAAGATTAATAAAAATTCGTCGATACAAGTTGCGTTTCACGCTCGAGATTTATAAATATATCCATCCATACCGTCACAGCAGTACTGCCTTTCAACTTCCTCAATTGTTACTGGTTGCTTTTTATACCAAGAAGCGTAATAACAGGGAAGAGTGCGGCTAAATTCGATCACTTAAATATCTCAAATATAAAAGTAAATATTAATAATAGAAGACATCCATACGAACAGCAAAATCTCGTTTCCGAAGATAACAAGTATGCTTACGAAGAATACTTAAACCAATATTATAATTCGCCGCAAGGTTCTATGCTTAGTTACGAACAATTTAAGTCATCCGATATTTGTAATTAACTGTACTCGGTAAAACGAGAGTATTCATAATGTAGCTATTGATTTGAAATTTAGAAGTTGAAGCATCTTCTGCCTTTGCCGTCGATACTTCGGCATATGGCGTTATTTACTAGTATTGTGCGTAAAAGTAATATTTTATTTTTTCAATAAAGGTTATATTTGCATAAACTCGTTTCTTTCGTTTGTTTGTAGCTCTGTAAACGTGAATTTCCGTTAGTTGAAATGAAGGCTATTGTAGTGTTTGCAATACTATACAGTGCTACTGCATTAATTAATAGCAGTGATGACGAAAGCAATTTAGGGATGGTAGAAACTTATTTGCATGTATATGGTTACATAAATAAAGTTGCGGGCGTGTCAATAGATAATCATAGTTTAATCATTAGAAGTGCACTAAAATCCTTTTAAGAATGCTATCGACTACCTGCTAATGGTATCCTAAATGATGAAACCGAAAAATTATTAACCTCCCCGAAATGTGCCAATGAAGATGCTATCAACGCATTCATATCGTTGGGAAAAGCTCATCCTGAGTTGTCGTGTTATGAGTATGTACATGCGCATATTAACATTAACGTCTAATGCGTTTAATGTTTAGGCAAAAATATTCAAATTTAAAACTTAAATACTGTTCTATAAATTACGATATATTAATATTGTTTCAATGCCATAATCATTCCAGACTAAGCGGATGTAAAAAATGGAAATTTTTGTTCGATGGCTGCGGTAGTTTCCTAAAACATTCAGAAGGATCAAAGTGTAGGTGAACTAGGTATGGACTGGGATGAGCGATGGCATCTTCAAGACTGGAGCAATCCCCCCGAGGACCATACTTTACTGAACACCTACATGAGATTGGTTATGCTTCAGATTTAGGACATACGCATGATAGAAATTCTGTCATGTATGCATATCATGAGAAAAAATATTGTGATTTAGCATTGGACGATATGTTGATCCAACCATTATACCCCACTACCGCTACTATAACTATTTTAGCTGAAATAACTACTACTCTAGTTAAGACAACGCCTGTTTTACCTGAAAAATCACCCAACTTGTGCAATATCGATATTGAACACTAACAAACGATTGTATATGTTCTACAAGAATATGGTTTGGATATCTGCTTTAAATAGTACTTATATCGAGCCGGCTAAGAACTTGTTCGGTGGCCGCCTTTCCTTCCAAAAACTTTTAAGCACTTTGATGTCGTATATTAGAACTCTAACACTGATACCTCTCCTTCAGCGATGGATATATTTATCGTACGCAATTTCCTAGTTTATAACTGACATCTGGATGGCCTCAATTAGACAGCTACTAACCAGATAATTGAATATTATAAACATCTTCACCGACCAAGAGCGCATTACTACAGGTATACGCGGATACGTTTCCAAATTTACCGCCGGAAATAACAACGATATTCAGATATGTTAACGAAATTCTTTTCTTTATCGATAGGAATCAATTTTACGAATATAATGAGTTTAAGGGCAGTGTGATACAATCGGAGACATTTGATCTTTCCAAATTTAATATTTATTGTGCAATTAAAGGTTTATTAGAGCAACTATATGATGTACTAACAAAATTTATGAAGCTGAATAAAGTATGGAGAATTAAGTTATTAATAAAATACTGTTTTTTTCAATCGTTACTTTTAATACATAAAGAGAAATGTGGAATATAACTAAATAGTTGTATAAACTTTGTTGCTTATGTATTTAATTTGACATTTGTCAACGAGTATTTCCAAATTTAATTTTTTCTAATTTTATGTAGACGGTTACAAAAAATTTTGTTCGCAACACGTGCACTGTCACCTTTTTCGTGTTCGGCCTTATATTTTATCCCTCGGCTACACCTCGGGCGAAAAAGAACAGCCTCGCACCAAGAAATGTGTAAACTGCGCACTAGTTGCGAAAACTACTATTACATAATATGCACTTTGTTTTTTACATGTTTTACAAACTTTTGTGGGAAAATGTGTACACTCACAGTTAAAAATTAATGATCTCTTACAGTATAACTATGCCCTGTTAATGCTAAAAGCAATCTAAGATTTTGACAAAAATATTTGCTTCTAGATAATATAATTTCTTCATCACTCAGACCTTCATTATATAGATTCGTTGCTACTTCATTTGTAATATCTTCATACATCTAATAATTACTATAATCACTCATATAATTCAGCTTCTGATTTATCGCGCCCACTGCCGAAAAGAATAGGTTGATCGCTGTTCGGGTAATAATACTAAACTGTTTCCTCTGCTTATTCTCATTCGTTTATCTTCGTCGATAATAAACATCAATTAATTAGCTTTATCATATCGTATGTCAGGTATACACTGTTATTATCTTATCCATTAAATACTCACCTTGTTCAGCATCCATATCGTTAGGTTAGTTTCAATTAACTAATTAGCAAACTGTCGTCACTCTATTTATAATGAGTTAACAAAGCATTGTGTAATAATGAGTATGAATCTCAATTGCATCCGCAAACCATCATTCTTTCGTTAATTATTTGTGGTGGTGATAAGTACATATTGTACCGAAAAATATAGCACAAGTACGTAAGTCAGTTTTGGCCATTTATTCATCATTACTGTTTTTTAGATGGATCGTATAATCTTAGAGTTTGAAGTAATTATTGAGAAGACTCAACGCATAATAAGATATAAATCGCTACAATTAAGCGTTAAAAATTTACTTGCAATATGGAATAAGCTGCTCCATCACTATCAAAATGTGGACTATACGCGCTAAAATACGATGTATGAAACATTGGAACAAATTGTCTGATGTTAACCATATAGATGCACCAGCTTGTCTAATATTAAATTGCTACCATTGCAATAAATAACATTTTAATTACGGTGATGTTTCTGATTGCTTCTTTGTGAACCATCTTGCATCCTCAACGTTTTCCTTCTGTAGCTTCCCCAACGCTTAAGGTCCTCTGATATCTGCTTCCGGAAGCTGCCGATCACGAGAAGGCGACTCCCCACAGGGGTCATGAGCCTGGCGACAGGAAGATGTTAAAGAGGGCAGCGTGGATCCAAGATGGCTGACGGATGTCGATGCCATAAGTAACATTATAATTATATATGTTTTTATTTTACTCGCATAATTTTACATAGATTGTATTTTAGGGAGAGCTAAACAACTTAAAACATTGCAAATATTCTTTTATTAAGATTTTTACCTTCCAACCTACATATACATACATATACATATGTAGGTATAGAAAGTTAAGCATTCTACTTTTTTTCACTATCGCTAAATCGACTTATTAGCTCATTTTACAACTTTTGGGAAAGTTTCGCCAAGATTGGTCATCATATCTGGATGGCTGTGTGTGTGTGTGTGTGTGTGTGTGTATATGTGTGTGGTTATGCGCGCGCGCGTGTGTGTGTGTGTGTGTGTGTGTGTGTGTGTGATGTGTGTGTGTGCATGTGTGTGTGTGTGTCTGTGTGTGTATGTGTGTATGTGGGTGTATGTGTGGATGTATGTTAGTATCCACGATAACTCCAGAACGAAAATACCTATGTACTTAAAATTTTGTGTTCAAGCTTGTTTTAATTTGGCTTGGAGCTGATTAGATTTTGGGAGAAATCCAGCGGCGGAGAAGGGGTTAACTAGGGGTAGTTTTGGTTTTTATTAAATATTTCTAAAACAGCTGTATATTTCAAAGATATAAAAATACCTGGACATAGATCTTAAACATCTCAATTAATTATGTTCTATGCAATTTTTTGATATTTAGCGGCAAACAAATTCGTAAGGTAGAATTTAAGCGTTAGTTCATATTTTTTCATTATCTGAATAACGACTGATTTTATAAAAAGTGTTGACGTATTTTCTAAAGAAAATTTAATTTTACATAAATTTTATTTACAAAGTTTTTTAATGTAAAGCGTAATAAATGTAAAAATTAAATAAATATGATTGAAAATTCTGAATCTGTATTATCGACATTTTTACAGAAGCGGGCGACTTTGGATTTTTTTTACCTTAACATGCATTTTTGTCTATGAATCTCTATCTGTAATGAAGTTTTGAACGTCATTCTGACATAGATTACTGTTTTTGTTTTTAGAATGTTGCCTGTTTTCGTTATTAACGTATAAAAAGAGGTTTCATAGTTACCCAAAAGAAATTGAAATTAGAATTACTTTATTTCTTTTAATTTAAGTTAGTATCTAGACGTCTATTAACCACTTTCTGTCATGAAGTTTTCAACGTATTATTGTTTTTGCGTTAACAATGTTCGTCGTGTAATGCTCCACACCAGATATTTATGAATATATATATATATATATATATATATATATATATATATATATATATATATAGTTGATCACGGTGGCGGTAGGTCAGCCTGACTTACCGCCACCGTGATCCTATAAATTTATTTTATTTATTTTTTCATGTAGAATAATAACTTACCTGTATAATTATCAAAGGAAAGTTTAGACATCATTTTGGTATTACCAATATCGACGCTACGTCTATAAACAATTGCAACTTGTTCAATACACGTTTGTAGATTCCGTAGTTTCTCATCCGTTAGTTCTTTTATAAATCTCTCCGAGAGAAATATACCATTTTCATCAATTTCCATCATTATTTTTCTCCCATATGAAGTATTAATAACCTTAATATTTTTCTATCGATATTTGTAATTAATAAGCATCTCACATACTATACAGGTTTAAACTCCCCCTCATCAACTACATTTAATTCGTTTAGAAGATCGATCTTTCAGGATGAAGTATTAATAACTAAATTTATATACCTAATGCATTTGATATTTATAGTAAATTCTTATCCATATTAAGTATGTAGCTTTCCTGGCGCCTTGTTCTAAAAAATCGAATTCTTAAAATTATTGAACATCCGGATGTAGAAATATTATTTATTATTACAATTATTGAATTGAAATCGGAAATTATTTATTTATGTTATTTTCTTAAATTAAAGGCATTTTTTAAAATAAATCATTACGAATGGATTTACGAAAATGAGAAAACGTGATAAGCACCTGATGAACACTTGACGAATATTTACCTAATATGTAATCAATAAAGCCTAAAATTTATTGATAAAATGATTCAGGTATACAGTGTGACCCATTTGATATAGGAGCACCCCTGTAAAATGTACATTTTACAACCGATTTTGAAAATTTTGTTTACCGTATTAAGCATCAAAAACTGTATCATGGCATAAATTTTCATAATTTATTTTTCGTTTTCAAGTTACTCTATAGTAGGTAAGATTGGAGACTTTTGGGACACCACCACAAAAACCGGTTTTCCACATTTCCAAGGTTGCCACAAAACCAAGGTCCCACCGTACCAAGGTCAAAAAGCGCAATGTGTGACCCAAATGCATATCATTACCACAAAACCAGGGTCACAAACCCCGCTTTCCTGTTCCACTACTACAAGGCCATCACTGTGACCTACTTTAAAACCACGCTTTCCTGTTCCACAATTACAAGGCTATCCGTGTGACATATCATTACCACAAAACCAAGGCCACAAACCCCGCTTGTCTGTTCCATAACTACAAGGCTATCCGTGCGACCTAACGCGCTTTCCTGTTCCACATTTACAAGGCCATCACTGTGACCTACTTTAAAACCCCGCTTGTCTGTTCCACAATTACAAGGCCATCCGTGCGACCTAATGCGCTTTCCTGTTCCACAATAACATCCGTGTGACCTGGTTGCCACTCTTACCCACTTGTATGTTTTTTTTGTCCACTTGTATGCTTTTTGCTCACCCTCACTTTATTTACCAAAATAAAAGAAAACGATATGTTAATATATTTAATTAATGTAGAAACATGTACAAATGTATTACTCAGATATATGATTTTCTTTAGGAATAAAACATTTTGATTTAGTACAAGTGCAGAAAGAAGGTCCTCTCCACTTCCGTTTCAGTACATCTGCGCGGACGTGGTGCGAGGAGCTGAGCATACGTGCAATGTGGTGCCCATCGTAGATGTTCCTGTAACGGATTGACATCTGGCTGCCATCGGTTTATTCTAACCCCACATGAAACATTCAACCGCATCGTCTGAAGATGTGGAAATGAATCCTGCTGCAGCAAGCGATGAGGGTGAGTGAACTCCAGACCATGTTCGATACGTTAGTAATCGTTTATCGAAACAGTTGTAATACTGAGGATAATAAAAGTTTGGGTCACACATGTTAACATCAGCGAAAACAGTATGATACTGACAGTAAATAATGTATTCTATACAATATATACAATATATACAACACATATATACAATATGTACAATATGTACAATATATACAATAGATACAGTAAAAAAAAATACTACTCGGCTACGTAGCACACCTCATCACACAGTATACATGAGTCATCATCGTACACATCGTATAACTGTGTGAGAGGCGCCTTACACGACGAGCACCAATAATATTCGTGCGACAGGTGGTATCGCGCAGTCCAGCGCTCCATATGCATATGATGGTCCACTACGCGGTAATCTCCTGGTTTCAATCGGGCGAAACAGCAATGACACAAATTCATGAAGTCCACCAGATGGTATCGAACATATATTGATACAATGTGGGCATATGCTGTTACACGGCTTGCCGAAAAGTGCTCGCGTATTACCTTGCTCAATTCGGTATACCACGCTGAATTCCACTGAACCAGTTCATAATTATTTTGTAGCACTTTGGTTATGGAAGCCGGTAGTATTCCTTCCTTTTCAAAATTTACCCAGTTCGGAATTAATTGACATGTCCGTCGCGTATTAATTTGAAATAGGGTTTGTGGTTGGTACACTGTAGGAGTCTTCCAATCGTCTTGCACTGGAGTAACTGACATAGTGAAGATCGGTAACTATGGTATATGTAAAAAACCCCTCCCTTTAAGTATACGAATAATACTGAGTGGGGTATGTAACCTTGTGTAGTGAACTTGTTGTGGCAAAGTGGAACAACCTTGGAAATAAGTATGCCTAGGAATCCTTGAAGTAGTGGTGAATACAAGGTTGGAAAAAACAAAATGAGTAACAGCCTTGAACGAAAAGAAAACCTTGAAAAGGTGTAACTGACAAGACCGCTAAAGCAATGTGTGTATAATCGTGAAGGTCACGTAAGTAGCCTTGAGGAGGGTACATAGTGGGAGAGTGTCATATATAAAGAGAGGAATGTATGTAAAGCCAGTATCGTATATAATGGATAACATCGTACGTCAAGCCATAGAAAAGGCGAAGATTATCGGTGCTATAAGTTCAAGTAAATATTGCGATATTTTGCTTAATAATGTGCATTGTTTCTTAAATAAAAGTAAAACAAAGTTTGTTAGTGTCGGTCTATCACCCAAATTTGGATTTGAGCCAGTCGTAAAACTCGGTGGATCGAAGAGTGGTGGAGTGGTGTTTGACAAGCAGGAATGGCGTATACTTATGGATAATCAAGGGGTGATTACTAATTATTTCTACAGTCCTGAAGGAAAATGGCTACCTACCAAACTGGGATCGAAGACTGTCTCGTACGAAAATATTAACAAGAAAAAAATTATACGCCTCTGTGATAGTGACGAAGTTGATGTCTATTTAGGATGGGAGTCTATAGAACAGTTATGGAAGCTTTTGAAGATAATATATTACCGATTGGAGTTGGCAGATACTGTGAACTTTCCAGAGTTTTATAAAAACCTAATAAAGTCGGCAGCGGCAATTCCTGAATGTAACATTCACCAAGTTATTGGTCCATTGCATGATGTATTTGAGGTCAACATAGCCTGCCTTCTGGAAATGGATATATGGATATGGATCTTGCCAAACCTATAACTGAAAGGGGGGGGGGGGTAACGCGCTTGTAGTCAATAGTGGATAGTATTAGATGTTAGTCAATATGTGGATGTGTTATAGTGCGGAGTCGTGGCCTAAAGCTGTAGATTATGTTAGTGCAGTCCAAAGACTAATATGCCAGTTACAATCATTAGAATTCGATGCTGATCATGAGAAAGTGTATGGAATGGGTAGATTTAGTGATGACTATTTAAATAATTTAGTTAATAGGTATGGGGGAGGAATAAGCCTTTGTGAAAATACTTAACATCGCATGTAGTGATATAGAGTGTATTTGTTGTATAAAGCGATTAATAGAAGACCTTAAAGAAATATCATTGGAGCAATTTATACACGAAATAGAAAGATATTTACCGAATTTTGAGCCATCAGATGACGACTCACCCAGTGAAGAAGGTGTGCATTAATGAGTCCAAAACGTAGTTCACTACATAGTAGTATGGGAGTTGGCGACAGGCATGCGCGAAAAGGAGAATGGGAACAAATAGCTAGAGATTCTGCACGATTTAAAAAGAATAGATGACTGTGGTAATATAATTTCACCAATTCTCGAAAAACAGCATCGTGAATGTGTGTTTGTCAGACGCTTTAGTAGTATGTAGTGATATATATGTATAGGATAGTATTAATAAAAAGTAAAAAAGATCTGTTTATTGCATATTAATATTACAGTATATATAATTAAGGTTAATTAGCGTATTACACAATGTCTTTGGTAGAAATCCAGGAATTGTGAGAAGTATCAAAACCCAACCACTTAACGAGAGCTTTATTCCCTTGACGTCGGATGACACGTTCAACTAGATGAATGTCTGGATGTTTAACACTTTGTAGTTCGGACTCATAGAACCGACCTTGAATCTCTTCATCTCGACTATCACGTAATGTGTAGGTGAGTGGGCTTGAACGTTTAACTGTTGATATTCGAAAGACTTCGTAACTCCAATTAGGTGTGTACCCTTAGAGAATATGCTTCTATGTTTGCTAATGCGTACATGTTCCCCCACTTTAAATTTAGGTGTTTTACGGTCAAGAATTTTTTGACATTTTAAATGTTTTGAAATAGATGCACTATTTTTTTCCGATACATCTACCGGTTTGTATCCAGTTGTTCTATGCTTTCTTGAATTATACTCGGCGACAATGTGCGGTAATATTGATAGCCACTTATAGGATCCTTGCATGCTGAAGGTTTTCCACATTATTGCTTTAAGGGTGCGATTTACACGTTCGACTATACTACTTTTCAAGGTGGAATAACTACTGTAATGATTGATATTAAATTTTTCATTACTTTTTTGAATTCAGCATTATAGAACTCAGTTCCCATATCAGTTTGTATATGTGTAGGTGTCCTTTTCAAACCAGACAAAGTTTATCCATTACATCCGCGACCAGTTTACCATTCTTGCGTTTGATGGGAAAAGCCAGACATATTTAGAGAATGCATTTATTATTACTAAAATGTATCGAAATCCTTTATTCATCCGAGCATATGGTATCATTTCCACTAAATCAGCTTGAAATAGATCATTTAAACCTTTTAGTACAACACAACGCCGCGGAAAATTTCTTCTTGCAGGTTTGTGCAGTTCTTCGACAACATCGGCTTTACTCATTTTTTTGTGCTTTGGATTTTACTACGAACTCTACGTTGAATATCGTTGCAGTTGAAAACTTTACAAACCTCGGCATGGTTACACGAATTACATCGTTCCTCTTAAGAGGTTGACCAATTACATCCTTTGCCAGCTCAAATGTTGTACCATCTATGTTAAGCTCAAGAGTTGGATGACTCCACCTGCAATGTACTGTAGTACCGTCGTTACAGGGATAGGTATATTGATCACCGACGCCGGTAGATACACTAATTGTCTTCTTTGCGGCGATTCCAGAAAATGAAATGAAAGTTTCATAAGACAGATCGCTATGATGAACAATATGTTTCCCAAATTTATCCACTGTCATTTGATGATGAAGATAACCGCCAAATTTATCTATTGGCATCACTGGGGGACATATAGTACTATCTGTAGTGATAGTCGTAGTAACAATGAAAGGAAATGACTATAGTGGTAGATTTATAACAAGTTCTGTTACTTTATTACTTTTGCGTTACGTAGTTCATCAATTATATATATTATTTCGTTGTGATTGCTAGTATTTCCTGCCGACATTGATCCTAATAATTCCTTAACCAATCGACTAACTTATTCGGATTATTCCACGGTACAAACTCAATAGGTTTATTATTGTATCGCAATAGCTGCAGTCCACCACCTCTTTTGGATATAGAAGTTGTTCGAGATCTGGTGGCTGGAGGTGCAATAGACGATGTGGCAGAACGTTTTCTAGGCTGAAGTAATGGTTTAATGATTTCAAGGTACTTCTTACTATTAGTTCCTCGGATTTGATCATCAGGGTTATAATTACGTCGGGCAGCATGCGTACGACGCAAAATGTCATTGTAGTGCTGTAGATCCTCTTTTGTATCCCGTAGGAACTTTTTTAAAAGTAGTTCATATAATCCCGGTGTTCCCTCATAATCTAGGGATGATCCATCGGGAAGAGCGATTCGCAAATTTTCTCCAACAAAATCTAGTTCAGCATCGCCTATAAAAAATTTCTCTTCTTCAGGAATAAAATGCACACCGTACGTTAAGTCATATTCATCTTCGGTATCTCTAAAGATACCTTCGACGTAGTATTTCGCTAATCCTTGGTATTGATTAAGATACTCTTCAAAGGCGGGTTGAGATCCAGCAGCTAGTAGTTCCGATTTCAATTGTTGTAAAGTAGGAATTTCCACCTCGTCGTCATGTGTGACATCAGCAATTACAGATTCTTGTAGAGGTGTGGGAATGGTGTCAGGAACAATAGTACGCGGCTCCTTACGTATTCTAGAGGATTTCGGTGTATAATGTAAAAATACTTCATTTTCATGTGCAATGGACTCATTTTTTCCGACTTCTGGCGTAAGGGGTTCAGCTTTGATGAGAGAACCATCATTTTTAGTAATTAATTGTTTTAATGGTTGTGTAATAGGTTTAAAGTGTGCCTCCATTGCACGTTCTGTAAGTGCAGTATCTTCTTTCAAACTAGCATATTTCTGTTGCACACTCTTGCGAGCACGCAAAATGTCTTGTACTAAGCGCTCCTCCATTACGACTGTACGTTGACAGTACTAGTAGATTATTTATACTGCAATGAAACAGTCAAATCTCTTACGGTAACGACCGTTATTAACATCGCTTTCTTTATCAATCACAAGAAATCGAATTTATCACCAGCAACAGCAACACAAGTCTTTAAATCTATCAAATGACATATCAACATTAACGTGATCATCATACACATGCTTGAGATTAGTGTGATCTTGTTGAAAAGAACAAGTAAATTCGCATTATCACGTATAAGCTGTTTTGGAATTGAAGAATACGTTTGACACAGATAGAAACAATCATTATTTCGATGTCTGCCAAAACAAAAATGATCTCTAATTTCATTTTGTTTATGACATGCTACATCATCAAAAATCATTATTGAATTTTTACGGGACTCACTAGGAGGTATAACATCACTATTATCACTGTATTCGAAATACCTAATTTCCTTTTATGGGTGCCAGTAACTTCGCAGGTACTGGTATTTAGGTTGGTATAGAGATTTGCAATATATATAGACATTTTCAAAACGTAAACCATTTGGATGTTCTAATAAGCTAATCATAACATTGGTTTTCCACAGCCGGATGGTCCGACGATTATACCTCGTTTACATCCCCTTTTAGTAAACCGCGGTGTTTAGAGTACTGCTCCTTGTTAGAGTAATGTCATAATTTTTGATAGGTAATTCTGTATCTTGCGGAATGAAACGGATGTCACTCATTATGGTACTAAACCACGACTTGTATGACGCTTCTATATATATATATATATATATATATATATATATATATATATATATATACACACCACGAGCAGAAAGTAGTTTAGTAGTGAAGTGTCAGTCTGTGTGTTATGAAGTATACAACCCAGCGTCAGAGGAAAAAAAAAGGGTCAGGATTAATTAATACTTTAATAAATAAATTACCCGTGGAGTTGCATATACCCGGATATCGATATTGTGGGCCAGGCACCCGTTTACAAAAACGATTAGCTCGTGGCGACAAAGGTATTAACGCATTGGACGAAGCGTGTAAAGAACACGATATTGCATACTCCCAGTCAAACGATCTAGGACAACGACACATAGCAGATAAGACTTTGCAACAAAAAGCTTGGAATAGATTTCGTTCTACCGACGCTACCTTTGGAGAAAGGGCAGCTGCATTAACCATAGCTGGTATAATGAAAGGAAAACGGACAATGGGAATGGGTGGCAAATCACGGAAAGGACAAAAGAAATTAGGAATGGGAAATAAATCACGACGAAGGAAGCATTCTCGCAGAGCAATTTCGTTTAACAAAGCAGTCCTTCTAGCCCGACGTCGTGTTGGTGGTAAACTTCGATCATCTTTAAAATCGACAATACAGCAAGCCTTGAGCGCTCTAAAACACAAAAATTATGTCACCCAAGAGCAGAATATTGCCAATACCAAAACGTGGGGATTCATACCTCTTATTCCCTCTTGCAGCATTAGGAGCTTTAGGGTCTCTAGGTGGCGGTGCTGGCAGTCGCAAAAGCGGTAACTGACGCAAAAGCTGCGACAAAAACGTTAGACGAAACCAAACGACACAACCAAGCAATGGAAGCAGCTGCATTAGGAAAAGGTTTATACATAAAGCCATATAAACGAGGGTTAGGTATATATTTACAACCGTATTCAAAAACTCCCACTGAAGCTACCACGTCACGCCTTAAGTAATGTTGAGCTATCAAAATTTGTGGAGCAATTACAGATTCCCTATTTTAGAGGGATATATATGCGAGATAACTTACCTACACGAATCCATGCGAATGAATGTGGTATTGTGAATCTGGATGATCAAACTAACAAGGGTACACACTGGACAGCTTACATTAAGCGTAACAGGCATAT
Organism: Vesta saturnalis; assembly: GCA_036346205.1. NCBI lineage: Eukaryota > Metazoa > Arthropoda > Insecta > Coleoptera > Lampyridae > Vesta > Vesta saturnalis. Next base: position 3,977,764 of record JARFJB010000317.1, on the reverse strand, counting down.
TACATATTTTGATAGCATAGGACATATTAAACCACCCTTTGAATTACTCCACTATTTTAAAAGTGATGGTAGCAGAAACACAATTGAGTATAACTTTACCAAGGTTCAAGATTTTGATACATACAACTGCGGTCATTTAGTCTTACACTTTTTATATGACTACTCGTACTGATTTTCAGTAGTCGTTACGTGATCGTAATGTCGTACACATTTACATTTACCGGCAAAAGTGTATCTTGCAAGCAACCTTTAATCCACCGATTTTTCTTGAGAATGAGTCGGAATACGTAATGGGATTGACTAGTTTTGAATCTTTCAATACTATACAGAATGTTACTTCAAAGAATAACCAACTCGTATTTGGAAACGATAAAATTACAATACCACCAGGATCATACGAAATCGCGGATGTGAATAAATATATTAATGATCAGTGAAAAGATCGAGAGCATTTATGCATTTACAAGCGAATAATAATACTATGAAAGCAAGTATGAAAGCAACCCATGACATTAACTTCAATGTGGAAAATTCGATAGGACCTATGCTGGGATTTAATAAAACTGTTTACCAAGCTCAGAAAGTACATACCTCTGATACTCCTATTAACATTATCAAAATTAACTCATTAATTATCGAGTGCAATATAACAAGTGGTAGTTTTAAGAATGGTGAAACATCACACATAATTCATCAGTTCTTTCCCAGTGTACCAGCGGGTATAAAATAATAGAGTCCCTCAACATGTCATCTATCTACCTATAAATACATCTACCATTTCGACAATAGCACTTAAAATAGTAGACCAAGACGGAGATCTCGTCAATTTTAACGGGGAAGTCATAACGATAGGACTACATTTAAAGAAAATATGGTGACGCGCTATAACACATGTGCATGTAACCAGTGCAAATCAAACTATAAAAGATCAAAGTGTGGAAAGGTGAGAGTCAGTAAGCGTTCAGCGCCCAAAGCATTGACACCGCAGAACAAAGCATTCTTGGAAAGTCTCGGCTTTACAGTACTACAATGAGTATATTAAACGTTAATGAAAAAGTTGTCGTTGATAATGCTATCGTTAATTCCGAACTGCACACCCATCAACCATACACTACGATTTGGAAACAATGATGAAATCAGGATACCCATTCAGGAAGACATGTGCACTTTACCATCCGAAAGCTATGTTAGTAGAGGGACGATTATTACGTCAGGATGGTACTGTCTCTAACACCGCAAGGTTCGTTAATAACGGTATCGCATTTTATTCAGTGAAATTAGATATGAAATGAATGGAATAGTGGTAGATTCCGTAACGAAAGTGGGATTAACGTCGACAATGAAAGGATTGGTATCATTGACGTCCAATGATCTCGCCCGGCATGAAAATGCAGGTTGGTTTCCTACTGCAAACAGTACACTAACAAATGCTCAAGGATACTTTAATGTTTGTATACCTTTGAATGCTACTTGGCTTTGCTGAAGATTACAATAAAGTGATTTTGAACATTAGACAAGAACTGGTATTAATTCGTAGTAACATTGATACCGATGCAGTAATTTCAACTGTAGAAGAAGCATTAAAAGTTAACATAGATAAGATATATTGGAAAGTTCCACACATCATTCCAGCATTAGCAGAGGAGTTGGCGTTAACGAAATACATTGATAAAATGTAAATACGCCAGTAGCATTTAGAAGTTGGGAAACCCACATATATCCCGCCGTTCCAGCAACAGATAAGCATACATGGGCAATCAAAACATCTACTAGTATAGAAACACCTAGATACATTATTATAGGATTTCAAACTGCGAGAGAATAATGTTATGCAAGATACGAGCAGATTCGATAAATGTGCACTAAATAATATTCTCGTGTTACTGAACACGGATCGTTATCCGTATGACAATCTCAAAGTTAATTATGATAACAATTGTTTTGCTACGTTGTATGCAGTGTTTGCTAAATTCCAACTGTCGTATTACCAAAGAGATGGGCAACCATTACTCACCCCTACGCAATTTACCACAGCTGCACCGTTGATTGTCGTAGATTGCTCAAATCAAAAAGAAGCATTGCACTCTAAAGCAGTAGTTCTTCGTGTGGAGTTTGAAACAGCGGCAAACATAGCTGCCAATACGACAGCATACTGTGTTATACTCCACGATCGTTTAGTTACATACAACGCGTTAACCAAAGCAGTACGACAGTTGTAATACAATGTCCGTCATAATCGATGTACAAGGGTTTAAAATTTCAAAAGCTTTTATACCAAAAGAACTCGCCATTTATAATGGGAAACAAATTGCCCATTTTGTTTTTAAATCACCGTATCCCTGGCATACGTTAGATGCAGAGAGTCGTCGTCAAGCTACTTGGTTAATGCATAACCAGCATTGTATTAAATGGGAAGAAGGGTATACACCACCACACCACTTTCGAAGAATACTCGAGAGATTGATTCAGCCAACAGATTCTGTCTATGTCAAGGGCAGAGAGAAAGCAGATTACATCAGAAAATTTGTGACCCAGCCTGTTATTGAACTTGAGGAAAGTCCACCTCTTCCTGCTATGCAACCCGTTTGTTACTTTCATTGTAAATCATTATGTCACTGTGCTTTGAGTATGTATATCATTATATATATATATATATATATATATATATATATATATATATATATATATATAATGCAATAAGTCTTGTACATTTTTTAATAAAAAATAGTAAATAGTCATTCTCGTTTTTTTATTATTTTTTATTTATTTATACACAGTATTTGTATAGCATATATTCTCTTACTAACGAATTAGTACATAATATTAATATATGTTAAACAACTAAAGGAATAATACAACTTATTATTAATATTAGTTTCATTATGGAGAGAATATAGGAAAGAAACTAGCAAGTGTCAGTACCCAAACTATTCTTATTCCGGTTAATATAAATTCATTTGCTTAGCAACCTGCAATAGTTCGCACAACGGATCAGCATTCTCCAATTCTGGTATTCGCCAATGTCCCCACGCCAATGTAGAACACGTATCACGTAGTCGATATCGTTTGTCATCCTGGGACCTAAAGGCAATTTTGTTTAACATTTCGGTATATATATATCATGTAAGGTTGATCGAAACACAAGCATTTTACACATTACTGTTTTATCAGACCCCTCCGCAACCGCTTTGTAGTCTACTTCCGTCAACACTTTCTGAATAACAACTTTCTTAACACCTTTCGCTTTCTTAACAACTTCATTATCAGCAAGCTTCAGACAGTATGACTTCGATCCAGCACCATAAAAATAATGAATCGCTTTCCCTGCGTACTCATCTTTCATTCGTCCAACGACGGAAGCAGTCGTAGGAATACCATGCAACTCATTATGATAGTTGGAAGTATCATATTCGTCTAAATTATTTCGCATGTGTGCATACATATCATCAGTTACTATCTCAACAATCAAAGAATCCGTGTCAGTATAGAGCAACGTGACATTCTTGCCATAATGAGCTCGTAAGATATCATAAAAACCGATACATTATAATTTTGGAAAGATCTAAAATACTGAATCCGACATAGACGGGTTTGTCGTACGTAACTACCTGTTTCGACAATTCCGCCGCAAACAATTTATCAGTGAATTGAATAAAATTTTAAATTGCGGTTTTGCAACGTACCGTGCTAGACCTACCTGACGACCGTTATTTTCCCAATGTGTTAACAGTTTAATAACTCTTCGTTTATCGACATTTTCCATTGTTTTACCAAACACGCCATTATTCATAATTTTATAGAAATCCTTTTCGAACTTGTTCTGTGCTGTGCTGCGGAGAGCTGGTATTAAGGTCTACGTATGGTATTAGCCACGGACTCTGACGAAAGCGTAAAACCCTATGAATACGAGTAACAATTAAGCCATGCTCTATACATTGTTTTAAATAGCGGTAATGTATAACGTAGTTGGTCTTATCACACAGGTTAGGGATTAACTTCTCCTCCTGGGAATGTGGTGCGCAGATCATTTCAGGACAAAACGGATAATCGTTGTGTTCGTCATGCAGATGGTGGGGATAATGTATATCAACCTCCAGTACAAATCCAACATCGGCGTCATCATCAATCTTTACTACGTCAAAGTGTTCTATTTCCTCTTGAGGTAACCACATAAACCCATCGTGGGGCAGGTATTGCTTCATACTCCAGCCGTATAAATTCGTGGCATCTAAATATTGTAAAAACACTTTCGGTTGTTTAGGATCATAGTTTGGAACAAACTCGTTATTAGCGATGCTTCTCCGCTTGATACAAGTACTTACTCCACCCGAATACCTTGTTTAAAAAGTGATACATATCCATATCCGTCAGTAATTCTAGCTCTACTTTCGTACATTTCAACATGGCATCCCACGCCAATCCAGGCAAAGTGACATACTGTGCAGGTTCTAACCCATACACACCCATACATAATCTCCTAAAGTTTTCAAACACGTCAGCCAATAACAACACATCTGATTTTAAATAAATATCAGCATAATCACCTAGTGTATTACACTTAAAGTGATCCCATACCAGTAGAACGCGACAGTATTCGTCATCGGAAATATTTGCATCGCGCATTTTATCGTAGAATTTGTCATATGATGGCACCGTGACGTCGTTCAATTTACTAAAGCTGTCTACGTACGCATAAGGGAAACTACCTTTCTTTCTCACTAAGTTGAAGTCGCTATCATTACTAAAATATTTCCGTACCTCCATACATTGATCATCTGATAAATTCTGAGATAGAGTATCTAAGGATGCAGCCATGAATCTACAACTATCGACGAAACGTAAATTAATGTATTTCTTTTCCCTGATACCATGACTGTTTACATATTCATCAACAAAAATATGCTTACCAAACGTTATATATTTTCACTGTTAACCGGAAGTACGGTAATTTCTTCCGTTTCACTCGCTAACTGTTTAATGAACAGGTGAACATCATAACCACTGAGATTATGTAAAAACGGGGAGAAATGTAGGTACCTGATAGTTTAAGTTACACGTTGAATGTGCTGCACCACGATACTTACCAGTAACGTGACAGTGATCTCGTACTTTCGGATTTGTCGGATCGCCCGTAAAGTGCTTGCCGCATATGTAACAACATACACTGCGTTCATACGTAACCTGCTGTTCATCCGTTAATGGTGTCATTGGAACAATAGCTTTGAAATGTTCATTATATATCCGTTTTACATCACTTTCCAGTCGTCTTATAAATATCTCCCCTGCATTACTCCCCCTATACAGCTCTAACTTAGACCACGCATCGTTTACACTACACTTAATGTAATAACTAAACGAGTATGGTTCGTGTTTACACGTTTTTATCGTGAACGGTTTTTCGGGATCTGGTTCAGCCGTATCTACCGGTACTAAGAGCGCTTCAAAATCTGCATATATTACGAATGGTAGAACCATTTGTTTCTGATAGTTCCGAAACGCGAGTATATTTTCCGCGTAGAATTCCCCGGTTATGTCTTTTTTTTTTCACGCCCGGTAATTTTGTATATACGAAGTTACAGTCGTGTGACACGTGTCGGGTTAATTGCTCCTCGGATCTAAAGTAATACAAGCATGCATCACAAAAATACATTGCTCCGTTCCGCCGAGTTATTTGGTTGCTAAGTAAGCGATAAAAATTATTTATCCATACATAATGCTGATTATCTGTTTGGTTACTGACTAATAATAATAAATTAACATGAACTGCCTGTTTGGCTTTGGTATAATACAGAGGCCCCACTACCTCTGTGACACGTGACCATCACGATAGGTATCGTCTAACCCATAAACATTAATGGAAATGTTGTTATTGCTCTCAAACGTTGAAATATTCGTCAGCTTAACAGGAACTGTACACCATTCCAGTTGAATAACGTCTGGAAATCAGGGTAAGAGTGTGCGTTGTGGTACCCTTTGGTGTCACTAGTGCCGATACAACAGCCCATGCAAAGCAGCAATTATCATTATTTTTACATTGACTATGGCGTGTTTATGTGCGATTTCGGCGGGGACAGCCATATAGGATGAACCAGTGGTGGGAGAAAATTTAAGCAGTTCACCTCTAAATATACGAATTGCACCAGGGACCACCCTAAAACAGTTGTTACTAATCGATTACACCATGACACACTTACCAGAATCTTTATGCTGAAATTCGGATTGCTTTGCATCCAATATTTCACTTATTCTTTGGAAATACTCTTCAACACCGTCCCTACACTTAGAATATCATACTTAGTCTGAAAGGATTTCAGTTCTGTGCTTTCCTACTGTTCAAAAGTATAAACCAAACAGCTCAACATTACATTTTAATGAGTAGTGTTTCTGCAACTGATTTTGTACTACCTTCAATACGTTCCTTTAACCTCTGCCATAAAGGTGAACACATCAGTATGAGTATTGCATGGTGACAGGCGGTACGACACAATGCGTTGTTTAAACGCATTTCGAATCACTTCAACCCCAGTATCGACAAGCAAACATACATTTGCTTTATGCCTATTGCTTCTGAGGTGCCCTTGGAATGCATACCTAGGTACATCCATTGAACAATCTGTGCAGTGCACACTTTCACCACTTTTTTTCGGTTGTACCGGTTCATCGCGTTGGTCATACTTCCGCTTCCTTGAGTTGCTCAACCCTGATGGTCCGGGTTTCGCATTATCCTTCGCATAGTTTACCCCAGATGGTCCTGGTTGCGCAAAGGAATCAGTAACATCTCCATGTACTGCTTTGTTATCGTCGGAAGCGATCCTTGCACCACATTGCTCCCTGTGGTTTGGTTTTGTAACGAAACCTCCTGCATGCCAGATGGTGGAGTAGATACTGACATCCAGCATGCTGTTTTTGATGTCTCAGTAAAGAATCCTTTCGAGAAATTTCTTGAGACATTCACATTGGAACATTTTTGCTGCAACAAAGAAAGAATAATAACTATATGCTGAAGTGTAGGTTGATGTGAATAAGGGCTATACGTGTTGATAGGAAGGGTAGCCGGGAGATATGCAATACGAAACTAACACTTACTATTCTTTGAAGACATGTGTAACACCGCTTTATAAGACTTGAAACTACTTGGTGGCGCATAAAGACGGACTGACACTGTAGTGGAACCGCTCCGTCTTAAATACAAAATTTGAAGTGTTGGGGGAGTGGGGAGGGAATGAGGGCAGAAGTGGTGAATCCGGACTCTCTCCCCAGATAACCGAGTCGCTACTAAATTCTAAATATCATTGTTCACATTAGAAATTCTTCTTTACTTCTATATATAAGTTCCACCATAATCCTTGTTACACCATTGAAAATCCTTTTTTACCTTCCAACCTCATATACATATGTAGGTATAAAAGGTTATGAAATCGACTTTTTCACTATCGCTAAATCGACTTATTAGCTCATTTTACAACTTTGACCAAGTTTCGTAAGATCGGTCATGATGTCTGGATGTCTTATCTGTATGTGTATGCATGTATGTTCATATCCACGATAACTCCAGTAGGTATGTTACACTTAGACAGTTATGCGCAACTGCTAAGCTGGTTTTGAGCTGGTTTGAGCTGTATTTAAGCTGGTTTTGAACTGGTTTTGAGCTGTATTTAAGCTGGTTTGAGCTGATTTGATCTGTATCTGTCTTTTTATCTGTACAGATTTCTGTTTAACCCTATAATGTATACTCCACATGGATTTGGGTTCAGGTAGTTGCGCAACTGTCTGCCCAAGTCCCATATCTACTAACTCCAGAACGAAAAGACCTACTTGCTTAAAATTTCTATTTAAGCTTCTTCTCATTTGGAATAGAACTGATTAAATTTCTGGCAGAACTCCAACGACGGAGAGGGAGAGTTTCTTAGGGTTATTTTCTTTTGTTTTTATCAAAAATAGTTCTAAAGCAGTTGCATACTTCCAAGTAATAAAAATACCCACACATAGACCTTAAACGTATAGACATATTCTATACATTTTTTTATGCAATGCATAATTTAGGTGCAAAAATAATCCTACGGTGAAATTTTAATGTTAGTTCAACTTTTTTTCAATATCTAAATAACAATTAGTTTCATAAGAAAAGGTGTCAACATTTTTCTTTAACGAATATTTACTTCTACATAAGTGTTATCTATAAAGTTGTGTACTACATCCAAGAAGAGGCGCAACGGTATATGATTTTGTGTAATAGGTGTATGTTGGATTGCCTAATCGAACTTTCTGTAATAACTTGTAAACGCGTGATTATGGAAAGCAGGTAGTTGAAAAAAAAACAAGATCTGGTCGTGTTTACTTTATTACAGGTATTAAACATATAATTGTGATTTTCCTGCTACTGGCAAAATCAATAAAAACACTTATCTATATAATAATAAAAATACTTTATTTCCCACAGGAAAACGGAATTACACGTTATAATTATAAATGACTTTGTATAATGCCACTAATGAAAAAAAGAAATAACAATACAATATAACATACATAAGGAAAATGTTTAACTGAATAACATATATATAGAAAAACCAGTTTATGCAGAACTGTTAATGCGTCTGATGACATGTAATTAATTATCATTTGTCAGATTCTTATTAACTTTTTAAACATATTGAAAATAAAAACATGATTTCCCTTTTATTGCTTCTTCATTATAAGTACACACATACCATTAATTAAAATCGTTCAATAAGAAATGTATGTGCTACCTGCACCACTACAACATCACGTTAATTGAAAGGTCATCTCTCTGATTTTGAAGTATACCAAAACCGGATATATCGGATAATGAACTGATGTGGTTATCACTAAAGTAATTGATATATCTTGTAATTTACATACGCTCTTTAATAATAACATAAAAATATTTCAGCTATACGTAGGAAACTAACGTTCATGTTTTTTTGCTGTTTTAGATGTATACATAAATAACTATTAGTACATTATTACACAATTGTTTCTGAATTTTGTAAAAATATGTAACTAATAATAACACATTGCAATTCCTATATGAGGACAGCATCTACCTTTGAAACAAATCAGATAACTTACTGTATTCCTTCATTAAAAAAAACTACAACTGGGTTGACCTTTGTACGCTAAATTTATACAGTACAGGTTTTATCACTCTCATTGTGAATATATATAGCTACATTCCTTTACCTTTAACAATTAAAATGAAATTTAAAAAATTGAGGAGAACATTTATTGCAATTTTTATATAACAAATAATGTATTTATAGATTATATACGTGCTCTGCAAATACAATGTTAACGAAATGATGTTATTAGTAATATTATTTAAGATACGCTCTTCATTAATACCAAACAATTTATTAGTTACTAGTAATAATTATACTTGCAGTATAATTAGCTAAATAAATGGTATTGTTTTGCAATTCATAGTAAATAAACTAATAAGTAATAAATATTGTTTACGAATTCTACTGTAATATTTGCCTGTTACAATGTATACGAAGGTTACCTGTCTAGACTACATCCCGCAATTTTTTTTAATACTCGTAGTTGATCTAGGTCACTGCCACACACATCCACGAATCATAAAGCAGTTTACATCGTTTCCAGGCATCGTCTGGGTATATAAGAGGTACATCAAACGCATTTACGTTATGTTCTCGAGTATTCCAAGTCTTATTCTACGTTCCAGTATGGGTTGCTGAGTCTGGCACTCTAGCTCGAGATCCAACACTTCCTTGGGGTGTGCAAGTCTTACTTTACACCTTAGTGGGGTCGCTGAGACTGGCGATTCTACCCCTAGGCCTTCTCAGCATTCTGGCTCGATACAACACTTCCTTGGGTGTAAATCTAACTTTGCACCCCCAAGGCCTTCTCAGCAGCATCCACTTATTTATACGGACCTACTCGTCGTCGGTAAGCATATTGTACGAGTGAATGTGTAGTGTGAGTGTGAGTGTGTTCAGTGTGTGTGTTATGTGTGTGAGTGTGTGTTTGAGTGTGAGAGAGCTGAACGGCTTGGTACCACCTGTCACACGGTGAATACTAGTGTTCCTCATGTTGAACACCCCTAACACAGCTTTTTTTATGTGTACGATGACGACTATTTTATATAGTATGTGATGAAGTATGTTATGTTGATTCTTTATTTTTTTATGTATCTCTTGACTATAGTGTATAGACTAATTATTTCCTGTCAGTCTAGTAGTGTGTTTATCGCTGCTAACATGTGTGACCTAATTTTTATAATCCTCAGTATTACAACTGTTTTGATAAAAGCTTACTAACGTATGTATTAAATCAACATGTTTTATTCCTACAGCAAATCATATATCTGACTAATACATGTTTCTAATATAATTTATATGTCTTGCTTTCTACATGAATTAAATATATAATTTGTACATGTCTTTATTTCTATATACAATTTGTACATGTCTTTCTTTCTACATGAATTAAATATATAATTTGTACATGTCTTTATTTCTATATACAATTTGTACATATCTGTCTTTCTCCATGAATTAAATATATAATTTGTGCATGTCTTTATTTCTATATACAATTTGTACATGTCTTTCTTTCTACATGAATTCAATATATAATTTGTACATGTCTTTCTTCCTACATGAATTAAATATATTAACATATCGTTTTCTTTTCTTTTGATAAAAAGTGAGGGTGAGCAAAAAAGCATACAAGTGGACAAAAACATACAAGTGGGTAAGAGTGGCAACCATGTCACACGGATGTTATTGTAATTGTGGAACAGGAAAGTGCGTTAGGTCGCACGGATGGCCTTGTAATTGTGGAACAGACAAGCGGGGTTTGTGGCCTTGGTTTTGTGGTAATGATATGTCACACGGATAGCCTTGTAATTGTGGAACAGGAAAGCGTGGTTTTAAAGTAGGTCACAGTGATAGCCTTGTAGTAGTGGAACAGGAAAGCGGGGTTTGTGACCCTGGTTTTTTGGTAATGATATGCATTTGGGTCACACATTTTGACCTTGGTACGGTGGGGACCTTGGTTTTGTGGCAACTTTGGAAATGTGGGACCTTGGAAATGTGGTGTGTTCTTAAAATCTACAATCTTACCTACTCTCTATGTCTTTTTTTCCTTGTCAAAAATGGCAAAAGTTTATTAGGGAATTTGACTACACCACTGGATTCATAATCCTTAGGAATAAAAACTACCAAAGTTTTATAAAAGAATATCCATTAAGAACAAACTTATAACATTACTTTTGGAAACGAATTCAATCTATTTTTTACGTAGATTGTGGACAAATTAAAAAGCTGACAACAAAACAAATACAAAGTAGAACACCACCGCAGTTGTATGGTAAAAATCCCAAGTTAATTTTTTTGTCCGGTCTTGAGTTATGTCCTGAAAATATGGTACAATAATATAATTTATTAACCAACTGAATAACACCCCGTTGATCTCTTCTTTTACAAGTGTCTTAAATACAGTGTTGGAGACATGACGAAAAAATCGAATAGACCAAACTGCACTATAAATTAAATCACATTGCTATGAGCATCAAAAACTAAATTCGAATACCTACTACAATTTTGTGGTAGCTGCTTTAATTTCACTTATCAATTGTGATATATTTTTCCAAATGAAATACGATTAAAGGATATTGAGAAAAAACTTACTACACCACTGAAGTTATGACTTCTTTATGAATAGAAAATGTTATTAGCAACAAAGTTATAACAATAGTTACTTTCGAAGTGCACTATTTTTACGTAATAAATTTTAAGTAGGCTGTAACAAAGGCAGAATGATAATTAGTTAATTTTTCTGAATAATCGAATGTTTTCAAACTAAATCTGAAAATTACTACGTAATCAATTTAAACTGCGTATAAATAAGAAATTTATGTAATAGCTGTCTGTACAGTTAACATTACAAGAAAAAATTCAAATCGTGAATCTTGTTGGAGACAATGATAGAAGCGAAGGAAAAGTATGTAGAATATTCAATAATAGACATCCAAACCGCCCTCCTATTAGCTATAGTGATGTGCGCAGAATAAATCAAATTTTCTAAAACCGGTGCTGTATCTAAACATATTCTTAAAAAACTAAAAGAGGAAGGATTGGGAACAATCAGGCTATTTTAGATTATTATAGAAATAACCCGAATACAAGTTTAATAGTGGGTAGCATAGATTTAGATTTACCAAGAGAAAACATACGGAGATGCTTTAAAAAATATAAACTGAAACCATTTAAACCTAAACTATTAAATACATTGGAAGAAGGATATGAAGAAAAACGTCTAGAATATAGTCTCTGGGCACAACGAGAATACCTCAATAACAGGAGTTTTTTAAAGTGTATTTTATTTAGCGATGAAGCAACTTTCACTACCAACGGTGTTGTTTCATCGCAAAATAGTCGATTGTGGGCCTCCGAAAACCCAAATTGGGTTATCAATTACAAAAACCAATATTCCGAAAAAGTCAAGGGATGGTGCGGAATATTGAATGAAATAATTATAGGCCCATTCTTTTTTGACGGCAATTTAAAGGCATTAAATTTCTTAGAATTTTCAAGAACCGACTTATGGGATATTATTGATGCAGGGAGAGTGAACCTGCATTATCAACTAGATGGCTGCTCTGTGCACAATGCCAGGACCATTAATCAATGTTTAAATGATCATTTTCCTCGTCTCTGGATAGGTCGAGGTAGTGAATTAATCAAATGGCTACCCAGATCCCCTGATTTGATACCACTCGATTTTTCCTCGTGGGTCTTATTGTTCAAAAAGTGTAGAAAAATCGCCCCAGAAACGGACTGGAACTATGTGACAAGATACGGTAAGCTTGTAGAGAAATTACACGTGAGCAATTAAGATTAACTATACGTAAGATTTGAAAGCGGTATAACAAAGGTATTGAAGTGAATGGAGGCTTGGTGGAGGGAACCAAAATTTAAAAACTTTTCAATTTTTTTTTTTTTGAATTTGTATATATGTATTAAATGATTGTGCTCTTGTGTTTCTGTTGATTTAAAAAATTTCATTACATTTCGATAATAAATTAAATTAAACACCTTTTACCATTCAGGGTGGTCGAAAAATGGCATCAAATTTTGCAATTTTAAAAATTCAAAAACTTAATTTTTTTTAATAGCAGTCATATTTTTTACTGCATTGATAGTTTCTACGGTAAAATGATTTGTAAATGGGTCCCTATTTCTAAAATTTACAGTTTTTGTACAATTTTTAAAAAATGGGCATTTTTGGTAATTAAACTAAAACTAATTTTGGTTGGCTTTACTGTCAACAAACAAATTATTTGACATTTCCCACATTAAAACGAGTTACTCGTAATTATGTATAATATAGGTTTTAATAATGAAGATTATTTTAATTTATTAATAATATGCGGAGAATGGAAAATTATTCAAAGAACTTGCGAAATGTTTTGTGCGCGATATCCAAACTGGCCAAGTCCAATTCATGACACCCTGACGCGACTTATTTACAGTTCAAAAACTTACAGCCAATTTGTTGGAAGCCGAAAAAAATAAACCCGGAGTTAACAGTGAAGCTATTGAAATTACTATTTTGGAATATTTTAGAACACATCTTGAAAATTCATTAGCTGATGCGAAAATGATCTGAGAAAATCTACAAAGTGTCCAGCGGATTTTGAAAAAAACAAGTTTAATCCGTTGTCTTACAAATTAACTCAATATTTAAGGCCAGATGAAAGATGAAAATTTTTTGAACAAAATAATTTGGACTGATGAAGCAAAATTTCATAAAAAGGGTATGATTAACCGCATAACTCTCATTATTGGAGTGATGTATATCCACATCTAATTCATGAAAGGCAATACCAAACTCATTGAAGTTTTAATGTTTTTGCCTAACCAAAGAAATAATGGTGTGGTAGTGATACATTTTTATAATGAAAATTTGAATGGCAAACTGATTGTACTTAAATCAATTTTTGCATTAAAATTTTGATTATTTAGGCGAAATTTTAAATGATTATTTACGATCGCTAAATTTAAATTGGAACTAGTTGTGGTATCAACAGAACAGAGCTCCACCCCATAACACTGTATTTGCAAATATATTTTTGGAAAACTGCTTTGAGGATCATTTGATAGTAAAGAACGGTACTCATAAATGGCTCCTCGATCGGCCCACCTAACCCCATTAGATTTTCTTGTTTGGGGTCGTATAAAAGATTTAGCGTATGCTAAGCCACTCACAACAAAAGAAGAATGCCAGAAAAGAGTTCGAAATGCATTTCGATCTCTTCCTCCGGAAGAAATTCTGAATGCTACTCATGGCGATTTTTTAAAAAGAATTGAAAAATGTTAGGCACTCAGTTCGAGCATAATTTAACAGTTTTCGTTTTAAAATTTTATATTTAGTGTTGTTATTTTAAAAATAATCACTAATTTAGTTTCTATTCTTATAATTGTTTCAATTACAAGTTTGGTTTTAAAAAGAATAGTTTTAATGCTTTGAAAAATCTGGGACACTAGAACTGTGACAGGATCTGTAACAAACAAAATACACCCACTACCATACAAAATTAGAAAACACCGCTGATGATGATAGCGTAATTATTGAAACGCATCGGTGTTTTTTAATTTTGTGTGGTACGTGTGTGTATTTTGCTCGTTTTAATGCTTTATTTTGGTATGAAGTACATATTTGTTTGTTTTAAGTCTTAGGTAAGTAGATAGGATTTGTTTATTATTAATTCCTTTCAAGTAAGGCCAACCATAGATTAATTTTTAGTTTAATTACCGAAAGTTTTTCAAGATTGTACAAAAACTATAAATTTTAGGAATAGGGACATTATAAAGAAAGTGGTGTAAATGGTATAATAAATTTAATAATAAAATGAAGAAATAGAGAAATAAGTTCTCCATAAACACAAATCGTCAAACTAACTGGAGATACTAATCATTCACCTAAAATAACGCCTTTGTCCCAGTCGGTAGCTTAAAGTGGGCCGATTCATTTGATTTGCTTAATTACCACAAATTCTGTTGTGTTATTTTTACTGAACATAAATAATAAAAAATTGTAATGTAACACTAATAAAATGATCTCGGACGCCAAGTTATTTTTTTTAATTCTGCTCGGAATAACTAAACCGAGGTTGTTAACAATAAAAATTTTATCAAAATGTAAAATAATAAAAATATAAAACTATGTTCATTGACAGTTAATATGGATATATCTTAAAATTCTAGTCTTATATTAAAAATTCATTACATAAATACCTGTTTGTAAAATTTTGTACACAAATTTTTTTATAACCTCTGGTATCTAAATGATTACGGAAATTTCAACTGAGGTGATGTCATCTTTGCATCAATCATGCGCAATATCTTGTAATAATGCTTTACGTTGTAAGCCACACCCAAAATAGAATTATCCTTATAAATTTTTTTCTTGAAATTGAATAAACCAATATTTATTGCATTTCTTGAAATTTTCCAATAAAATTTGCAATCATAAAATGAAAGCGTACGCGACAGTAAAGTTAAATGCGTAATCAAAAGGGGCGAAATTAAAAGTGTAAAAGTAAAATAAAACTGAATTAAAATAAGAGTGCCTGAAAAGAGCAAATGTTTTAATTTTTAGTATAATGCGTTAAAATATCTTACCATCAAATTAATGGCACTTTCACTAAATTTAGGGAAAACCCAAAAAACTTTCTGCTTCTCTTAACATTCATCAGGAAGTGAAAAAATAGATGCTTTGGAAGTTAGATCATGTAGTCGTGCGCGAAAGGATTTGCGCAAAGAATTAAGTCACGATGACGTAATGCGCGAATAAAATGATCAGAAAAATAATTTGAAGTGGGAGTATAAACCTTTAGAAATATATACCCTTAAGAAGATATGCAAATTAAGTTGCCTACCTCATAGCTACAAATCATTAATAAATAAATTTTTCTTATATTTACAACAGAATGAACGAAAGACATTAAATTACGGTATATTGGAATACAACTCAAGATGGGTTGTTACAACATATTTACAAAGCCTCCTTATTTTTTAGCGTAGAATCCATTAATCCAGTAAAAAACAGGATTGCTATTTAAAAAAATTAGCTTTTTGAAATTGCAAAATTTGATGTCATTTTAGGAACACCCTGTATAATTTTTTAATTTATTTTTGTAAGATTCTGAAAGCTATGTGTGCAAGTATTAAAAAATATTTTGCCTAGCTCTCTTGTACCTTGAGAAATTATATTTTTGTGAACAAGTGCATCCGTCAAAAATGTTGAAAGAATAAAATAACTCAAAAACAGTGCATTTTAGACGTAAGATGCTTTTTATTAAATGTTAGTTAATAAAAATGGGTACATTTTATTTAGAATAACAGAGTTAGGCTCTACTTCCGGTATAAGCTGCATAAAGCTGAACATATTTTAGTTAAACTAGATTTTTTAAATAACCCCTGTACACAAATTGGCAAAAAAATATTTTGAGTAGTTTTCCATATGCGTATCGACTCAACGCGTCGTGACAGACCCTGTATACCCTCACGTTGGTTTAACAGAAATTATTGAAGTAATGAAATTAACTCCGACTACCTTTCAAAAGTTACCCTGACTTAATCAGGTATACAAAAAGAAAATAGTATGAATTGCTTATTGTTATACGCATAAGAGAATGTAGAAGTCATCTATCCTAATAATGAAATGATGAAATGCATCTAAATATAGTAAAATACTTATCTTTTTTGGGATTTTTTAATGGTGTACTTTAAATTATACAATCTAAACGTTTCGATAACACTTACAATTATCTTCGTCAGTAGTAATGTTTGTTAAAAATTGTTAAAGATGTAGTAAACAATTTTGTCAAATTTGAAAAATTAAAATATAAACATAAGCCTGCTATTAGTATAACAGTTTGGGAAACATAAAGCCAACTTTAAAATTTTTTTTAGTAAAGAATAACTAGGTCATAAAATTAAATATTATTAAACTGCCTCAAAGATGACAAACCAGAACACTCTCTACGACGAAAGCTAACAATGTAATTTGCCAGCCAAAAAACACATTTCACAAAATTTAATCGAGTTATGATGTAAGTGTAAAGTTGTGAATAACTTCAATTTTAAAATGATAGAAGCATTCACAAATCCAAACATTGCATCAAATAAAATAACCCAATTAAATCTAACAAAGAGATATCTTTATCAATAATTGGAAGTGTTATTAACAATGAAAAGCACAATGCAGAACGTTCTTTGTAATTTTTAATTTTAATTTAATTTCAACTACTTATGTTAAATTATAGTGCTGTGGTAATTTAACATATAATTGGTAAAGCATTTGCTTCAAGGTCTAGGAAAACACAGCAAAAAACCTAGACATACCAAAAGTTAAAAATAAATTAAAATCAAGGCGTATCATTATGCTTTTTTTTAATTATAAGATGCCAAAACCTATTTAAACGGAGATTTTCTTCTTGTCTATTAAAATTATTCGGGTGTTTATATATTTCAATAGCTTCACGTTGCAAACGAACATAATAATGGGTTTGTCTTGACAATATTTCCATATTGTCAAATTGAATGTCATGATTTAAATTATTCAGGGCATGGTCAGCCACAGCAGACCTCTCTGGTTGACCCAATCTACAAAATCTCATATGTTCTTTGCGTCTTGTATCAAAGCTACGTTTTGTGGTCCCGATGTATACTTTTCCACATGAACAAGATAACTTATACACTCCGGAAGATGATAAAGGGTTTGACACATCTTTAGGTGATCTTAAATGTTCTTTAATTTTTCTTGTAGGTTTAAAAATAGTCCTAATGCCATATTTGATTAGGATTTTTTCAATTCTATTTGTAACATTAGCTATAAAGGAAGAAAAGCAGTACCAACATTAAGAACTGGTTTTTCTTTAAGGTTACGCCTAGAAGGTGTAATAATATTATTAATATCTTTAAGTGAATATCCATTATCTTGTAAGGATTTTCTTAAATATTTATATTCATCATTCAAAAATTCAGGGTCACAAATTCGTTTTGCTCGATCTACTAAAGATTTAATTCAACTAATTTTTTGACGCGGATGGTGGTTGGATAATTTATGAAGGTATCTATCAGTGTGTGTCGGCTTTCTGTAAACTTTAAAAGATAGTGAGTTATTATTTTTAGATATTAATATGTCAAGAAATGGTAAACTTCCATTAGTTTCTTTTTCCATGGTAAACTGAATACTATGATGTATACCATTTATAAAAACCAAAAACTCATGCAGTGCTTCTTCTCCATGTCTCCAAATAACAAATGTGTCATCTACATATCTATACCAAACTGAAGGTTTTTTAGGTGTATTTTGTAACGTTAATGTTTCAAATTTTTCCATATAAAAATTAGCTATAACAGGACTAAGGGGACTACCCATTGCTACACCTTCAATCTGTTCATAAAATTTACTGTTCCACTGAAAATAAGTTGTAGTAAGGCAGTGCTGAAAAAGAATGGTTATGTTCTTTGGAAAAAGATGATCTATGTATTCAATAGTTTCTTTTAGAGGTACTTTTGTAAAAAGTGAAATAACATCAAAACTAACCATTATATCACCCTCTTCAATTTTGAAACTATGCATTTTTTCAACAAAGTCGGCAGAATTTTTAATGTAATGGGGTGTTTTTCCTATATGAGGTTGTAATAACAATGTAAGATGTTTTGCAAGGTTATATGTAGGAGAACCAATTGCACTAACAATAGGCCTTAAAGGAATATTAGGTTTATGAATTTTGGTAAACCATATAGTTTTGGTGAAATAGCTTCAGAGTTAGATAGTTTCTTTTTTATTTCTTCAGGAATAGATGATAATTTAATCAGCTCTTTAGTTTTTAAAAGAAACTTTTTTGTTGGATCTTTTGGTATTTCACGATAAGTTTCTGGTCCCAACAATTGTTCTATCTTAGTGTTATAATCGTTCATATTTAATATAACAGTTGCATTACCTTTATCTGATTTTAATATTATAATACTTTCATTGCGTTTAAGATCAAGTAAAGCACGTCGTTGGCGAAAGTATAAGTTGCTCTTTGGAGGTTTTGTTTTACGTAATATGTTAACGGTGTTATATCTAACTTCATTAGCAGCATCAAAAGGTAATAATCTAATGGAGTTTTCGATGTTGGAAATTATATCTTCAAAAGGTATTACTCTTGGTGTTATCGCAAAATTTCCTCCTTTAGAAAGCGCTTCAATAGCATAATCTGAAACAACATTATCAGAAAGGCTTATAACTGTTTTTTTATAATCAATAGATGGTCTATTATTTTGTTGTTTGTATAATTTATTAAATTTTTGATACGCCTTGATTTTAATTTATTTTCAACTTTTGGTATGTCTAGGTTTTTTGCTGTGTTTTTCCTAGACCTCAAAGCAAATGCTTTACCAATTATATGTTAAATTACTACAGCACTATAATTTAACATAAGTAGTTGAAATTAAATTAAAATTAAAAATTACAAAGAACGTTCTGCATTGTGCTTTTCATTGTTAATAACACTTCCAATTATTGATAAAGATATCTCTTTGTTAGATTTAACTGGGTTATTTTATTTGATGCAATGTTTGGATTTGTGAATGCTTCTATCATTTTAAAATTGAAGTTATTCACAACTTTACACTTACATCATAACTCGATTAAATTTTGTTAAATGTGTTTTTTGGCTGGCAAATTACATTGTTAGCTTTCGTCGTAGAGAGTGTTCTGGTTTGTCATCTTTGAGGCAGTTTAATAATATTTAATTTTATGACCTAGTTATTCTTTACTAAAAAAAATTTTAAAGTTGGCTTTATGTTTCCCAAACTGTTATACTAATAGCAGGCTTATGTTTATATTTTAATTTTTCAAATTTGACAAAATTGTTTACTACATCTTTAACAATTTTTAACAAACATTACTACTGACGAAGATAATTGTAAGTGTTATCGAAACGTTTAGATTGTATAATTTAAAGTACACCATTAAAAAATCCCAAAAAAGATAAGTATTTTATTATGAGTGTTAATGGTGAAAGTTTACATTTTCATATCTAAATATAGTGTTTACAAATTACAATTAATCCCCAATTGTTAGATACAGTCTTCCTACTGATAGCAAGCTAAAAAGGAGCAGGAATTAGTTATGTTTTTACATAAAATTCTTCAATAAATTAAGCTTTTAGAAATCTCGGAGTGAGTGATGCAGTTTATAAAAGCAGGAAAATTCAAAGCTTTCTTCTTTCATCCACGAGAACGTTTTTAACCTCAAACAAAGCGGAAATCAATTTTTATTTGACACTTTAAAGGAGCCTTTCCAACTCAAACGTCCATTTTAGAAATCCCTTTAGAGAAATAACTTTTCACTTTTAAAATATTTGAAATATAAAAAGTAGTTTGAAATTGTGAAGCAAATATACTGAATGTTGGAAAAAAAATTCAAATATATGTAGGGTGCCATTTAATAATTAAATTATTTATTTTTACTTTCTTTGGAAATATAAATTCATTTTATTGAATATGGTTCTTATGTATTTAAATAACGGTTTCTATAAAAATTGTGGTCCTTGTGATAATAACATTTCACCGTATCTTGTTACGTATAAATATGCAATAAATATATTTACTAATAGAACCATAATTGTAATTTAACTCTTAATTAGAATACCTAAATTTCAACAATAATCTCATTAACATTCCTTTACATAATTATTCATACACAAAAAAAACCGACTGAAATTAAGATTTTAAGCACAAAATCTAATTAATTCAATTGGATTTATTCTTAACAAAGTTAATTAGTCATGTATAATTAACAATAATTATAATAATCCTGGTTAGTAATAAACATTTTAAAAAGTGAAGTATTGTGAAGTGAATGGTAACATATAAATCATTTTGTAATCTATATTTCTATATTTTATGTTACAATGTTTAGAAATGTTTCAGCAGTATAATCTATTACAGATAAAAATTTTCACAGATTTACTTGTTTGTTTATTACCGGATTTCCGATGCATATCTATTAATTAGACAAAATATAATAATATTCTATTTTTTGCTTTAAGAAATTTGTCAAAAATGAAGTAATGATTCATGCCTCATAAAATTTAACACACGGTACACATTAAAATAGAGTTTTACATCTATTAAAATAATATAATCATTGTTATACGATTGCTCATAATGTGCAATATAAGTATTAAATCAAAAGTTTTTAACAACTATATTATGCGCCAAAATACTAAAAAAATATGTTAGGTGGTTAACAATAGGGCACTACTCGTATAGGTACGCCAGTCTGTAAATCAAATTACTCCAAATATGGAAATGTAAGCTGACGTTTATCACATCTATCACATACAGTGCTTTCATTTCAAAACTAATCACCCTTAATATTTTTTTAGCAAAGGAATCTCGACCTAGAAAAAAAAACGTCAATTTAGAAGTCGATGGGGACATTCAAAAACAGTGTTCATGGAATTTTACTTTTAATCCCCACTCCCCCACTTTAAAATTTCAAATTGTACTCCCTAGCTTGTGATACATCATTTTGAAGGTATTCAAAATACAAATCCAACGACGTTCAGAAAATTGATTTCCATCGTCCCATTTTGAAATTACAGGCGAAAATGTCAATACTATAGGAATAAATTTTGTTCACTGATTTCATTGTTCAAGACAATACCCCTAGTTTATCAAGTACTGAAAGACGAAGTGATACGGAAATGATATCTCCTCTCTCGAATATTTTTATCGTGTTTTTATCGATTTGGATTATTTTTGCTTTCAGAGTTCAGTTAAGGTAAGCCGTATTTCAGTTTGTAATTTATTGCCGACTGCAACGATTTATAATCAAGTCTGTTTCGGTTAAGTTGTTGAATTTTGACAATTCATTACTTCAGTATGAAACATTGAATTTGAATAAAACCAAGAATCAATCATGGTTTACACTATACAAGAAAGAGTTGAAATTATTTATTTATATGGAGCCCAGAATAAGTGGGCTCGTTGCACAGCCCGAGTCTTCAACGAAACGTATCCTGAAAAAATGTTGGATATCAATATGTGAAAATTTGAAGAAACTGGCTGAGTATGTAACAAAGTAAGAAAGACATCACGAGTTCTCAACGAAGCTGCACAAATTGAGGTCATCGGCCATTTTGCCGCTGAACCTACGACTTCAATTCCAAAAGTCGCTGCATTAACGAATATTTCTGTTGGTTCCATACACAAGACTTTAAAACGTCACAAGTTCTTTCCTTACAAATTTACCATTCTCCATGAACTCACTGAAGATGATTACGATAGGAGGATTCAATTCTGTGAAATAATTACTGCGATGATTCAAAATGACAGCAATTTGGTAAAGAATATTTACTTCAGTGACGAATCGACGTTCCACCTGAATGGCTTTATTAATAAACAGAACTGTAGATATAGGGATCTTCAAAATCCTAACGTGTTCTTAGAGGGTCATACGCAGTTTCAAGAAAAAAATAATGTCTGGGCAGGAATTCTTGGAAATGAAATAATAGGTCCTTTGTTTATCGAAGAAAATTTAACCGTTGATTTGTATCTAAATTTATTGGAAAACTACATTGACCCGCTTATAACTGAGTCCTTAGAAAATCAAGCTGACGAAGAAGGCAACCCACTGTTAGATGAAAGAAATTTGCAGTATCAACAAGACGGTGCACTCCCACACTATGCGTTTGTTGTTCGCGAGTGGCTTAATCAACGGTTTCCCGGCAAATGGATTGGCAGAAGAGGCGCAATAGAATGGCCTGCCAGATCTCCCGACTTAACGCCATTGGATTTTTCCTTTGGGGTTATTTAAAATCAATCGTGTATCGTAACCCTCAACGATAAAATATTCAGGCCCTTAGAGCTAGGATCACTAAAGCTTGCCAGCAAATTACTGCGAAAACATTTCAAAATGTTAGAGAAGAATTTGTTAATAGATTGTTTTATTGCCTAGCTAAGTATGGAGAATATTTTGCACTTAATAAAGTGAGGTTACACGAATATATTGTATTGTTGTTTACCTAAGAATAGATAACATTTTTAGCATTTAATAAAGTATTGTTTTTGTCTTGAACAATGAAATCAATGAACAAAATTTATTCCTATAGTATTGACATTTTCACTTGTAATTTCAAAATGGGGCGATGGAAATCAATTTTCTGAACGCAGTTAGATTTGTATTTTAAATACATTCAAAATGATGTATCACAAGCTAGGGGGTGCATTTTAAAATTATAAAGTGAGGGGAGTGGGGATTAAGGGGTGAAAAGTAAAATTCCATGAACACTGCTTTTGAATGTCCCTCGACATCTAAATTGACGTATTTTTTCTAGGTCGAGATTCCATTGCTAAAAAATATTAAGGGTGACTAGGTTTGTAATGAAAGCACTATATAGTTCAAATATATGTACACACACACACATATACACACAGCACGCACACACACACACACACACACACACACACACACACACACACACACACACACACACACACACACACACACACACACACACACACACACACACACACACAACACACACACACACACACACACACCACACACAGCACACAGATAATATATATATATATATATATATATATATATATATATAGTTATATTATAGTAATAATACATAATTATTGCATCATGTTTATTATTAAGAAATGTATCTAATGTTATTTTCCATACTATTAGATAAGGTATTAATAACTTATATCACAACTTATACAAATACCATTGTTACTAAGAAATATTTTTGTTATTTTCAACACTATCAAGACAGATAAAATGAAGTTATAAAACCACTTGATGATCGATAGATGTGCTAGATCTCATATTAACTGTTAAGTTAGTGACTTCTCATTATAGTTGTTTTTTAATGTTTAATAAAATATTATATCATATTTTAAAAATAAACGTTTTAAACAATTAAAACATAATTGGCGCTGCGAACAGGATAGTCAACAACAGTGTATTTTACTACTTAATCGGCTACCTACGACAACCACCAACCGTCCGGAAGTTCTTGCATCTGAGTTCAACTGCTTTCCAAACTACGAAGGACTTCACCTACAAGGACTTCACTTCAGTAAAGAATCAGAACGCTGCTGCAATCCGACTTCCACTGGACAACTCGTTAGGCATTTCCACCCGTGATGCTATTAACAAACTTTATTTTGTAAGACCTTTTTACTTTTTTATTTTCTTTTCCTAATTTTTATATATAAGTACATGTGAATAAGTATTTTTTGAATGAGTCACGTAAGAGATAGATCCCCAATTGTACGGTTAAGTAATTCAAATAATTCAAATTCAGAAAATATGGCCAATTTTACAGAAATTAACATGGCTAAGGAAATTGTTCCTCTATATGAAGGAGGAAGTAAAAATTTATCTTATTATTTACAACAATCAGAAAAATTTATGAATTTATACAAAAACCCGGAAAATTGTACTTTAAATAAATTATTATTTGAAATTTGTTGTTCGAGATTAGTAGGTGCGGCTAGAGACACGTTAGTTATTTCTAATTGTAGTACATGGACACAAGTTAAAACCACATTAATTAATAGATTTGGTGATTGTAGAAATGAAAATCTTTTAGAAAATGATTTAGTTACTTGTTATCAGTATAGTAATGAAACGTATCAGGATTATATGAAAGAATTAGAACTAAATTACAACATTTACTAGAGCACATAAATATAACCGAAATTAAAGATGAATTAAAGAAATATAAAATAGACATGTTTAACAAAAAAGCATTAGATACTTATACAGTAGGTTTGATAGAACCATATAGGTCATTTATAATGTATAAAACAGTAACTTCATTAGATGATTGCTTACTAAAACTTAAAGATTATGATAATTATAAACAACAGACTAATTTCATGAATTTTATGCGACAAAAGACATTGAACCGACAAATCCCACAAAAACCAATTAACCAAAAACCACCATTATATAAAACACCTGTCCAACAATATTATCAATATAAGAACACAATACCTAATAACCCTAATCAGAAAATGATTTTACCTCAACAAAGTAATAACAATAATTCAAACGTAAATCAGTTTCCTCGTGGACCTATTAATTTTCAAACTAGACCAATATCCCACTAAGTCTGAAGTATTTGGAAGAAAACAAGATTATAAACCAACCCCTATGTCTAATTCTACTAGGAATACTAATAAACACTTCCAAAATAACACATGCAATAATTTCTTTAAACCCAATGGACCCAGAAATTTCATATCCGAAGAACTTTTTAATGTAGAATCTCCAAATGATGTAGATCCCCTTGATGATGATTCATCAAACTTTTCTTCCGAAAATAATGATGAATTCGAAGATTCCCTACCAGGATGTTCCACTCATGAAAATGAATTAAATGAAAATTTTCGTTTAAGATCCTCGGAACAACAAAACCTTGACTTAAACACATTAATAAGTAAACCTAAATTACCCTTTATTACTATTCCCGAATTTAACTTAAAACTTCTGATAGATAGTGGAGCCTCAAACTCGATAATGAATCCAAAACCAGCAAAAGAATTTTTTCAGAACTTTTATTTTAAAAAACCTTTTTCTGTAAAAAGTCTAAATAAAAGTATATCAAATGACATTAATGTAAAATATTCCTTATTAAAAGAATTTAATATAAATAAAGATATAGAGTTTCACGTACTAGAATTGCATGACAGATTCGATGCACTTCATGGAAGTGAAGATCTCCGAAAATTAGGAGCAAGAATTGATTACAATACTCAAATATTAGAGACAGGAAATGTTAAAATACCGTTTTTCTTTGAACTTAACCCTAAAAATTTTAAACCTTTTAAACAAACAGTCCAAAATTTTATTGACATACCTGTAAATATTGAAGAAGGTCACGTAATTATCCCTGAAATTAAACTAAATAATCTACACCTACCTAAATCGGTAGCCTGCGCACATAACGGTATCTGTAGAATCCCATTAGGATCCGATACAACATTCGACATTAATTTTATTCAACAATTCGATGTCCAACCAATTGTTAATGTTGAAATAAAAGAAAAACCTCAAGAACATTTTACTGATTTAGACATACCTAATATAATTAGAACTCAACACTTAAATTTAGAAGAAAAAGCCGAAGTTATATCACTTTACAAAAAAGGTAAAGAGAATACAGTTGTAGACGCTCTTGCTAGAATAGAATTAAATGTAAAAGAATCAAATGATGAACTCTCTTCTTTGTTTAATAATATTGATGAAGATCCAGAAATACCGAATGAATGCGAATTTATAGAAACCCCAAAGATATTAACTCATAAAAATAAAGATTCAGATATCACTCAACACACTGCACAAGAGAATCCCATATTTACTATGCCTATTTCCGAAAAACCAGTAAATTACTTCATGAATAGAATTATCTTAAGATTAGGTGATCAATTTAATGTTAATCATGAAAAACCTTTTTCGAAAAATAATTATGACATAACAATCAGACAAGGATCAGAACTAGAAAATTTAACTCGAATGTTTAAACAAATAATTAATCCTCAAACATTGTATGGAATTTATTTCAAAGATAAAGAATTACAGTCAACATTTTTAACTATGACCCATCAATTATTTAATAATAACGTAACATTTATCAAAAGTAATATTTTAGTTAAAGATGTAGAAAATTCAGATTCACAAAGTAAAATTATAGAAGACTACCATAATTTAAATCATAACGGAATAATAGAAACGTATAACCACCTTAAATTACATTATTATTTCCCTGATATGAAAACTAAAATCAATAAAATAATTAATGACTGCGAAAGTTGTTTAATTAATAAATATGATAGAAACCCGTATAAACTTCCACTCTCAGGGCCCTTGCTTGCTAAAAAACCCTTTGATGTTGTACACATCGACACTTTTGGTTTTGAAGGAAATAAATTATTAACGATAATCGACTTATTTTCGCGATATACTCAAGCTTATTTCGTAACAGATACGACAGGTATAACAATCCTAAATAAATTAAGACATTATTTTTCTCACCATAGTTACCCTAAAAAGATAGTATGTGATGAAGGTAAAGAATTTAAAAACAAAGTATTTCAAGAATTCTGTAAACTTTTTCGAATAGAATTACACTTTACAACCAATTATAACAGCAGCTCAAATTCGCCGATTGAAAGGGTACATTCCACATTATTGGAAAAGATACGCATACTGAAAAATCAAAAGAAAAATAGTGATGATGTTAAAAACATTATGATAACAGCAATAACTACATATAATCAATCAGTTCACTCCTCTACAGGTTACACTCCCTTTACATTATTATATGGACCTTATGAAAATTTGAACGCACATGAAATAGACCTTGATAAAACTATTTATGAATTATATAACCAAACAAGAAAAGATGAAATATTACCATTTTATGAGCAATTATACAACAAACAATTAGAGAAAAGCTCTCAAAGATTAAAAAGGGCTAATGAAAATGCAGAAGAACCCCCTATCGTTAATGAACCAGTAGAGTATTTCACCAGACAAAGAATACGAAAAACTGACCCGTATTATGACAAAGTCCATGTTACTTCTATAAATAACAATAAAGTTACAGGAATACGAGAACACTCTAATAGACAAGCTAATATACATCAAAGAAAAATCAAACGCACTAAAAGAAAATTTTATTTTCAGGATATTCCTGATTGGCCAGATCCTGGGCCTTCAAACCCAAATAGTTCCAAGTAATGGATATTTCAATGAAAACCTAGGTTTAGTAAGAACTTTAAATCATTACCATAAATTTTATTTTTATTTTAATATTAGCGAATTAGGAACAAGTTATTACAAAATTTTACAGAATATAGTAATCCTAGAATCAAAAAAGGATTTAAATCCAATAATACAAAATCAAATTAGTATGTTAAAAGAAAATTGTAGAATGATCGAAGATAAATTACAAAAATTCAAACATCGTCACCTTACCAAAAGAGCCTTAATACATGTTTTAGGTATAGCTATTAAATACATAACAGGTAACCCTGATAATAATGATTTAATAGAAATTAATAAAAACTTAGACACCTTATTTAAAAATCAAGACAAAGTTATTAAACAAGTTAGTCAGTATACTTCATTTGCTAATCATATAACCAAAAGATATTCTGATGATCAGAAAATACTTCAATATAATATTAATGCCTCAATAACAGCAATGAAAAATTTGAGCAACACTTTTGAAATACAAATGAATGTACAATATAATAATCTTTTATGCACAAATATTTTAAATATCCTCCAGAAGATAGAGAGAACATTAACTTTAGCGTTTTCAGAGATAATCAATATAGAAATAATTTCTCATAAAGAAATTCTCAAAATAATAAATCACTTAAAATTAATTTATAGTAAAATTGAATTGATTGAATTAGATACCGTACACATTTTTAAAATATTAGAATTTTCAAAGTTTCAAATTATATCTGTACACGATACGATCACATGTATTTTATACATACCTATCCTAAACCCACAATGTTATCAATATCATAGAATTTACCCTATACCTAATCTACAGAATAAAGTCATGTTACTACCGTACCAGTATAACCTAAGAAGTATAAATGAAGAACTATGGACCGATGAGAAATGCCAATCTATAGAACAACAAACACTGTGTCTTCAAAAACCCCAAGTTAGTGAGTGCGTCTTAAACAACGCAAATCAATGTGCATACGCTATAGTGAATAATGACTATAAACTTTTTTCTCAATTAAAAAATGGAAATATTCTAATCTCATGTAAAAACAGTGTTCAAGTTGCAGAAGAATGCAATGGGAAGATAGACTATTTTTCTGTAATTAATAATGTCTTATTATCAACAGACAACGACTGCAAATTAATAATTGAAAAACAAACATTTGTTAATACTTATAGTAATTTTAGTGTCAAACCAAATATTGAAATTAATGACTACAAACCAAATAAAATTGTAAACATAAAACAAAAACATTTAGATAATATAAGAGATCTTAGAGAGGAAGCAAAATCATTAGAAAACAATATTGAATTAAAACCTATACATGTAGCTCATTTGTCAACAACCTGTATCTTATTTATAATTTTTATCATTATTAGTATTACCATATTTGTATTTAGACATAAAATATTAAATTACATCACTGTCAAACGACAAGCAATTCCAATTGCATTAGAGGACTTACGAAAGAAACATTCAATGAACGAGGACGTTCTTTCTTAAGAGAGGAGGAGTTATATTATAGTAATAATACATAATTATTGCATCATGTTTATTATTAAGAAATGTATCTAATGTTATTTTCCATATTATTAGATAAGGTATTAATAACTTATATCACAACTTATACAAATACCATTGTTACTAAGAAATATTTTTGTTATTTTCAACACTATCAAGACAGATAAAATGAAGTTATAAAACCACTTGATGATGGATAGATGTGCTAGATCTCATATTAACTGTTAAGTTAGTGACTTCTCATTATAGTTGTTTTTTAATGTTTAATAAAATATATATATATATATATATATATATATATATATATATATATATATATATATATATATATATATATATATATATATATATATATATATATATATATATATATATATATATATATATATATATATATATATATATATATATATATATATATATATATATATATATATATATATATATAAATTACTATTTTCAGAACCTGAGGTTGCAGTCAATCTTATTGAAGCTTATTTATTTAAAAAGAGAAACACTCTTTGACATTTATCTAGCTTTCGGAATTTTTTATTTATTCCATCTTCAGGATAATTATCGTGAGATTAAAATAAACTCTACTAATACATAATAAAAACACCATACAAACATTTGTCATCAATATAAAAACTATCTTAACTGTTCAAGAATTAGCCTGCTATTCGTGATACATTTATGCACTGACTGCATATATATATATATATATATATATATATATATATATATATATATATATATATATAATTTACACAAATATATAAGTTATTGGTAGGTGAACTATCCAGAATAATAATTTTTTTTATTTAAATAATACCAGTTCTTTAACGCGCCTTCACCGTAAAGTAAAAAAAATTAAATTTGGTGAAAATCAAGACAATATGATTTCTGTCTTAAATTATGTCAGCGTACACCCTATTATTTTGGGTATTTTTAGGTGGCCTTGTATAAAATATAAAACATTTTTCATCTGCAAACCATATTTTTCTAATAGCTCCACGAGAAGGAGCCTTCTTAGAATTAAATTACATCTTTCCCATCGTTTGTGTCTTACATTAGCAGTAAGCCTTGTAAGATGTGTTAAGAATTTGTTTGACGTTTATAAGTGAAAATGTCAATATTAAGTCATGACAACTCAGAATTTGTTTAACATTTATAGGTTGAATTAGCTAATTGGTTAGTCCATAATGCCAGTTTTAAGGAAAGAATCTTAATTAAATATTAACGTGAAGAATTTAATTATGGTGCAAGAAAAATTATGAACTAATTTCCTCAGAAAAATTTTTTAAACATCTAGGGGAAAGCAATAGGTCTATTGAACATAAAAGGGGAAGAAGAAGGAAGC
Organism: Vesta saturnalis; assembly: GCA_036346205.1. Lineage (NCBI taxonomy): Eukaryota > Metazoa > Arthropoda > Insecta > Coleoptera > Lampyridae > Vesta > Vesta saturnalis. The sequence goes on along the minus strand of JARFJB010000317.1, from coordinate 3,947,051 downwards.
GAAGCTTGAGAACTGAAGAAAATATTGTTAGGGTAAGGGTTATTATAAGAAGTTTGCAACCTGGCCAAGCTGTCGGAACTAGAAAAATCGAAAAAGTAACTAGGATTTCGCGTACGTCAATTCAAAGAATCATTAAAGAAGATTGCCCTCTGAAAATATTTAAGAAAGTTTACTGTCCAAAACTTACTGCCAGCGTAAGAGAAAAATGACTGGAAAGATGTAGGTAATTTATTGCTAAGAAGGTTTCCTTCTCGTGGAGATATTAGAAAAATATGGTTTTCAGATGAAAAAGTGTTTTATTTAAGGCCACCTAAAAATACAAAAACTAATAGGGTGTACCCTGACGTACAATTTAAGAGATAAATCCTATAAGACCATCTTTTAACTGAAAAAAGTCAACCCAGCAGTTGTTATGGTGTTTGTGGTAGTATGCATGTTGGGAAAATTTAGTCCAATATTTGTTGATGCCGGATGCTTAATTCACAAACATACCAACAACAAATTTTGCAACACCGATTACCTGAAATTGAAGAATCTTGTGACAGTTACGCTTTCCAACAAGATGGTGCTCCGTCGTACACTTCCCGCAATACAAGGATGTGCTTGAATCAAAATTGCTTGGATTGTATTAATCCCGAGATGTGACCACCTAACATCCCAGAAATGAACCATGTTGATTATTCAATTTGGGAAATTTTCGAACAAAATGCGTACCGCGGAAAACAATTTAAAACCATCTAGCAGCTCAAATAAAGATTGCAGTTTGTTCGGAATAATTTTGAACAGCGTACAATAAATGGGGCTATCCCGTTCAGACGAATACAAGAAGTGGTAAACAATCATGGTGGCCACATTAATAATATTTTTCTAATATTTCCCTATTTCAATTAAAAAATAACATTCCGCAAATACGCGAAATTCGGAGAGTTTTGTTTTTACTAAGGTATTCTGGGTAGTTCATCTACCAAAAGGGCATATCAGTTGAAATTTGGCTAAAACAGGTTACATTTGCAACGAGCTTAAATGCACCGTCCGGTCCTGTAAATCAATTCCTTATCTAATCTTGCCGTCTTATTGAGGGTATGTTGGATTATTATTCTTGTAAAAAGAAAATAAATCGCCCTAAAAACAAAGAATTAATCTTTAATTAAAGAATGTACTCTATTTCAGACACTATATATATATATATATATATATATATATATATATATATATATATATATATATATATATATATATATATATATATATATATATATATATATATATATATATATATATTTATACATGTGTGTACTTATTTAAACGTTTCGACAACAAGTACACTTATCTATCGTCATCAGTAATTGATGATAGGTTTAAAAATTAATGGATATGCCAAAATATATGTATGAAATAGGAAGCCTCAATCTTAGTAAAAAAATAGCAAGGCTTTTAACAAATCAAATATTATTAAACTGTCTTGAAAATGATAAATCAGAACACCCTCTAACGGACAAAGGCTAACAATGAAAATATAATCAAATTTAATCAAGTCATCATGTAAGTGTAAAGTTGTAAAAAACTTTAATTTGAAATTGATAAACGCATACAGAAATAGAAGCATGGCATGTATATTAAAGGTGAAGTCAAATCTTATAATTGATATTGCTATTGTACACCGAAAACACAATGTGTACATTTAATATTATTTTAATTTCTACTACATACGTTAAGGTATTGTAATGCTGTGGAAATTTATTTACTTGATAAAACATTTACTTCAGGGTATAGGAAAGAACAGCAAAAAACTAGATGTACCATTATGACTTTTTTTAAACTATAAGATGCCAAAACTTGATTAATATAGAACTTTGTCCTTGTCTGTTAAAGTTATTTGGATGTTTATATATCTCAACAGCTTCACGTTGTAATAATGTTGTTCTTGTGTAAAAGTGTACATTGGAACCACAAAAAAAGTAGCTTCGATAACAGATATAAAAACATGAAATTTTGTAGATTACATCAACCGGAAAACTCTGTGATTGCTGATCATACTTTAAATAATATCATTCAATTTAATAATATGGAAATAGTGTAGGTTCCTTGACAACGTGAAGTTATCGGCTTTAACAGGAAATAAGAAAATATAATAATGTTGTATTGTTTTTTCCTAGGTATTAAGGTAAATGAAATAAATACCTTCGGTTACCATATAGCAATAACTTAACATATGTAGTTAGAATTAAAATCATGCTACTCATTCATATTGTATTTTCAGTGTACAATAGCAATTAATATTATTAATAATCAAAAACTATCCTTCTTGGTTACTTTTGTCTTTTGTGCATAAACCTAAAATTGGCGCATGTTTTGACTCAGTAAGCCCGTGTCAGAGCGGTTAATTTTTACACAAAATTCTTAATTTTCTTTTGTAAAATAAACAAATAAGTAAAAGAAGCATTACCAATACAGATCAACATGGAGATCTTCAACAATAAACCTTTGCCATTTTACGGAAACTACATTCGAAATCGTCTAAGAAGTGAATCGACATGTTTGGTTACGTTCAGCGTACCCCGGGGATAAAATTTGTGTCCCGTATTGTTTCCACTTGTTGTATTACTTTTTTTCATGCCTATCCGTTACAGAATATTGTAGATCTGTGTGGTATCATGATTTCATTTATTGATGTATTAGTTCTGAAATGCCAGACCCATAAATATAAAAGAAATAATGTAAATAGCGTAAACTGTAAAGATATCAACTTAATAACTGAAGTTGCATGCAAAGGAAGCTTCATTATCCTGTTTTTCATTTATACACCGACGGAGTTAATGTTAAAAGGATAATGCATGAAACAGAAGAATTCTGACAAGAAACTTTATGTCTAAATAAAATACTTATAATGGCAGACATCAATATATATTTAATGGAAAGGAATCATGTAAATGTAAAAGGTATGAAACGACACGCCATGGGTCGGGACAGTCTACGACACTAGGGCGCCGCCAATACAACGCGGCCTAAGTACATGTCAAATAGGAAGGCACCGAACAAAAAAAGCCTAAAAATACTTCTTGCTCACACTGCCATAGTGTTGTTTGTAAAACACATTTTATTGATGCACCTCCGTCTGATTGTTATAACAATAGATGATGCTTTTTGTGCTTCTAATAATAAATCATTTGCGTTTATAATTTTTAAAAGCAGGAACTTGATTATTACAGATAAGGTTATTTACAATATAAAAATATAAACTAACATTACTATGCTTAAAGCAGTTTAAAGTATTATTGTAACGCAACACAATGAAGCAACAGTTGTTTTAGCCACTGTATATTATGTTGCTAAACAATAATAATGTTGCCACTTTTTAGATAACTGTTCTGTAAATTAAGTTTCACGGGAAACATAACCTCGGCCAATATCGTAATTATTATCTATATTAATAACAGGGTTTGCCCTTACTTACTCACTCAAGGAATGACTCACTCTCCAATACACGCCCAGGACAGACTGTTTGACCTAGTAAATTTAACTTTGGGTAACATGCACCCCTTACCGTAAACCCGGGATATCTGAAAATCGGGGAATAAATTTTCATTAATAATCGAACAGACTTATGTTTCACCGTTTTTTGAAATTTTACCTCAACGAGGTGAAATCGGTTCCAAAGAGGGATAAGTGGTTAGAACAAAGTGAATATATCTTAAGAGCCATTAAGCCCAGAAACATGAAAATTGATGTTTAGATGTTTCTTAACTAAGCAAAGAAACACGCATTTGACTTTTCCCCGAAATCATGCCATAACGGATAGAAACTGGAGGGATCAACAAGGAAGCAAATTAAGTTTTCTGAAGCACGTACACCGTGTGGAGTGTCACCAAGATGAAAAGCTGTTGACAAAAACAGGGGAAAGAAAATTATGAAATGAGTTATCTCTCAACGGTAGTTTTAGGTGTTGAGACTTATAAGCAAAATCATCTTAAAGATCTTTAAAGTTCAAATTAAACATGATTTCGGGAGTGTGTTTAGAAGGCGTTTGAAAACCAATATGCTAGTAACTTAGGCTAACTAGGCCCCATATTAAAAACTGTCGGTGAAGTTGATAGGATAAACTTGATAACGATAGATCTACAGTATATATATATATATATATATATATATATATATATATATATATATATATATATATATAATAGTCATTCGTTAATGGTCTAAGTGTATCCTATATCCACCACAAGTATGTACAGTGCCTCACGAGTCACCCTGTATATACAACGTATTTCTGAAATAGGTGGCAAAAATGTGAGGGCATGTAAATAAGATTAAATAATGAAGAAAACATCAGTAAATCTTTTTGTAAACGGGCCCATTAAAGAAGATATACCCCCTCAACTGGGCCTTCAGGCAAATTAATTTCTATTTTGATTGCTCGTCCTTTAAGACAGAAAATGAAACTTTTTGGGTTTTCTAGACCTAAGCCTAAAAGTACGAAATTTGAATTTGGTCGAAATTTAGTCGGGGAGTATATTAAACCGGCGGGTAGGATATAATTTTGCTCCTAACCTTTTTGAACATCCTTTTTTACCTTCCAACCTACAAATACATATGTAGATATAGAAGGTTATGAAATCGACTTTTTTTTACTATCGCTAAATTGACTTATTAGCTCATTTTACAACTTTCGACCAAGTTTGGCTAAGATCGGCCATCAAAATTTTGAGTTTAAGTTTGTTTTCATTTGGCTTAGAGCTGATTAGATGTTGGGAGAAATCCACTGGCGGAGGGAGAGTTTATTATTGGCAGTTTTTCCTTTTTATCAAATATTTCTAAAACAGCTGCATATTTCAAAAATATAAAAATACCTAGATATAGACCTTAAACGTATTGATTATGTTGTGTGCAATTTTTTGATATGACGCCTAATTTAGCGGGAAAAAGGTTCCTAAGGTAGAATTTAAATGTTAGTTCAATTTTTTTCATTATCTGAATAACGATTAATCTCATAAGAAAAAAGAAAAAGAAAATTTAATTTTACATAAATTACTAAACTTTATAAAGTTTTTTAATGTAAAACGAAATAAAATATAAAAATTGAATAAACATGATTAAAAATGTATTAAAGATATTTTTATAGAAGCGGGCGGATTTGAAATTTTTTTTACGATAACATGTATTTATGTCTATTAACCTCTAATTGACATGAAGTTTTAAACGTCATTCTAACATAGATTATTGTTTTTAACTTTACAATGTTGCCTGTTTTCGTTATGAACGTATAAAAAAGAGATTGCATAGTTGTCCTAAAAAATTAAACTGCTCCACATAAGTTAGGGATATTATGGAAAATTTGATTTTTTAAAAGAAAAAAAATTTTCAAACACGATTTTAAGCTATTTAGTTTTTAAATGCTTGTTTTTTACTATAAAAATGTTTACAAATTAAAAAAAAAATTTAAACAAAGAGACAAGAAAAAATGAAGATTATGTGAAAGTGGCTAATAACTTAATTTCAAATTAATCAAAAACAAAGAACACAAATTTCCCTTTCAGCAAGAACGAGTATGTCCTCCGTGGGCACCAATGACAGCGTGGCAACGTCTTTGCATGCTGGTTATGAGATTATTAAAGTTTTCTTGCGGAATATGTTACCAGAGTTGTGGAATCAAAATTCTCAATTGTTCCATTGTTTGTGGTTGGGGATTATGATGATCCAAAACTCTCTGCAACTGATCCCAAGAATGCTCTATCGGATTTAAATCGGGCGATAGAGCAGGTAAAGCTAAATGAGGTATTCCATTGGTTTCAATTGCATCCATAACTGTAATGGATCGTTGTGGATGAGCGTTATCGTCCAAAAAAAGAAAACCAGGACCCACAGCAGCATGAAACTCGGGCACAATGTTGTTGATCACCTGATTCAAGTATGCTTCTGAATTCATGTTTCCCGGAATAACCAGCAAGTCGGTACGGTCATCATAACAAATGCCTCCCCATACACAAACTGTGGCTCCTCTGAAAGGGTGAACTTCGCGTTCGACGACTATCCGAAAAAACGACCATATCTCGATTCATCAATGAACAGTACTAACTTCCACTCTTCTGTCCAATTGACACGCTCTCTTATCCATTCTAATCTTTGTCGCCTATGCTCGCGAATCAATGCTACACCTCTAAAAAGTCGTCTAGAACGTAAATTGGCATCCCATAAACGTTTTCTGACAGTTTCAGATGACATTAATGTTCCAGTGGCTTCTGCGAGCCTCCTACTCAACATTTGACATGTACTCAAAGGTTCTCAGCGAGCAGAAATGATGACATATCGGCCTTCAGCAGGGGTAGTTGTTGAAAACGGTTAAAAAATCTAGAAATGACACTTTGGCTAACTTGAAAAAAGGTTGCTACGTCACTTTGTCGTTGACCACCCTGTAGAAAACCAATTGCTCTATTTGCTTCATCAGATGTTAATTTACGTCTAGGCATTAGGAATTAGCAACGTACAAAATTTTGATACCAAACCCGCACAATAAGTCAACAAATTGACAAGTAAACAAAACAAACAATTGATTCGTTACAAAGGATTAGAAAGGAAGAACTCTCAACAGCCCTCTACTTGCAATATAACGCTACATTTATCCGTATGGCATAGGTATGATAACTAGCAACTTTAATAAAGTGTCAAACATGACAAAAATTTTAAAATCAAAAAATTGCGCAGATTTTCAGATACATCATTAACTTATGTGGAGCAGTTTATTAAAATAATCGGGCCATTCGCTATTATTGACTGCTATGATTTGCCGGCAGGCGCATATTACTAATTCTTCGCACCCACATTAGATGGCGGGAAGGTAATGTTTCAAAGTTAACATTAAAGTTTCTTGCAAACGGTGACGCTTTTTTGTTTTGTGTTTGTAAATATTTTGCTCATTACAAATCAATAGCCATCACTCTTACTGGTACGAATGATGTTGTTTTCATTATGCCAAGTTGACTAATGCAGGATTAAGAGTTTTTTAATATTGCAGTTTCTGTTGAAATACAACATAACTATTTCTTTTATCAATGAATAGGGTGCGTGCTAAAACTTGTACCATAGTAGAAGAGGGGTAGTAAGGCAACCCGTTCGCGCCAATTGTTTGTTAGTAAAAATAATGTACAGAGTGTGCTGCCACTGGAGGAGAGTAGCGTTATGTTAATTTTGTAAACGTATCATTTTCGTGATTGCTGGCCTTGCCTATCTCGTTTGCCCGCCTTAGACGTGCGCCCCACCCCTCTCTCTGCATTGTGTTTGTGGGAATTGAATATTTCTCTAATATCTATAATAGGTATCTTAAAGTTATTGCAACCGCCATAATTCACAATTTCTCACCATGCATGGAACTGTTGTTAATTATGCACCTTACTTAAGCTCGACGAAATATGAAGCGATCGGAGCGCCCACTAGTGTAACTAAGTGACACTTATTTAAAGTTGTACCTGAGTAGACAAGGTCGCATTCCTAATGAGGGATTAAATCAATATGCAGAATCATTTATGCAAATTCCTTTATTTATGTTTTCACTAATTTACAGAAGATATGAACACCTTATTGTCTAATTAACTTGCAATAAAATTCAATTTTTTTTAATTTTAATTTTTAAATTCAATTATTTAAAGGTATGCGTATTCAATATATTTTTGTCTCTACAGGAGATGGAAATCTATAATGCCCAAAACGGAGGAAGGTGCCCCCAAAGCAGTGCCTTCTTGCAGTTCAAACAATGTTGATACCAACTGTTCTAATACAACTGGGCCATTTGATCATTTAAGCAAAGATGACGAAAAAGCAGTTACTAGTATTAGTGATTATAATAATGATTCTGATACAGAGTTGGGCGAACTTGTCCTTAAACCAGTAGCTTCCTGTAGTTATGACAATATAGATAGCAACTGTGTCAACACAACTGATTCATTTGACAATTTCAATAAAGATGACGAAGAAGTAATTACTAGTGTTATCGACGATACTAGTGACGGCACTGATATCTTCATTGAGATGGACGTGGTTGTTATCAAACCAGAAAAAAGTAGTTGCTTAGTAGGGCGGCGCATAATTGAAATAAAATATTTTCTGGAAGAATTAAAATCTTTGAAACTCAAAGGTAAGTACAGTTAAAACTAAAATTAATAGATATATAATGCTAATATTTATATGTTAGGGTTTGACTGTTCTTCTTTGATATGGAGATTTTATCCGAAAAAATTGAAGGCTTTCAAAGTAAAATATTATTTAAGTGCAACGTTTGTAATATTGTCCAAATTGTTAATACAGAAAATCCAAATAAAAAGGATTTTCCAATAAATTGTGCCATTGTCGCTGGAGCAATATCAATTGGGGTTGGATATTCTCAAATAAACGAGTTTGTATCATGTTTAAACATTCCAAATATGTCCATTGCGGCATATTTACAATATCACTCTAATTTGAGTAAAAATGTACACGGCGAAAACATCAAAATAATGAATACCGCTGCCCAAGAGGAAAGAAGGTTAGCTGTTGAATCTGGCAACATATCTGAACAAGGTGTTCCTATAATCCCAGTGATTGTTGATGGCGCATGGAGTAAACGTTCCTATCGTACCAACTACAATGCTTTATCTGGAGTTGTAAGTACTCTTTTCTATATCAGTGAAACCCAACCCCCATAAACGTACTATTTGTATCTTCTTAGGCTTGTATAATTGGAGCGAAAACTAACAAAATTCTTGGGGGTTAAAAATAAATATTGTTTCGTTTGTACCTGGGCAAGTATTCCAGTAGAACAGTCTTGTTTCAAAAATTGGGATAGAAGTTCCACGGCAATGGAAGCTCAAGTAATCGCCGAAGGGTTTCAATCATCTATTAAAAGTCATGATTTGATTTATGGTAAAATTATTGGAGATGGGGATAGCACTGTATATAAAAAAGTTGTTGAGGTATCTCCATATGGACCAACTTTCGTTATAGAGAAAATTGAATGCCGAAATCACCTCATTAGGAATTACATAAACAAAATTTCAGAAATGTCAAAAGATACCAAATTTCCCATACATCTTAGGAGATTGGTAACCAATACAGATGTTTTGGGCCGTTTCCGAAACGCGATAACGAAAGCTATAGCCTTTAGAAAACGGGGTTCTGAAGCTGTTTATACAAAAGTTGGTCTTTTAAAAAAAGATATTGAAAATGGGCCAAATCATATATTTGGTGACCACTCTAATTGCGACGCTTATTTTTGTTCTGCAGATAAACACCAGGTAATGATATTGACGCATTGTTGCACAGGATAATATTATCGTATTTGTATCTGTTTAGGAAAACAAAGTACCTGCATTAATATCGTCGGGTATTTTTCAATCAACTGTCACCGCAAATTGTAGACTAGCAAATAATGCTGCTGGTTTGTTAGAAGATGTAGACACAAATGCAGCCAAAAGCTACAATTCCGTTGTTGCTAAATTTGTCGGTGGCAAGCGGATCAATTATTGCTTAAAAAAATCTTACCAGAGTAGATGTGAGGCGGCTTCCATTTCATACAACACTGGTGGTGGTTTTTATGCTAAAATTCAAGAAAGAATGTGTGTTACTATTGATCATTATACCAGCATATTTCACGAACGGAAGATGCGAGCGTCAGTTGTAAATAGAAGTAAGTTGGTATTCTGTCATTAATTTCCTTTTGAACAAGACAGTATTAATATTTTTCTAGAAAAAGCACCAAAAATAAAACATTTTGCTACAGCAGATAGTCATTATGGGCCTAGAGCAAACCAACCAGAGGAGGATATAGACCCAGAATTGTATAAAAACAAACTTGAAGAGTTCCTAGATGTGCGGACAAGAAAAAAATTTGTATGGAAACGGCATCACAATCAAAGTCTAACCTTTGGTATCAAGAGCGTAAAAAACGAATTACTGCTTCAAATTTTGGCAGAGTTTGTAAACTACGCAAAACAACTTCCACCGCTAAGGTAGTTTCACAGTTGCTGCAGACTACATTTGCCTGTAACGGTAGCACAAGATTTGGTTTGGAAAATGAAGAAACAGCAATTGAATTATTTCAAACTACTCATAACGTCAGTGTAACGCAAAGTGGTTTGGTAATTGATGATGAATTACCATTTTTGGCTTGCTCCCCAGATGGATTAGTGGGAAACAATTGCATAATTGAAATCAAATGTTCACCACAGAGTGGGCCCTTATCTCCAATCGAAGGCGCAAAACAAAAAAAAATTGATTATTGTGTAATTACAAATGGCAAACTTACGCTCAAACGTAATCATAATTACTATTATCAAATACAAAGCGCATTGCACATTTGTAAAAATGAACTATGTTATTTTATAATATATACGTTAGGAGGACTACACGTGGAAACCATTGAACGGTAAGATAAAACCTACCTTCCAAACAAAAACAATAAAATTATTTTGTAGCGATGACGATTTTTGGGAAACAAAAATGAAAGAAAAATTGACCGACTTTTATTTTAATTCATTGCTGCCAGAAATTATAGATTCTAGGAGATGCCGCCAACTTCAATTGCGAGATATCTATAGCAAAATCTAATAGGTTTAATTTGATTGCCAACATTCCTTATTCTTTAATAACACCTATATACAATTTTAATTGATGGTAATAATTACTAGATGTTTTAATTTAGCTACCTATGAGTGAGTAAATAATAAGTAAGATACACAATACAATGTATCTAATGAATTGTAGCATTATTTTTTTGCAATACAATACAATTTCAGATAGCTGAGTAGGTACTAATTAGTATCCTATTTACCTCTTATAATACTTTGCGGAATTCCCTAATCTCTTGTACACATTTTCAACGTTTAGCTTGAAGTAATGGAAAAGGAAAAGGCGACGTATTTCATTCCCTCCCCAAGGGGGAGGGCGGGCCGGTCGAGTTTTCCAAGCTCCTTCAGCCACAATCATGGATTCCCAGCATACATACTTACATTACGTATATATGCATGGTGGGATTAAGGATGGGTGTGGTCAGGATAGGATCGGAAGGAACGGAGTTAGGGTTCTGAGGGGGAAAATACTACCCCAGCATTAGCCTAAGTTGCCGCACATTGTGTGCATATACCCAGTGACCATGCCGCTACATGTGTATGAGGAAAACCCCCTGAAAAAACCTCAAACAAAGTAGACGGTAACGGGAATCGAACCCATTACCTCCCTAATGCTAAGCAGGTCGTGTCACCACTATGCTACCAGCTCGGTCTGAAGTAATGTGTCATTCCTGATTTTTATGCAGAATTCATCAAACGCAATTAATAAACAAGTTAAAAAGAATTGCTCAATATGTAGCAATACTAACGCCTAATTCCAACTTATTGCTGGATAGATTTTTTTTGATAACTTAATTGGTTCGCTAGATCAGTTAGTTATATAAAAAACGTAAAAAACGATGTGACAATATATTCGTGGCACTGTGTACATTGATATTCAGGTTCTAGAAATTTGTAGACTTCAATCCTGATGACGTTATGAGGGTGAAAAGTTTGTAAAAGCTGATGGGTTGCCTAACCCCTCTATAGAGGACCCACCTTACCAAATAAAACTGTCAATTTAAAAGAAGAGACACGAACAATCTGGAAAATTAGTAAAATGTATGATCTCGGTAGTACCACAAAACCATAATAATTATGCACAAAACCTAAGAAATACAATAACTCCCAGTAATATAAATATTTTACATGCAAGAAACACAAACATTTAAGTCATAATAGAATAATTATGATTTAAATTAATAACTACCACAACAGATTGATTGATATACAAAGAAATACAATGAAGAATCAATAGCAACCACAGTTAATAGGATGCATGTCAGATCATGGATACACACCATTTTACAAACATGGACTGGTCCAAGATATGGTACCTACTTTTTAAGGCCTATTTTATTTGCGTTCATATATTTTTTCTTTGGTTATTAGTAGTTATTTTTGTATTAAGTGTGCAAAATTGCTGTTTTGTAAATGGCACATTTTTGGCCGACTTGTCGAGGTCAAAAATTCATTCGAATGTGCCATAAAATATGAATTTTACCACGAAATACAAACAATATTTTTCTATAACTGTCATATTTGAGAATTTTTTTGAACTTGGTTAAATAATTCAAATGAATCGCCCCGTATTTCCTAAATGTTGCAATATAAATCGTATCTATGGAGACAACATGTTTAACAATGCTAGTTTTATTACAGTGACAGTTATTGTTAGCTTTCAAATCAAGTGTCATACATTTCTGTGCTCTAAAATTAATTATTAGTTAAACAATAATGGACGTGAATGATGACAACTTTTCCTGTACACCACCAGATATACGGGAAATGGCAAGTTCCGCCGTTTCAAATCTTCTGCCCGATAAATCTAAACGGCAATATGAAAATGCATATGAGCAGTTTAAAGAATGGTGCAAGACAAAAAAAATTATGAAAATTTCTGAAAATGTCATTTTGGCATGTGAAGTAGAGAAATTGAAGACTAATATATCTTCTACAGTATGGTCGATTTACTTGATGCTTAAAGCAACACTTAACACTAAAGACAACATAGATCTTAGAAAAGTTACTAAATTGGTTCCGTATTTGAAAAAAATGTCAGTTGGGCATCAGGCCAAAAAGTCTAAAATTCTAACACGTGATGAAATTAAGAAGTTTTTAATGGAAGCAGATAACAAGACTTATTTAATGATGAAGGTTAAATATTTAAATACTTACTTAAATCGATGCCTTTTCTATGTTGCATTTTTAATATTTTAGTAGTATTAATTATAGGCATTTCGGGCGCATGTCGTCGGGAAGAACTGACCAAAATGACAGTCGATACTATAGAAGACAAAGATACTGTTTTAATAGTCAATGTACCTGATACAAAAAAAATTCATCGCGTTTTTACACTCACAAATAAAAAATATACAGGGTGACATAGAAAAAGTGCCATGCATAGTGCCACGCGATGGAGGGCACTAAAATAAGAAAAAAAGTTCCTATCAACTTAGGTCTGCAACGCCTTCGTTTAAAAGATATAGGGTGTTGAAGTTTAATTATTTTTTTGTTTTTTCTTTAATATCTTTTTACAATGATGTAATAAGCGGACGAAATTTTGTATACAGGGGCTTTTTATCACGCAGAATTTAAATATTTTTTATTACTTTTATTATTTTTATTACTTTTATTACTTATAGAGGGCGCCACGTAATGGTTTCAATCTTGTTTAAATCGGTCCTAACTTTTTTGCCTTACCCTGTAAGTCATTTTCGACTGGAAAAATTTGTTTTCCCATCTTCTATGCTTCAGAAAGGTATACCTTATTGAAGTCGCTAGGACCAACGATTTACGAGAAAAATGCATCCGATGCATGCAAATTATCCAAAAGCGCCAAAGTAACTTATTTGCAAAAACAATGACATAACACTTAACAATTAAATTTTAATACCAACAATGAAGGGCAGTGATTAAAAAAAAAATTCAATTTTTCGCACTGCGCGAAACGAAGAAACTGCTTTACGAATGGTAGAAAATAATCCGACAACAAGCACCATAAAAAGAAGTTCAGCGGTACGAAATGTTAACCGTGAATCAGTTAGACAAATTTTCAATGAACAACTTCTTCGCCCGTCTAAAAGGTTCATTCACTATTAGAACATGACTATCTTCCTCGTGTACAATTTTTCGAATGGTTACAAAATCAAAGACACGATATTTTTTCTTCAATTTTGTTTACTGATGAAGCTGGTTTTAGCCATGATGGTGTTCTGAATCTATATAATATGCACCATTGGAGTGATAAAAATCCTCATCAGACCGTCATTAGAAGTCACCAATATGGGTTTTCTATTAATGTGTGGGCAGGTATAATTGACGATTACTTAATTGACCCATTTCAATTGTCCAATCGATTGACAGGTGAACTGTATCGACATTTCTTGGAGAATAAACTAAATACGTTATTAGAGGATGTTCCATTGGCTATTATTGGTAGAATGCGTTACATGCATGATGGCGCACCAGCTCACTTTTCTCGATCGGCAAGGGAATTTTTGGATAGAAAATTTAAAAATACGTGGATTGGTTGAGGGGGACCTGTACCCTGGCCAGCTCGTAGTTCCGACCTTAATCCCCTCGATTATTCATTTTGGGGATTCATGAAAAATGATGTTTATTCTGTAGAAATACATAATTAAAGGCAACTATGGATAAGAATTATGGAATCCGCAGGTAGATTCCGTAATAACCCAAGAACATTTCAAAGATGCCGTCAATCCTTAGGAAGAAGAATTGAAAAATGTATTCAAGTACAAGGACAACAATTTGAACATCTTCTAAAAATGTAATGTTTTTTTTAATCACTGCCCTTCATTGTTGCTATTAAAACTTAATTGTTGAAGTGTTATATCATTGTTTTTTCAAATAAGTTACTTTGGCGCTTTTGGACAATTTGCATGCATCGGATGCATTTTTCTCAAAAAACCGTTGGTCCTAGCAACTTCAATAAGGTATACCTTTCTGAAGCAGAAAAGATGGGAAAACAAATTTTTCCAGTCGAAAATGACATCCAGTGTAAGGCAAAAAATTTGGGACCGATTCAAACAAGATGGAAACCTGTATGTGGCGCCCTCTATCAGTAATAAAAGAACTAAGGTCATATTTGAATTCTGCGTGATAAAGAGCTCCTGTATACAAAATTTCGTCCGCTTACTACATTATTGTAATAAGATATTAAAAAAAACCAAAAAAATAGTTAAACTTCAACACCCTATATCTTTTAAACGAAGGCGTTGCGGACCTTAGTTCATAGGAAATTTTTTTCTTATTTTAGTGTCCTCTATCGCGTCGCACTATGCATGGCACTGTTTTCTATGTCACCCTGTATAGAGATTATAGAAAATCTTCATCTAAGTCATACGACCAGCAATCGATTTTTTTTTAAATATTGTCACACTCGGTTTTTTGGGGCGTAGGGCATGACGTGCCATTAGGGCATTTCAGGATCGTATGTTTAGTTGGCTGGTTGAGTCGGTACAAGTTCAGTAAAGTAAGCGTAAAATGAAATAATATAATAGAAATAAATCTTACACCATACTGTTGCTGGCCAACTTTGGGAAACACTTACAAATAATATAACAGTAATGTTAATAACTGATGGATAACAACGACCACTATATACACTAATTATACAGTTATGATTCAATAATGACAATGGTGACAATAATAAGAATTATTTTATATCTCCTCATACATGATCTAGGCCTACTATTTATATGGAGAGATGAGTTGTGACGTCTTTCCTGTTGAATCAAGGCCTAAAGATAATGAAACAGGCTGCGCGCGTCAGGGTCTTGGGAAATCAATATCCGTTATTAGGGAAAGTACTTTGAGGAAATCTACTGATAGTGAATTTAAGTTCCTCTAGAAAACTGAGTAACTTCCCTTAAGTTGTGAATAATGAGAAGTACTTATGTAATGAGTAATTACAAGATATGAATATTGGATATTGATATGAAAATTGACAATTAAGATCACTATTGTGACAGTATCAAAACGGCAAGTGTTTTAACCAAGTAGTCGGAGTAAATACTATTGGAGCTGTTCCATCCATTATAGCAAAGTACCTAAATTTGCCAGATATTAAAGCATATACTGACGATTGTTTCAGAAGAACGACAGCTACTTTTCTTGCTAATGCTGGTGGTGACATAAGCAGCTTAAAACGCCATGGAGGATGGAAACCTTCCACAGTGGCGGAACGGTACGTGGAGAATTCAATCAATAATAACATCGAAATTTCAAATAATATTTTGGATTGTGAAAATTTAAATCCAATACCACCCGCAGCTCTGCCTGCGTTAACTACATCTTGTGTAAATATTGGTGGTTGTACAGGGTGTTCTATTAATATCAATATTATAAATAAAAAGAATAGTTAACATATTTGTATTACAGTTTGGAATATTAGTAGTAGTATTGGTAAAATTGGTAAAAGTATCGTTTGAGTATTTTTTAATGCTAGTGATTGATTCTTGCAATTTATTTTGCGCCCTATTGTCCAAAATATTTTGCGCATGTTGCATGGGTAACGTGAAAAAATAGTTTGTAATGAAAAAAACTGGCATGCCACGCAGTAAACCGGGAGTTAAACGAACATCGGTAAATCAAAATAATATTACCTGTGCCGCTAATAAAGTTATAAATAAAAAGCTTCTCGTAAATATAATGTCCCTAAAACAAAATTGATTAGAACCATGAGCACGCAGAAAAATGGAAGGCACTGGAGAATTTCAGTATTAAGTGAATAATTGTACGAAAAAAGTTTTCTCGGATGAAGAAGAAAATAGTCTAAAAGACTATTTGATTACAGCAGCTGGTTAAATTGTTTTATTTTATTGTGCCACCATAATGTTCTTTATAAGCCTCCAAATGCGGGCGTAATGTGGTCTTTATAGCACAGAAATGTCATTGATGCTAAGCAGCATGATTGACAGCAAACACATGACATGATATATAATAGCAATATCACAGTATCTTAGTAACAACAAATGAGCCTACTGTCGACTTTATTTCACTGCATTTGCATTTAAAAACTTGCCGAAAATACTGAATCTTTTTAACATTTTGTTCCAGCTTCATGGTGCAAAATAAAATAAAACATTGTATGTACCACGGGGATAATTGTAGATTATGGCTCTCAGGAATATAAAAGCCCTCCGCTTCGCGTCGGGCTTTTAATATTCCCTCGAGCCATAATCTTCTGATTATGCCCTTAATACATAAATATCTATTATTTCTTTTAAGTTAGCATCTAGATGTCTATTAACCTCTGTCTGTCATGAAGTTTTAAACGTCTGTTTGACATAGATTATGTTTTTGCGTTTACAATGTTGCCTATTTTCGTAATGAGCAAGCGGTTGCATAATTATCCTAAAAAAATGTTATTAAAATTATTTCATTTCTTTTAATTTCCATTTTGTAGGTTGGAAGGTCGTGTGGTGTTCCACACCAAATATTTGTAGTTATTGATATAAACAACAACCCTGCACTAATCTTATTGGAATGGCTTTCCGTGAGATTTTTTGAAATTCATATATATTGTAGATATCGACCTCCTGATCAAAAGTTACTATTGCCACAACTCCCTATCACAAACCGTTTGGATAATACAGGGTGTTGAATATGAATTTTTTTTTAAATTGGGCTCAAATACAATTGGCTCTCTAGTATTGTTGACGGAGACCAGGTTTTTACAATTATCAATGTCCAATAACATTCTATTGAATATGTGATACTTACTCTTACTTAACCGTCTTTTCCGTGTATACGGGGCTAAATTATGTTTTGACTAACTTACGAAAATTGTATTTTCACTGTTTTTGGGATGTTTTTAATTTTTTGTGTATATTGTATACAAAGCAATCTTTTATCATATTCTGTGGAAAAAATTATCAATGTCATTGTAGTTTCTCGATACAGGGTGGTCATTTTGAGAAAAATATTTTTTCACATATGTATTCAATTGCAAACTACTTTAGTTATTTTTTCACAACTAGTTACGTTTTCTGTTGACTTACATACAAAATAATATACACACACTTTAAGAATACAATAATGTTTACTCAATTGGGTTACCTATATGTGCATTATTCAATGATGCATGCAATATATGGTACAACTGTAATACCTTAATGTGGCTAATAGGTACCTACTACTCGTCATTGATCTTACCTCAAAGTAATACAGTAACTTCAAGTGGTTAATGTGAAATGAAAGAAATCAAGATCCAACTATTTCCAGAGCTAACGCTATCGACGGACCGGTTTTGGAGATCTAATATAATAATAAACACTTATAGTTACACGCAGTAATAAACACTCTTCGATATTACGCATCACTTGACAGTCACTTCATTTAAAGAGCTTATTCTGATGTTCTGAAATGGTCGATTATTGGTATCCGAAATAAAGTTTTGAATAAGTATGCAATAACGTTTCTATTGTCTGGATCTGGATTATATAGAGCATAGACACAGTATGTGATATCTCTATAAAATATTGCCTTGTAATAATCCGATATTGACAGGAACAAAACCTTACATTATCGGTTGTCGCACTGAGGTCACAGCCAAATTCCAATTTTTAAAGCGAACAGATAATTTTTTGTTACATACACCTTGTTGTTGTTGGACTTTATCGCAAAACTGATAAAGGTCTTGAAATTGATCTTTAGATTATTGTTTTAAAATCCTCCTCCATAATGTTATACCTATTATCCAAATGTTAAATAATATAATATGATTTTTTTGTAACAGTGTTGTAATTCAAAACGTTTTATTGAATACGGTTTATTAACATAACGCAAGCCTGGAACTAAAAAATCACGAAGGAAACCTCTTTCATCTAAATAGATCTTGCAAATTCTTCCCGCAAGACCAAAAATATGGTTCAGAAAAGTTGTTTTTGTTTGTATTTGGATAGGAACTCGTTATAGGACTTCTTCAGCTTTAGATATTAAACATTTTTCAGATTAATTTTGTGTTAATACGTTTAGCCTCATCCCCTAGATTCTTGTTAGACCACCAATGTCGCCAATTGGAGGTCTACCATTGGCTTTTCGTCTTGATATCGTGATATATGAGAATCTTTTAAGAAGATTCCCTTCTCCATCAGGTCGCGTAATTCGAATACGTGAACCGATATAATCACCCTTACAACAAATATGCCACAATACAGGGTGACCCATTTTAAATAGAAATTATACAGACTGAAAATTGATACTCGGATGCGTTTTTCACTGATCGATTTCTTTTGATAATCATCTTTTTTCAGTATATGTACTTACAAAGTAAAGTCTCATATAGAGTGTGTCAAAAATCTTACTTTAAGAACACTAGAAAGCCACAACTTTCTACTTTCGAAGAATATATACTTTGTTAACAGTATGTTTAAAAATAACAGTTATTTAAGCTGTAAGTTACAATCGATACGTGCATTTTTCGTTTACGTAGATGTTTCATTTTATTCAGGCTCTTTAATTATCACCTAATTGAAATTTTAACGAAAATAATCCAGTTATTTTATTAAAATAAAATACACATTTCATAACAATGATCATTTTTTATTTTTTACAAATTAATTTTCGGGTTTTCCTCCATTTCCAGCAATAACTTTGCACTTTTGCAAGTTTGGGATAACGAGCATAATTGGGTTTTCGATGCGCTGACTTTAATAAGGATATTTTTAATTTATGTCTTCAGATTTTATAACTAAAATAAAACATGAACGAAAATGCACATATTGGTTAAAGCTTAAATTTTTTTGAACTTTTTTTAATAAACTATATACTTTTTACGTTCGCGTTCGTGTTCGTGTTCGTGTTCGTGTTCGTGTTCGTGTTCGTGTTCGTGTTCGTGTTCGTGTTCGTATTCGTGTTCGTGTTCGTGTTCGTGTTCGTGTTCATGTTCGGGTTCGCGTTCGCGTTCAAGTTTGCTTTTGTGTTTGAGGTTGTGTGGATGTGTGTATGTGTACGTGCATGTGCGTGTGTATACTTGTATGTGTGTGTGTGTGTGTGTGTGTTTGTTTGTGTGTGTTTGGATGTGTGTGTGAGTGAGTAAGTGAGTGTGTGTGCGTTGTAACGTTTAAAAATTGATTTAAAATTTTCTGTAGTTACTGTATTGAAGTAAACTACATTTGAACTGAAACTCACCTAGTAGTGTCATCTGCGGGATGTAAACCGTATTTCTAGTTTTCATAGCTGTTTAATTAAAATTATCTGCTTAGTCTGCTGATGTTTCTAAAGGACCGTACCTGTACGTATTAATAACTTGACATACAATAGGAATTTATTATCTGTATATTTAATTTTAACAAAATTGGTAACAATGTTATTTTGGTAAAGCCTTTTTTGGTAGAAAAGCATTCTGGAAAGTTAATTGTGGTTCGTCATGATTAAAAAGTAAAAGACGTTTTGGAGAATTTTCTATTATTGCTTATGAAGGTCATCGACCGATTCTATAATAGAAAATTTAAGTAAATGAGTCATTACTTTTTGCTGTACTTGCTTTGCTGGTGATTACTGGTCTCTAACTGTAGAGGATTTATGTAAGACACGTTCTTTAATTCATTGGACAACATCGTCTTTTTCTTTAATTTTTGGTACTTATACAAGTTCTCTTAGCACTAGATATATCCTAACTAAATTCGTGATTACACCACTTAATAGGCTCTCCTATAACCTTCAAAGTTAAATATATGCTTCTTTTTCTGAATAATTTTGTAGTTGGAAGTTATTGCGAGGATAGCCTGAGCCCGGACGTTCGGAAGGCGGAAGTCTACTGGACCGTGTAAAAGCTATGTTTATCGAAACCTACAGCAACGGGTATGAATTATAAGCCCTCGGCAATCCAGGTCAAAACATATAGCGATCCTAATATCTGAACAAGAAATCGTATTATATAAAGTGTGTTTCAATTGATACTATCCATACAGTTTTAGTGTAATATTTACCTTTTTGGAAAGCTGTCGTCTGCAGTTTTCTCGGTTATTATACTTGGGACACACATGAAGAATAACGTTAACTGTCTTTTTTTTGTGTAAAGCTGTAATGATATAACTTGGATTTACTGGGCGATTTACTTTATTCAACTACACGTAACGTTACATCAATACTAGGCGGCCATGATATATGTAAGGTTAATTACTAACTACGTGCTTCTGTAGTGATGTTTTCACTCATGTTTTACCGGTTGTGATTTGTGTAATTGGATGTATGTGTTTACTTAGAAATATCGAGGGGATATTGTAATTTGTCTTAAAATTTGTATTTTAGATGTAAGAATTGTTTATACTATTGGTGAGAGCGTTCAGTGGATAAGTGAAATAATGTTTGGATTATTTATCTGTACACTATTACCAAGGTCAAGTTGTACACAGAACAAATATTTACCGAGTATATTTTTTTGCAAGTTTGGTTATTGGGGGTAATGTTGTAAAACAACGGCAAGTCGAGTTATAGAATTTTAAATTAATATTAAGCCCGTTAGACGTCAGAATTTTGCTTTCCAGGTAACTCTGAAAGGTCTTTCAACGACCCGATAAGTTGAATTAGAAAAATATCAGAAAAGTCAATTTTTGTCTGTCGGGAGCATTCTTTACGTGTCAGCTTACCTTCGCCCGATAAGAACTACGTATATGTGATATATGTATATTAATACGAAAGTGGGTTATTCTTTTAGTGGTAATTTTTGTTTTTAAATAAAATGGTATTGATCAACCTTTGTCTGTAATAACTAATTGTGATCCATATACCCAGACAACTGTGGCAGAGTTAGAATAAACGGTAAATTATCAGAAACGATTCGTACCAATAGAGGAATCAGACAAGGGGACTCGTTTAGTCCGATTCTATTTAACTTGATAATGAGTGAAATAATTAAACAGCTTAGCAGTCGAAGATATAGAATATCTGTTGCGGATAATGAAGACGATCTGCAGAGATTGCTATTTCCGTTTTTAAGCAGCTGCAAAAACTTTGGGTTGGAGATTTCTACTGCCAAATATTAATGCCTAACAATAAGTAAAGAGTCCCTGCGGTGTAAACTTGAACTAGAAGGCAAAATAATCGAACAAATGCGCAGTTCCAATTACCTCGGGATAGAAATAACGAGCGATAGATATCTTCATGATGAAGTACAAAGGCAAATCAATAAAGCTATGAAGTTATCCGGATGCTTGAACGATTGTATACGGCGAAATAAATACTTAAATACAGAACTAACGGTGTGAGTATGCAAAACAGTAATAAGACCATTACTTACATACGCCTCAGAAACACGATCGGATACAACTAAAACCCAACAAATGCTGGAAAATATAGAAATGAAGACTGCGAATTATAACAAATATATCGCTGCGAGACCACATCAGAAGCGAAAACATAAGGCGAGAATGCAAGATACGAATCAAGAATGAACGATCACTGACAAGTTAAAATACCAAGAGACGGGAGACCTCGAGGAAAGCGCAATTCAGGAAGACCGAAGAAGAGATGGAAGGATAAACTAGAATGAATAAGCAGTAACCTTAAGAAGAAGAAGAAGACCTTGTGTGTGTCTGTGTATGCGTGCGTGCATGTGTGCTTGTGTGTTTGCAGCCACGCTTACAAAAAAGAACGGAACCTCTAAAATGTCTTTTGTCCGTCAAATTTTGGTCAAAATCTATCTACAAGTAAATCATCTTCATTGGGTAGTAAGTACATTTTGTGAATATCTCCACAACTTTATTGAAATAATAAAAATATCCTTTACTAAAGCTAATTAATTAATAAATGACTTTTTTTAATGGAATGTAGTTTTTAATATGAAACGAACTAAGCGTTAAAGATCAATCTATACTGACTTCCATAAAAATTGCAGCACCTAGAATTTGTTGAAGGATTTTATTGAAATTTTCGTCAACGATGTCTCTCATTAGAACAAACAGACGATTAAAATTTGAATAAAATCTAGCTAGTAGTTTTTTTCCTTTGCACTTAGTAACAATAGTAACAATAAATTAACTGTCAATTTTGCAAATTGTTTGTTTACAATTTCGTTCTGAACTTGGAAATAATGCCAAGAGTACGTCAACATCAACATTTTTCCCAATTGACTGATTTTGAACGTGGCCGTATTATTGGCATGAGAGAGGCCGGACTTTCGCTAAGAGAAATTGCTAGTCGTGTAAACCGAAATATTACAACGGTTTTGAGATGTTGGACCAAATGGTCCGTGGAAGGGGTGCAATAACGTCGCCCTGGATCTGCACGTCCCCGCAGGACTACAGATCACGAAGAACGTTACTTAAGTCTTTTGGCCACAAGAGACAGATTTTCAACAACTCGATCGATTGCAAATGATTGGATGAGAGGTGTAGGACCCAGAATGTCAATGTCATCTGTTTATCGCCGGACAAGGTCATATGGGCTGCGTTCATATCGTCCATTTTTATGTCTTCCTCTTACACCACTTCTGCGTCTACGCAGGCTAGAGTGGAGCAACGAAAGAGCGAATTTGGCGCAAGAATGGCATCGAATTGTGCTTAGTGACGAGTTCCGATTTTGCTTGTGGGCCCACGATGGTCATAGGAGGATCAGGCGAATGCGTGGAGAACGTAAAAATTCAACATTTTTTGTGGAATGCAACACAGCCCTCATACAAGGAGTGATTATATGGGGTGCAATATGTTACGGTCGCACATCAGCCTTGGTCTTCATTGATGGCAACTTAAACGCCACTGGTTATATTGCCAATGTGCTAGAACTCGTTACGCTTCCAACGGGATAATGCGCGCCCTCATACGGCAAGGGCTACAACACGTTTTTTTGAAGAAACTAACATTGCCGTCCTCCTATGGCCTGCTCGGTCGCCTTATTTGTCGCCCATTGAACATGTATGAGATGAGGTCGGTAGGCGACTGGGTAATTTACCACACCCTCCAGATAACTACACGATCTCAGGCTACAGATTCAAGAAGCTTGGGTTGATATACCACAAGCAGCTATAGATCACTTGATTGATAGCATGCCCCGCCGTCTAAATGAGTGCATTCCAAATTGGCGGAGCAACTCATTATTGAAAAAAACATTTTTAGTTTTTGTTCTTTTGATACCAAATTTTAATCGTTTGTTTGTTCTACATCGTTGACAAAAATTTCAATAAAATCGTTCAATAAATTCTAGGTGTGGCAATTTTTATGGAAGTCAGTGTAGATGTCTTATGTAGGTAGACTTGTCTAAACAGGAAAAAAAAATAAGTTTTAACATAATGATCACTTTCATGTTTGACAAAGGGAGGTGAAAGGTCAGTATCTGATAATATAGACGTAGGTGTTTTTTATTGGAGTGGATGTCAAACCAATGATTATGTATGTAAATATTATATAAATCGTCAACTAAACAAGATGCTCAAACTTCAAATTCTAACACCAATGAAAAATCTTCCGTAAACAATTCTTCTCAAGATCATTCCAATATCCCGGCCTCAACGAACGGTATAAATTCTTCATCATATCTTGGTCCTCTCGCAGCAGGACCCGTTCATCACAATTATAGTTTAATATTTAGTTAGCTTGTTTCATGTTTAAATTTATTACTTCATTCTTGACAAAGGGGGCATAGAAGTCCCTGAAACGTAGAATTTTATATTTTACTTAATTAAACACAAGCTAAATCCCAAAAAATGTTTTTTTTATTAGTAACAATACTGGCGGAAGCCTAAACAATGATAATATACGTACATATACAGGGTGTCTCCAAAAGGGCTGTACAAAATGCTAGAACAAATTCCTGAGACTACAATATGAGGATCTAGTACAATTTACCTTAGTTCAAAAGTTGATAGTTTCCGAAATACAGGGTGTCAAAGTTATGATTTTTTAAACTCTTTTTTAAATATCTATCTTAATAATAACAGGATTTGCATGATATTTGGTACCTAGAGGTTTTTTGTGATAAGACGAGGGCGCCACCAGCAGCCCTTTGTTTACATTTAAAGCTCAATACCATTTTTCTGATTCGATATATCAAATTTCTAGTCTGAAATTCTTATTTCCTGATATGTTTTATTCAAAAAAGGTATACCTTTTGGATGTCGCTTCAATCATCCGTTTCTGCGATAATCGAATTTATATGTTTCATTACGTACTAAAATTCATCATAGCTTTCCTTATTTCTTCTGCCGATCCATCGATTCCGAAAATTCTCATTTAAGTGATATGTCATTTAGCGTGAAATGTGGTGCTGCACGGTCGTGTATGAACCACATATTTTACCTAACTAGTGAAAGTTCATAAAATAAATTTAGCAAATTTACTAAATGTTCTAGGTAATTTAAACCATTTAAACGAGGTAGTAAGATGACAGGGCCTATGATAAAACTGTCAATAATTCCTGCCCACACGTAAATTTTAAATTCTCGTTGATAATGCACAACTTTTATTGCATGCGGGTTTTCTCAGCATAAATGTGTTCATTATGTAAATTGGTCGTATCCCTCCTTGTAAAACAACACTCATTGGTAAATAAAATTTTTCTATCTCTTTTCATTAATAAAAAGACAGAAGCGTAGTCTTAATTCGGGGTCGTTCGGTAAAAGCTCGTATTGTTTGTAGGTGAAATGGATGTAACAACTGTTCTCTTAAAGTTCGGTTAACCGTATCCTTTGAAACGCCAATTTCCAAACCAATGTGTCTGGTGCTCAGATTTGGATCTTGTTCAACTCGTTCTGAAATTTATTTCTCAACCTCTGCTATTCTGATAATGCGATTCCGTCCATAATCAACCGTAGCAGGAGCAAAACAACCAGTTGCTCGAAGATGCCTTTCAACAGCGGCGAATATTTGGAAATCTTTCTTGGTATACTCTGACCGATTTCCGAAGATTTCCTTGGTAATAACCACAAATTAATATTATATCGGTACTTTCTGCGTTAGTGTAGGATACGGCCATAGCAAAAATTGAAAAAGGAATTTAAAATTACAATAAGGGTTTGTCAGGCTGAATTGTTTGACAATACTTTTTGTAACTAATGACAATACTTAATAATGTTTAGTCGTTGCTATGATGACTTTTAGTACACAATGAAACATTTAAATTCGATTATCACAGAAACGGCTGCTCGAAACGACATCTACAAGGTATACTTTTTGAAGAAAGCATATCAGGAAATAAGAATTTCTGACTAGAAATATGATATATCGAGGTAGAAAAATTTATGGATCTTTAAATGTAGACAATGGGCTGCTGGTGGCGTCCCCTGGGAGATACATCAAAACTATGATTAAATCTGAATTTCTCATCATAGAAAACCTCTAGGTACCAAATTTCATGTAAATCTTTATTAAGATTATATATATATATATATATATATATATATATATATATATATATATATATATATATATATATATACAGGGTGTCCAGAAACTCTACGGACAAGCTTTGCGTAGTGATTCTAGACCCAAAAATAAGAAAAAAAGTTCATATAAACCCAGGTCCGGAAACTCTTCGTTTAGGACCTACAGGGTGTGAAATTTAATTCCCTATAATTCCTTAGCTAATTGGAATTAGAAATCAAAGTAACGTATGTTTGCATTTCTATTTTAACGAAAATGAAGAAATAAATAATAAAACTAAAAAAAATAAATGTTACAAAAGGTGTTCTACATGATGACCATTTGTCTCGATACATAATCTCACTCGTTTTGATAATGAGCGGGAATTAAATTGAACTGTTCATCAACCAATATCTCAAAAACGGTTGATTTAAGAGGTATCGACCGAGTATACCTTTTATGCTTAGAACTGAAAAGGGAACAAACTAATTTAAACGGAACGTCAATATACCGGGTGGTAAAAAAGTTAAGGCCAATTAACTTTTAGCATATTACTGTAGATGGCGCCCTCTGCAGGCTGCACCAAAATCAATAAAATATTTAAGTTTCTCGACCACAAAAACCCCCGTGCTCCAAATTTCAGGACCATATTCAAATTTGTTCGCAAAATATCGCCATAAAGCCGAGGAAAATAAAATTCTTTCACACCCTGTAGGTCCTAAACGAAGCGTTTTCGGACCTGGGTTTATATGAACTTTTTCTAATTTTTGGGTCTAGAATCACTACGCAAAGTTTGTCCGTAGAGTTTCTGGACACCACGTATATAAATATATATATATATATATATATATATATATATATATATATATATATATATATATATATATATATATATATATACAGGGTGAGTCAGTTTTTAGACAAACTTTAACAGGAGATAGAACACATGTTTCTAAAAGAAAAGTTCCTATGAACATATGTCGTAGAAGGCTTCGTTTCGAGATACAGGGTGTTGAATATAATTTTTTCTCAAATTCTCATAACTCATACACGAATGCTTAGATTTTTTCACGTTGGGGATAATGTCTATTAATTAGGGCATAAAACAAGCGATAAGAATGTTCACAAACTTGCACAGTGGCGGAGTGGAGGGGGTGCTCAACCCCTTTCATAAACAGAACTTCTACGCCAATAACTATTTTTAAAAAAAAACTGTTATTTTCATTATCTACATACAGTTTAACAAAAATAATGTAGCTTCTTCTGTTTCGAAATTCCTGTGCGTGTCCGAGTTATTTTGATTTTTAGTGTTTGATGTGGTACCAAGTTAAGTAATGTGCTTTATGTGAATAATTGAATATAAAGTTTTTAATAAAAAGGGTATATAAATCATTTAGAGCCATTTTAGTACCTAACGATCGTTTCTTTAAAATTTCAAATACATTTCCATTTATAAATAAGTAGGTTATCGGTTTTTTTTAGTATCCATTGTGTCTATTGTTCTATTGTACGTCGCTGTGAAATGTGTATTGAAAAGAACGATTTACATTTTGAACAAAGTGTCTAATTTTATTATACTAGTGTTATTGTTATTTATTTATAAATCGTTATTGCTAAGAATTCTTATTAATTTCACAATTATTAATTAAGTATTGTTACAATAATAAATAAGGATTGTTAAAATTAGTGTATTAAACAGATTTCAGTTTACAAAAGTCTTGTATTTGAGTATGGCTTGATACAGTGGCGGCTCTTTAATGAGAGCAAGTGAGCAGCGGTCTATAACTTATTAGAATCTCACTTAAAAACTACATACATGTTTATGGCGAAATTGATACATACATAATTATACAGAAAGTATCGACCGCATAACAATAGTAATTATGCATTTCTTTTTATACGAGGATAATAACAATGGATACTAAAAAAACCCGATAACCTACCTATTTATAAATGAAAATGTATTTGAAATTTTAAAGAAACGATCGTTAGGTACTAAAATGGCTCTAAATGTTTTATTATATCTTTTTATTAAAAACTTTATATTCAATTATTCACATAAAGCACATTACTTAACTTAGTACCACATCAAACACTAAAAATCAAAATATCTCGGAAACGCACAGGAATTTCTAAACAGAAGAAGGTACATTATTTTTGTTAAACTGTATGTAGATAATGAAAATAACAGTTTTTTTTAAAAAATAGTCATTGGCGTAGAAGTTCTGTTTATGAAAGTGGTTGAGCACCCCCTCCACTCCGCCACTGTGCAAGTTTGTGAACATTCTTATCGCTTGTTTTATGTCCCTTAATTAATAGACATTATCCCCCCAACATGAAAAAATCTAAGCATTCGTTTATGAGATAATGAAAATTTGAGAAAAAAAAATTATATTCAACACCCTGTATCTCGGAAACGAAGCCTTCTACGACATATGATAATAGGAACTTTTCTTTTTAGAAACATATGTTCTATCTCCTGTTAAAGTTTGTCTATAAAAAACTGACTAACCCTGTATATATATATATATATATATATATATATATATATATATATATATATATATATATATATATGCGAGACGCTAAGTTTCGGACACCTATTTTTTATTGCATACATAGATAGCGTCTAAATAGCTGATAACAAACGTACTTGACTTTTAAATGTTATTTTAAGTTTTCTATATTTATTAATAAAATTGTAAATATAACAAAATAACTGTTCAAAACTGAGAAAGTTATGTATCTATTGATAAAGTAAACTATAGAAGCCACACCGATCTCCATTTTTACAGTGTTAGGGCTTCAGCTAATTTAAAATGAACTCTTTCTTTGCTTTTCTTTTTGTTTGTTGTTTATCCAACGCTTTAATTTGTAAGGACGTACGGTTTTTTAATATGGAATGGTTATTAATCGCTTCTTGGCATTGTGCCAAAGACGGTAAGAAAGCCAATTTTTGCGGATCTCCGAAACATGATACCACTACAGCTTTTTCCTGTTCACTCCACCTTACACTTTTTGTTCTACCATACGGTGATGCTAAAATAAAAAAAAAAGATGTCAAAAAATAATGAAATAAAACTCACTACTACGACGTTTTGGAACTATTGTGGAACTATTACATGCAATTGGTTGATTGATTCGAATATAATTATATTCAGCAATTTCTTCTCTTGTAAATTCATTTCCTTCGTCGTTGCTTTCATCGTCATCATCGTAATCGTCGTCTGCGCCCATAGCAGCTACTAGTAACCGTGATACATCCCCAAGATCCTTTAACGCACCTGGAACACGATATATGTCTTTGTGAATTTGTTTATTGTGTCCCATGAAATTGGCCAAATCGGAAATTTGGTTGTCTTCAATTCCAACCATGGCAGTGTAAGTTGCTATATGTTTCCGGAGAATTGTTCTACGAAGCGTAGCAGGCCTCCACATTATTCAGAATTTTTTTTCATTAAAGGACAAGCTCTAAGGTACTTTTTACTTGAAGATCTTTTTGTAGTTACAGCAAAAAACATAAGGATTGCCTCGTATGGTCACTCTTGTAAACTTTTTGGCACGTTCTTGTGATTTTTCTGACAATTGGTCAAATAACTCGGGATTAATACTTTATATCAACAACTTCTTGATTATTGTAATCAGCAATTGTTAATTGCTCAATTTCTCCCGCTCTTCTTCTTTTAAACATCTGAACAGTTATCAAGCACGATTCTGAAAGCTTTCTCCATGAAATGTAACTAAATTTGGTTTTTAAAATGTTAAAAGACGTTTTACCGACTGTTTTTAAACAATCATAAAGATTTTTAATGTCCTTTCGTAATGGTAATAGTACTTTTTTTCTCCTTTTATTGTTTATTTGATCTTCCACTACACGTCGATTAACAGTTGTAGGAAAATAATCTTCATATACCTAATATTAAAAACGTCTTCACTAATAAATCTGGTTGTTATTTTGTTTCTTTGTGCACTCGGCAATCAACGATTTAGTGCATTTCCTTAACGCAGTACCAAGAGACGATGCTACTGTTGGCGCTTTGTAACGTTTTTCACAATCATACTTGGCACATTGTCTGATGGCATCTAGAGATTGCTGTAGATGTCATGTTTTGGATGAAAAACATTAGCCAACTCTGTAATTTCTTTTCTTAATTCCATTAACGCCTGTTTGAATCTTCCTAGTAGTCGCATACTACTGCGAATCTGATCATGATGATGGAGTCAGTAAGCTTATCTGCTAACTTATTTCCATACAGTATGATTAACTCGTCATGCTTAATTAAACGAGTTATTGTGTCGTTTCGAAGTACTGTAATCACAGTATTTTTGTTTAAATAATTTTCTTAAATTCAGGGTACAATTTATAAAAGTCCAACTTGTATTACCATTTTACTTTCAAAGAATTACTTATTTCCTGTTATTTTTATTTCTTTTGTTGTATGGTTATTACCAATTTCAATAAAAGTTTTCAATGTAAGAAAAGTAAAGTTACCTTGGCCTATGCAAAACTAAATTTTACATCGTTTATGACCAAGCAATGCTCAAATGTCCAGAAAAAAATGACACAACCTTATAATTTATTACTCGCTTGCTTGCAGTAGAATCAGTTATTAATAGCAGTACCTACTGCAATGTGTAATAAATAATAAAAATAAGTAAAAAAAACATTTTTAAAAAACGTTTTTATTTCCAAATGTATTAAAAAGAATAAAATAATTTTTATATCTCAATAACATCAAACATTTTTGTGACCGAAAATAAAAGTGTGGGGCACTCTTTGTAGTGCCTTGCACTTCATTGTTTGAAGTAGGTGTTGATAGGATTTGTTATAAGTATAAGATATCATGTAAACAATGGGGATTCAGCCAGTAGAAATGAACCAAATAGGTACTTCAAGCCATATTCATTTCTTGAAATCTATTTCAATCAACGTAAAATTAAAGCAACCCTTTTTCAAAATTTCGCGACGCAACGTTTCATTATGCTTTTTTTTTCTACGTCTCTATTTTTATTTATCACTACATTCTTCTTTTCAAAACAAAAACAAAGATTTTAAATACAATTGTGTGTTTATTGCGACGTTCATTGTCTCCTTCTAAAACTTACTGAAATTCTCAACAATACTAAAAACTAAGTACTATGTCGTTGACGAAGCTTGGAATTATATGATGATGTATTTATTATTCAAGGGCGACCCAAGGTAAAATGCGCCCGGATGCAAAAATTGATATTGCGCCTTTTCAATTTAATAATTAGTAGTATATGACATAGAAAATAAAATAATCAATTACACAGATTAGAAAAACAATTTATTTATTTATACGAATATCACTAGCATAGCGTGACCATGAATAAAATTTAATTTAATTTTTAATTTTTTTACATAAAGTAATTGCTTCAAATTTAGAATTTTTATCTTTAGCCCAAGAATTTAACATTCGATTCAAGTGAGTCATGCAATGGTTTCGATGTAAAGCAAATACTTATAGTTATTTGTTTATTTAAAATTAGGTTATTGCCTTTAAACCATTTATCTGTGGGCGAGCGGGTAATATTTGATTTATAGATCAAATTTTGCATAAAGACGCCACTAGTGCTCAGTGTAGTGTCGCCAGCAAACGTAACTAAGTTGGTCTCAAAATTTAACGACTTAAAGTGATCTTCTAAATCGTTTACATACAACAAAAACAGCAAAGGGCCCAATATAGAGCCTTGAGAAACTCCGTGTGATAAACATTTACTAGAATTGGAGTTATTCCATTCTACACGTATAACTGTTCCTTAAATACGACTTAATCATAGAAATGCTGCAATATAAATATTGAAACCGTTCTAATTTTTTTAGCAGTATATTATGAGAAATGCAATCGAATGTTCTGCTTAGGTCGCAAAATGTAGACATAGAAAGTTTCCATTCTTCAAAACAGTTAAGTATAAAGATGACAAAATGAATAATTCCATTTACAGTGTTTTTGTGCTTGCGAAAAGCATATTGATTACCTGCGATCGTGTTGTTGAAATTGAAAAATTTGGTTAAGCTCAGATACATTACCTTTTCAAGTAGTTTAGAAAATACAAGTAAAAGTGATACACGTCTATAATTAGACATATCATTTTTATCGCCTTCTTTTTATAAGATGGAATTACTTTCGAAATTTTTAGACAATCGCGAAAACGATAATATATAAAACAATTATTAATTAATTTTTTAATGGTGCAACGATGTGGTCAATATTAGATTTATAATAAATGTACTTAACTCGTAGAAATCTTTAAATTTGTTACTACTACTTGGTTTGCTTAAAAATACGAAATCATCTTGATCAGAATTTGTTATATGTTATCAGCTTACTAGCAGTATTAACAAAGTGATCGTTAAACATGTCAGCTGTAGTTGAAGATGGAGAGTAATTTTCCATTTCATCATTTCTTCTATACGAATTTATAATTTTCCACATCACTTTGTTAGGATTAATAGTGTAGCGTCCCCCAGGTACCCTATCGTGAAAAGCGTAATTTGAACTTATTTGTAATAATGCAAATTCAAGAACCAAACAACCGCTAAGTAATTTAGCTTGACTTGACTGACAATAGTAGAAGGGGGACACCATGTGCCATCTTGGATTTTGACGTCACAAGGATGTCTCCACGTGGGAGACCGTATTTTCTACCCTTATTTTTTATGGTTTCTTTTCGGAGGTCTTTTTCAACCCTTGATAGGATTTTTATCCCTAATTAAGGCCTTTTTGTTTTTACTCGCTTAATTGAGGGGACCTATTTTTTTACCCTTATTTTATGGCCGCCCACGTGTGAGCTCGTATTTTCCACCCTTATTTTTTATGCTTTCTTTTCGGAGGCCTTTTTCAACTCCTTGATGGAATTTTCATCCCTAATTAAGACCTTTTTTGTTTTTACTTGCTTACTTGAAGGGGCGTATTTTTCACCCTTATTTTACGATTTCTTTTTGGAGACCCTTGATGGAATTTTCAACCCTTTTTGTTTGTATTAAGTGCCTTTTTGCTGGTCTTTATGTCGGCCCTTTTTGTGCTTGCTCGCGTGAGGGGCGTATTTTAGATCTCGAGAATGAGTTTGGGTTTGGTCTTGGAGCTGGTCCTGGACTTGGGCTATGTCTTGGGCTGGGGCTGGACCTGGGATTGGTCTTGGGGTTGGTCTTGGACCTAGAGTTGGTCTTCGGGCTAGGGTACCGTTATTTATTATACTTCTGAATATACCGCCTAACCAGCTTCCTATTCCATGACCACGTTGATATGGCGCACCTCTGTAGATAGAGCCGATACCGTTACCGGACTTATTCATGTAATATTGCTGATAAGGGCAAACCATTATTGTACTTTCTTAAAGTGTAACTTCAGACACGACGTTCCAAATTCAAATGACATTGCTGCACCCGTATCTGTTTTTATATTAATCTCGATGTTTTCAAATTCCCGTGACATCACTGGTATGTAGTATGCAGGCGAAAAAACAACATCTTTATGACTCCCGTAAGCATAGTTTTCTGAAGTAATATTTATTATGCGCATAAGCGGAGATAAAACATCACCCACAATTTGCGGTTCAACGATGTCGCAATAAACAAACATCTGAGTTGGTAATCCTATCCATACACTAGCGGGGAGAGGGGGCATTGGTTCCATAGCTATGTTCTGATACGGACGATAACCCAATTGTAAGGCTAGACGTTGTGAGAATCCGAATAGCGAGAGCTGAGTTTTTAATTTCGTAGTGACGCGCTTAGTTAGATTATGATATTCGATTGTTAGCAATTTACTTATTAGTACATGGTTATATAGCTCGCTGGCAATTTCTTCTATGTTGGCATAATTTCCCGAAGCGAAACGTATCACGTACCAGCTATCTTCAATATAAATGATCTTCGCGTTGTTGCGTTGAAAATATTCAGCGACCTTTTTTAATACCGTTTCTAGCACGTTCTCTCCAGGTGGCTCTGTTCTATAATAAATTAAATTGTCTGTTGCACTTACAGCGGCAAAATAACACTGGTACTAAATTTCCGATACCCCTACAACCCACTACCCCGTTAATCTTATCCGCTTTGGCAGCTGCGTAATAAAACTTGACGTCATATCACTTGACCAGGTATTGTTGATATCGCCCGCGGCCCTTATCTGCTAAAATCTTATCGACTTTGAATAGAGTATCTTTATCAACCGTAACAACATGCAATCCTTCTTCGTAAAAGGTACCCTCAACAGGATCGTTATTAAGATCGATTATTCAATAAACTGGTGGTCTTCTTTTTATCACCGCATTGATTGTAAAAACTTCCTCGCTAAATGCTGTATCTCACCTCTGTCACGTGGGTTCTTAAACAAAATTATGTAATGTGCGTAGAGAGAAATATCCCGCTGTCCACGTCCTTGATGAAATGTGTTCTGCGTTAAGAAAAACACACTCAGATTTCGATGATGACAACCCTTTGTAAAAATATCAACCACCGAACGGCTAGTTTCGCGCATTAGATCGTCAATTATTATTAAGACAGGTTTTTCTCCGTCAAACTGTTCCATATCAGGTAAACCCTTTTGAAATTCCACAGAGAGATCTTTGAATAAAGGCTGCCACTCACTGTAAAATCAGATAATTTTTTCAAAAGCTGTATCGATGGCAGTTTCAATATTTTTTAGAAAATCCACGATAAAATACGATTTCCCACATCCCGACGGGCCCGCAACTATCGCCGAAAAGGGGTGCTTAAACTGGCCTTCCGTCTTGAATCGCTAAACGATACTAACAGATACTCTACCAGCAACCTCGTTTAAATAGACTAAATAACATCCTTTTCAATCAGAGCGCTAGGCTCAGAAACAAAATGATATACAAGATAATTACCAAAAATAGTTGTCACCCTACCCTAACCCAAAGACCAACTCCAGGTCCAAGACCAACCCCAAGACCAATCCCAGGTCCAGCCTCAGCCCCAAGACATAGCCCAAGTCCAGGACCAGCTCCAAGCTCCAAGACCAAACCTAATCTCAATCTCGAGATCTAAAATATGCCCCTCACGCGAGCAAGCACAAAAAGACCTACAATTATGCAATATCTTCTGATAAAAAATGGGATCTAATAAATTTTAAATTTTTATGTATATAAATATAATACTAATGACGCACTTATTTTACATTGTAAACAATAACAAAAACGGTAATTAAGAAAAGAATTAAAACGAGAAAATGAATGTAATTATATGTGATTATTTTTAATTCGCGAACAGAACCCTATCAACAACCTTACAAACGAGGACTCCTTATTAGAATACAAACCCAGTGTATAAATAAATTCCCGTGTATGTAAAAAAGTCACAATCAGTAGATAGGAGTGTGATAATTTTAATAATCATGGTAATAAAGTTTTTAAAAATACGCTAATAAAGTAATATGGGGAAATACAGTTCATTTTGTCACGCACGTAATTATTACCTAATCAATCCTTTAAATGAGTTTTATATCATTCAAATATCTGATAAACAAGGTCTAATAAATGTTAATAGTAGAGACAGATTAAATCTACTATCTTTTACATCTAATGATTATTTGAGTACCCTTATTAGAATACAGATTTAAGATCATCTTATAGGGCAACAGATTAGGATCGAGAATCTCCCCGGGTTAAAAAGTAATTAATTAATTAATAAAAATAATTAACAAAAAACGACTCCTACACGTAGGCATGAAAAAATCAAAAAGGCCCTAATCAGGGTTGAAATTCCAATCAAGGGCTAAAAATGACCACTGATAAGAAACCATAAAATTAGGGTGAAAAGTACGCCCCATCAAGTAAGCGAGTAAAAACGAACCATAGGAGTGAAAATCAAGGGGTTGAAAAAGGCCTTTGAAAAGAAACCATAAAAAATGAGGGTGGAAAATACGGGCTCCCACGTGGGGAATCCTTGTGACGTCAAAATCCAAGATGGCGCATGATGCCTCTCTTCTATTGACAATAATGTTACCATCACTCAAATGAATTACCTTCCTTACTTTGACTTTCCGGGCAATAATTAGAACATTAGAATTTATTTACAAGTTGATATTTAATTACTCGCAAACCTTAAATCTGATCAAACGAAGTGGCCGTCTAATGTTAGGTACGTTGTGCTATCTAAATTAGATAGGCTGGATGAGGTAAGTGTTGCATCATGAGGGGCAGGTAAAAAAATAAAACTATTCAAATTAAAATCAACGAGCATTGCGCAGCGGTGGTTCAGCCCGTTAATCTACTATTGTGAGAAAGAACCACCAATAAAACCCACTTTATTCATAAATAAATTGCACAAGTACTTTAATAAAGCAAATAACACAAAAAAAACAATGAAAGGGTTAAATATATAAAAAAATACCATTAAATCAGATTAAAGTGCGTACAAAATTATAACATTAAGTGAAAATGAATAAAAAGTAGTTTAGTTACACAGAAACACAATAATGAAAAAACACATGTAGTCACTCGTACAATTGGGTCATAAACAATGAAAATAAAAATTGTTACACCAAACATGTGGCCTTTTAAAAACCAATCATGCTGGTCTTTAAGTAAATAAGTACATAAAACAACAAAGCAAACTACGGTACATATAAAATACAACAGTAAAATTGCACAGGTGGTAAGGTAAAGGCAAGGACAAAGGAAAACAGACAAGGAATCTGCACGTACCCAATTGTTTAGTGATCACAAAAGGACAGAATACTTAAATCAAATTACAGTAAAGCAGATACAAAGAGAAATTAGCTCGAAGGCAAATAATTCTACTTAAACAAATTGACAAAAAAAACTCATTAATACAAAGTCTTACAAGGGTAAGCCATAAATAGATCACGAACATCATGACCGATATATAAGTTTGCGTGTGTTAGAAAAATACAGCGCTCCTCTCTCTCAGGTTACACATTCATCTATACAATAAAAACTATAGAAATAAAAATTCGAGGTATTTAATGGTCTGGCCTGGAAGTGTGTACCTATTTGGCAATGGACTTTTACAATTAATAACCAACGGTATCCTATACCCATTCACCAGCCACCACTAGACAAATATAAATATAATCAACAATCAACAATGTTAATTCGCACAAATACCAGAGTGAGAGGGCCCTATACATGTCATTTATTTTAACAGATTTCAGGTTAATGAGTCCACATACGAATAAGATACCTTTGCAAGGCAATGTTTGATTCTATTAATACGTTACATAGGCTGGTAAAATAATTCGCTGCGAGCTTTCAGTTATGTAAAAATACATACTTACACTACAATAAATATTACCTTAATTGATCACAGACACAAATCGTTAACATAGACGGTTTAACCCCGAAAAATGTACATGCAACAATTATTTTAAAGACATATACAGGTATTTAATTAACCCAAAAATCGATCTGGCTCAATTGACACGATAACTGTAACTGCCCCCCTTCGATGTCAAAAATAACTATATCTACTCTCGAAAAACCACCCCCGTTTTTCAAAAGCAATAAAAAAAACAAGAAATACTAATTTCCGTTGGACCAGTTTCATATTAATTATTGTACGACATCCTAATTTTAAAAATATGCATTCGTTAGTAACAAACTCTACATTTCTCTCTCGAGTTTCCAAGTAACAAAGATATCTTTTGATCGCGGTCTGTACCCCCACACTTAATCATCAGATCAATGACCTTTTTACATCACGAGCGCATATAAGAAATTCCAATGATTCCTTACGCTCCTTCAGTAAAGTATTTTTAAGCATGCACCTGCCACTCACCCCCAACATGTGTTTTACAACCCTAGATGAATATCCGTTACAAACAATCCCAAATTCTTTACATAAAGATATATAAATAAAATATTTTGAAAACATTAGCAAATTACGTATTATCAAAATATTAAAAATCCACTAATTATCTTTTCTATTGTGGTAACAATGGCGATTTGACAAACGTTTATTACAATAATAAAATTTTCACGGTCCGCTACCTGACGTAATTATTTTATCATTCTTTTCAACCTTAGCATCTTTTATTTTGGATCTATGTACCTTCTTTAGTTGAAGGAATTGATTTCTCAGATTTAGGTTTAAAGGATACTTAGTTTTAATAAGTCATAGAACACGTATTTTGTATAATTATTCATTACACCAATGTAAATTTACATCTTGTCGGTTACACCTAATTTCTTTAATGGATAATGGGTAATTGGTTGAAGATGTCAATAACAGTGGTATGAAAAATATCGAATTCATCTTCAAGTGAACGATTGGGAATTATTATTGTAGAAAATATTTATTATAGATTTGTTTATTAATTGATTTATAAAATTATGTTAAATGTTGTTACACAAATAACACTTTTGAACAAATTTGATTTGTTTGAATACATAAGTGGTTTGATCTCCAGGGGAATGAAAGTTATGCTTTTTCTGAAAACAATAGCTAAATGTTCATTTAGAAAGCGTTTGTACCAAAATCACACGCTAACAGCGGTCATTACATTATGCAGACTAAAACCAATTATGTAGATACAATTAAAAAATTGATTATTTCACCTAGGAAGGTTTTATTAGAATGTAAAGGAGTTGTGAATAACTTTCTTAGGTTAAGACTAATGGTATACAAACCGATACTACCTAGAATATACTGCTTTCCAAAGAATCTTAAATCAGATAATGTTATGCAACCCATTGTTTCTGATATTAAAGCGCCTACTTATCTGCAGTCTAAATGGTTGTTTAGTAAATGTAATAATCTATCAGCCTCCCAACTTTGGTGTTTCAAATTTGTACAAATTCGTATGAATTTATTGATAGAATTAAAAACATTGAACTTGCGGAAGATGAAATTTTAATCTCATTGGACGTTTGTTCATTGTTTCCGAACGTTTCAATCGACCAACTTTAATTCATTTAGAAGATGTTTTCAAACAAAACCATTTGGACTAAACAGAAGTGAAAGAATTTCTTAAATTAACAGAGTTGTGTATGAAACAAATCTTTTTCGAAATTAACCATCAATTTTTCAAACAAGAACATGGTACGACAATGGGCAATATCTTATCTTCGTTTATGGGCAATCTATTTATGGGTAGATTTCAAGCAGATCTGTCTTCTTTTCCTAGAGGTTTGATTAGATACGTAGATGTGTTTGCCATCCTTAATACTAAAATTTGTAGTGCCGAGAACTTCATAGAAACTTGAAATTCTAAATTTCCAACAATCAAATTTACCTATCAAGTAGGGGAAAATGATAGTATCCCGTTCCTTGATACTCTGGGAAGAAGAAATGGTAGTAAACTAGATATAGATATTTATAGTAAGGAAACTAGCACTAAAAGATTTATAACAAATGTCTCCAATCACTGTAGGTGGTTTAAACTCGCGATTTTTAATTTTTTAGTTCATAGATTGCTTAATTTTCCTCTTTCACTTCAAACTTGTAATCAAGAATTACGCACTATTAAATAAATTGTTGTCTACAATATGTTTTCAGATGCAATGGTTATGAATATAGTTAAGAAACGAACACAGAGGATGAGGGTTAAGAAAGTACTTACATTAAGCAACGTTAGTTGCGTTTAGTGATCAGATCAGAAAAGCTCCAATCTTGTCACAATCGTGTTCATGTTAATGTTCAGGAATTTTACACAAGAAAATTAAGAAAAATACTGCACACAATTATAAACTGAACGTGCTTAAACCAAACTGTGACACAAAAAAGTTTGGCCTCAATTGTTCTGAATTATAAACAACAAACCTTTCAATCCTGCACCTTTTATTTGGAGGTTTTTGAAACATTATTACCTGTAGTACTGAATCGGAACAGTTTAATACCGATGATTAATACTAAAAGGGCAACAACTATTTTTTTCACAAACAATTTTTCTGCTTTTAAAACAATACGCTTAACCATTTTTTAAAAATATTTGTAAATATACTAAGTACTTTGTAACACAATTAAAGATTTTTAGTCCAAATCCAAACTAAAAAAAATATGTTTGGTCTATCGAGGCAATAATTTTTGCCCGTTGATACAAATATTTCGGCTATTTTACAAAGATTTTTAACATCAGTCATGTCAAATCAAATCAAAGTTTGTTTTTGCCCATTGATACAATAACGTATGATTTTTCCCAGCAAAATGGCTGTCAAATTTTTTTAGATATGACTAGTTCAAAACAGCGAAATTGATCAAGAAAAAAATCACATTTATTAATTAACTAAAATAAATTAAAATGAATAATAAATGTTACAAACTTATATTGTCAAATGTTATCTATAAAATTACATTTAAATTAAATATTAATTAAAATTTAATAAATATAAAATTAAAAAAAATAAAAAAAAACAAAAATAAAAAAAAAAAAAAAAACAAAAATATAAAAATTAATAAATAAAATAAATATAAAATAATATATATATATATATAAAAAATATAATTAACATAATTTATTAAATATATTAAAATAAATTATAATAAACAAATATAAAAAAATAAAATTAAAAATCATAACAATATATAAAATATATATATAAATAACACATATAATATAAAATATATTATAAATATATATATTACATAATATATAATATATATAAATAATATAAAATAAATAATATATATATATAATAATATATATAAAAAAATATACACATAATATATATATATATAATAAATATAATAAATTATTAAAATATATATAATATAAATAATATATATATAACACAATATATAATAAATATATATAATATATAATAATAATATAATAATAAAATATATAAATATAAATATTTAAAATAAAAAATACACACAAACACATATAAAAAAACAACATATATATATAATCACAATATATACACAATACACAAATATTTACTAAACTACACACAATATAATATATATATATATATAATAAAAAATACAATATACAAATATATATAAAAATAACACAACATATATAAATATACACAACACATCTACACAAAAACACACACAAATAATTATATAAACATAAATTAAAACACATAAAAATATATATATATTAAACAACAATAAAAAATTTAAAAATAAACACACAATAACAAACAAATAAAAAACACAATATTAACACTTACAACAAACACAACAACAATAAAAAATATAACATAAAAAAATATAAAAATTATTAAACAAATACAAATATTCAAAAACAAAACACAAACACAATATAATAAAAAAAAATAATAAATAAAAAAAAAATAAAATTAATATAAATAAACACACACACAACACACACATAATCAACACACACACACACAACAAAACACACACAAACAATACACACACACAACACACACACACAAAACAAACACACACACACACACACACACAAAAACAAAAACACACAACACACACACAAAAAAATATTATTACAAAATAACACAATATAAAATAAACAAAAAATAAAACACAAACAAACACACACAATAAAAAAAACACACACATCACACACACAAAAACACACAAACAAAATAACAATACAAAACACAAAACAATATAACATATACACACAACAACAACACAAAAAAAACACACACACACACACACACACACACAAACAACACACACACACACACACACACACACACACACACACACATACATATATATATATATATATATATATATATATATATATATATATATATATATATATATATATTTTGAGATGTTCAGAAAGAGGTAATAGAAGTATCGGACAGCTTAAAGGACATTTGGGTAATAAAAAGGGGTGATTTCTAGCTCGATACATGTGCAAGACACTATTTTATATAAATCTGGTTCACGATGTGATTAAAATAAATTTGTTTGGTATAAATTAGTCTGAATATTATTTACTTAGTTTGGTTTTATCATAAAAAGCAATTTGCTGCTAACAAAATTGTCAAGAATGTTAAATATAACCATTTTCGTAAAGTCATTTTAGTATTTCAATTATTGCAATAAAAATCAATTTTTCAAGGGTAATTTGGCAAGTGAACACTTTACAGGTGTTTAAACATGAACTATATAGTTAGGATTATGTTAGGGATAGTGTATGATTAGTTTTTGAATGCAGGAAATACAAAAATTTAATAAAAGGGTTATAATATGGACAGTTTAGACATTTTTCGCACATATTTTTGGAAGCGAATTAGTGACAAAATTATGTTACAAGTTTAACAATAAGAACAACATATAGAACATTTGGCATAACAGACATTTATAGTGTGTACATTTATATAGTGAAATATTTCAAAAGAGTGTTAGACGATGAGACTTTTTCAATGCAACACTATATGACATTATGCATTGCAAATAATTAGTGAAAATAATAAAGACAAGAACTACAAACGTTTAACATAACATTTCAAGTGTTAAAAACATTTTTAAATATGAATTATTTTCAATTTTAGATTTAAGTTTGGTTGTTATAATTTTTAGGTTTTTTACATAATTTTATACTTTTTTCACATTATTAGACCTAGATTTTGCTCTTAAAGCAAATAATAGATGGTCTTTCTTAATATGACACAGTTTTTATAAGGATACAGCGCTTTTCACCGCAAAATTATGTTAAATCTGAGGTGAATTTAAGATAAAATTACAAAAGCTTAAAATTTCTTTAAATTAAATATTTCTAGCACAAAAGATATGTATTCTTATGTAAAATGTTTCTCAAAATTCCATTTTGCAATTAGATTTTAGTATAGCTTGTAAGTGTAAATAGTTATGTTTATTTAAGTTAGATTAAGTTACTTCGTATATTAATGTTAGGAATTATAGCTTGTTAGGTGTCTTTTGTTCAAAATTTTACGTAGTTTTCATTTCCGTTTTTAATTTTCAATTCGATATGTATAAGAAAGTTACGGCCAAATTTCCATTTGATGTCCAATTTGTAATATAGATCCACCAATCATAGCCCTAGTTACTTTGCAATATGGCTGGAAAAAAATGAATTTTGGTAACAACCAGAAACATATAAAAGCAAGTGCTCGAAATCAATCTCTCTCTAGAATTTGTTCAAAAGTGTAAAAGGTTAAAACAGTGTTGTGAAATTTGTGTAAAAAGTAAGTTCATAACCTAATTTAAATTTTCGTCAAGAAGTTATATTTTACGAAGAATACTTTCGAGAGCATTTGTTTTTATATCGACGGTTTAAAATAAATAGTTCGGTCTCCGATACCTGTCGTTTTCGAAAATATTTTGTACGTGTTAATTTGTGTCACGATTTTGTAAAGATTTGCTTTTGTGTTATCCAACTTAAATTAATTCCATATACCAAATTAAAACCCACTTTTATTTGGTTAATGTTGTTTTATTTCTTCGGACAATTTCTTTTAAACAAAAATTGAATCGGTATCTAAAATAAAAGTGTTATCAACAAAATTTTGGATATTTAAACATTTTCTTTAAAACGATATCATTCTTAAGTTTTAAAATTAATTAAATAAAAGTTACCGAAATAAAATAAGTGGTTGGAGTTTGGATTTTGAAGAAAACATCATAAGTTTTGGAAATTGGTGTCTTCGACAACCG
Organism: Vesta saturnalis; assembly: GCA_036346205.1. NCBI lineage: Eukaryota > Metazoa > Arthropoda > Insecta > Coleoptera > Lampyridae > Vesta > Vesta saturnalis. The sequence continues at coordinate 3,903,588 of JARFJB010000317.1, read as the reverse complement.
AGAATCGAGTTAGCAGTATATGGGTGATGGTAACAACTGTAATCGAGTGGACATTGCCTGCATCCAGTTGGAGTTATCCGAAGACATCAATCTACAGTGAGGACAGTATATGTGAGTCACAAATTTTAATAACCCTACTTATTGTGGACATTCATTGATAATTTCCTGCAAATTTATATTTGTTACATATATGTTTTGGTTAAGAATTTTAAATATTTACTTGTGTAAACACCTGTAAAGGTATTAATTTATTTTCTTTTTCTAAATTTTCATTTTGGATCTAAACATTAAATTTCTAAATTATTTATTTGACATCTTTGACAGTTTTTAATTTCACTTAAGTTCATTACAACGCATGCGTTAATATGCAAATTATTCAGGATAATTTTATACTTTCATTATTATATAAAGGGTATTTCATATACAATTTCCAGATTCAAATTTTAACTTCAAACTAATTCCTGAACTCTATCCCCATTTGAGATCTGAGCTAGTCCGGTGCACATAAAAGGTTAAATATTACTTCAATCATATTAATTACATTAAAATTCATATTACCTCAAACTAAATAATTATTTATCCCTCGTAAATTATAAGTCGCCATCATCCCAATTTATATATATATATATATATATATATATATATATATATATATATATATATATTATGAACTTAATTTATGTTTGATCTTTATTGTATTTTAATACTTAGGTATTAGTCTAATTTTCTCAATTTTGATTTCCTAATTTTGTTTGCCTAGTATTACAGCTTGTCTGAGGTATAGGTATGTTTGTGTTTTTTTTATTGTTTTCACGAATGGACATTATTTCGTCTGTATCTGTAATGCACAGGGTTTTTGTGTAGTTCATATGTAATCCTACTTTTGCAGCTTCATCTTGCAGTTCCTCTAACATATCTTTCAATTCCTGTTTGTCCTTTGCGAACAATACAATATCGTCAGCAAATCTTAAATTATTGAGGTGTTCACACTGTATGCGCAATCTCTTGTTTTTCTATTGTAGTTTTTTAAAGATGCCTTCGAGTGCTCAAGTAAATAATTTTGGCGATATTACATCTTCTTATCGAACCCACTTTTTGGCGTTTATTCTATTTGTTGATTCACGCAGTTCTATCGACATTATCGTAGTCCTATAGATCTTCCAATGAGGTTTATATAATGTTGGTTTATCAAGGATTTTATGATTGCCCAGATTTCTACAGTATCGATAGCTTTTTGGAAATAGACAAACGCCATCATACTGTAATGGCTTCGAATTAGCGGTGAGCGGAGCATCCTCCAACGGTAGCCCCCCTCCCCCAGCATACGTAACTCCTTCCAACCCCTACCTAACCCCCCCTTTGCGGATATGGCGTTGACCGCAAACAAACAAAACGTGAGGATATCCCAGCACCCTGGTCTAGATTAATTACTTCCTTACTCAGAGTTCACCATATTCCTTAATTTCTCTCACTATGTTACTTAAATTTTCAGTAGCCAATTATAAAAAAAAGAATCGCTTTAATTTTAAGCGCGGTAAGAACGATCCTCAATACGAAGATTATAGAGAGAAAGAAATTACATCATACTGCAACTGCAACGTGAGCCTTCCCAGCAACCGACCAAAATGATATTGCTACATTATTTTTCTTTAGTACTTATTATAGAACAAATAAATTCCTCCTATTCTACAATGACAAAACTTAGCAAAAGTGAAATGGTAAACAACATTCAGAAAAATTTATGGCACCACATTCAACGACACGTGGATCTTATCAGGAACAAAATACTTTTGAATCTCAAACCTTGAAAAATTTATACAATTACGATTTCAACTAACCGGAATTATTATTATCGAAGAAACTATTTTAACTATAATTCTAAAAAAAAATGTAATGTCACTGTTTCAACTAACAACCTAAAACTTAATATAACGAAAATACCTATTTACACAAAACTTAATCTACCAGTAACGCCCGTATCACCTGCGAGTAAAATGTAATTCTACAAATAAGAATTCCATTGATAAATAGATGTGATCAAATAAAAGCTCTTTTAATTCGAAATTCAAAAAAAAAAAGGAACCGAACAAACTATCTACCGTATGATTCTTAATATTTACACACGGTGTGACATTATCTTAAGTAAAATTCGTGTTTCAAACATTATACTGTAAACAGTATACAAAAATTGTTTTCTTTTCATTATGTAATTGTTAGTTAATAAAATTTATGGGTTAATTGACACACGTTTTCCTTTTTTTTTTGTCGAGTTCGTTGTAAGTAATTAAAATAAGGACCTCATAAATATGTCACGTAAAATAAACTTAATAGAGAGGGTCGATAACCATATCGATATACAAATTATTAATAATATTGACTTAAAGAATGCTCAGTACGTAATTGAGTTTTGTCGAAATAGTGCTGTTATATTTTTGTGCGTTTAAGGTGAGCATATCTCACTGGCATTGTTATTGTACAAATAGAGTAATCATTTTTCTTTGCATTGTTATTGACACCTACATTTAGTGTAATTATGTGTAATTTGCATGCGTGAGTACGACGATAATTGCTGATGTATGATTATATGACATGTTAAAGGTACCTTAAGTAGTGTTATGCTAATGTTTACTAAGAAGCGTGCGAATGTTAGATGTGGGGGTTCTGTATCTATAATTGCTTGATGCGCGCGATGTGATATTGCGTTCGTACGGGCAGTATAAATACTGTTGGTCCTTTAACTAATAGGGATGATTAGAACCAGGCCGACGTTAGAAGAGCTTCTGTATGTCGTGGGGGTTACGTTCAGGCACGGGGTCAGTATCCATGCCATGTAGCACGTGGCCCTTGTCTGCCGTTGGAAGACGTTTGCAGAGCCTTATCTTTGAGGAGCGTGGTTTAATGCACAGGAGGATACGTGGTCAGTCTTTATAGGAGAGCCTTGGACACCCATCATCTTATGCACGAGGTATGTAATCTGGGCCTTCCCCAACGTTGGAAGTTCCCCATTAATTCATTGGAGTTACGTAGTCGGACTTAAAGCTTATTGCTTCGGTCTGGCGTTAGAAGACTCCTGCAGACCCTCTTCCTATGAAGGTGGTTTAATTATTGGGGGACACGTGATTTGGGGTAGAAGGACCAGGCGTAGGAAGATCCTCAGATTCATTAGACAATCTTCTTCCGACAGGGAAAACACAGCTATTGCGTTCAATAGCTGATTGGCCTTAGGATTGTACAATAATTGTAAAAGAATGAGTTGAGACTGGCATGCTCAGAGATGCCCTTTGTGTTTTCTTTATAATTGTAGTAGCCAAGCCAAAGTCAGTAATGGCACAATCCTGGTATAAGCCCTATCAAACCGGACTGAGTTTGGTAAGTGATAATAAAGTTATGCGGTTGTAGACTGATTTATTGAATTATGTATACTAGGTAAGACTCTCCTTCCTCTTACATATAGAAACAAAAGGAGGTTCTTACAATACTAATTAAGAATTTTTTAAGTAAACTAGCCAGTTTTTTTGCGGCACGAAGCGTCAAAGTTTTTAGCCAATGGTATAGCGTTATTTTCGAGTATAGCCAAGATCAGAATACTTTATGCGTGTCAAGTATTAGAATCTTATAAAACGGAAATTTGGAACTTTAAAAACTTAACTAAGTGTAGGTTTTCACGAAATTAACACGAGCGAAAGTCCCTCAAAAACCAAAGATCTTTTTTACAATCATATTTGAATATTCTCGTTAGCCAAGGTTTGACGTTTGATTTAGGATACCCTGTATATTGTAATAGGTAACATGTCCCCTATATTATTGTACATATTTATTGCATGTAACAGATTACGGACCACAGCAACAAATTAACAAAACTACGTTTCTGTTTTACATAACAATACATTTGCATTAATTATGACATTAGTAATAATAAAGAAAAATATGAATTAGTAATAATAATCATATAATCAACTTAAAAATCACCTGCAGTACATAAATTACATTTATAGCTGTTACGTGAAGGCCAATAACAAAATTATTGTAACAAAACCACTAATTGGCTGACACTAAACACTAGTGGTTAAACTAAACTTTTCCTTAATTTTTGTTATTGTAACTACTGTGACTGTATAACATGAATAACATTTGTTAATGTGTTGCATCGTAAATTTGCATTATATTTTTTTCATAAATATTTACTATAACAACTTGCATAATATAGCAATAAAATACGTGATTTGTTTTTCCTTAAAATAAACATAAATGTATTTTTCTATTATTTAAAGCAATTAATAAAGTGTATTTGCGTTTATCAAAATTAACTGCTTTCAATCAATTATGTATTAGCCATTTTTTTTATATTTGCAATAGTTGATTGCTTAATTGGTATACAACTATATAACAAACAATCTAAAGATCTAATCCAATTAAGAAAATTTAAATAGAATAGCCTTGATTGTCCCAAAATTAACATAGTAACGTTGCCTATTAAGGCGACTTGAAATATACCATAATAGTAAAAAATTATATTAACATATTCTCTATTTACAAAAAAGAGATTTATGAAAACTATTTAATGCAAATGCAATTTTTTTTATTTTCATGGTCATGTTTAAGACACGTATTTCTAAAATTTTTAGTTTTAGTAATAATATTTTACATCAATGATAACTTGCCTGGTTCTTTACATAATTTACTCTTAGTACTGTTGATTTTATTATATTTTAATTATACATTTTAAATCATATTTTTATTAGAATAATTTGAATATAAAATTTTAAGTAGTCAACCTTTTCACAGGTTTGGTAATTCGCAAAATTAATGAAGTGTGGGATAAAACGTAATATTTGTTTGTTTACGTGTTTTAAAATATCATGTTTAGATTGAAATTAGATATACAATCGTTAACATATAACGTAAACCAGAACCTCCAAAGAACATGACTAACCCTTTCGTTAGCGCCGTGATTTATTTGATCCGTAATGAAAATATAATAATATAGCAATCAGATAAAGGTAATGCAACAGTAATATTAAATATGAACGACTATAACATTAAAATTGAACAATTGTTGGAACCACAGACTTATTATAAACTACGAAATGATCCTACAAAAAAGTTTCTAAAGAACTAAAGAATTACTAAATTATCATCTTATTCTGCCGAAATAAAAAAGAAACTTTCAGGATCTTTCACCAAAACTAATGGTTTACCAAATATTTATAAATCTTTAGGGCCTAGTGTTAGTGCATTTGGTTCTCCTACGTATAGTCTTGCAAAACATCGTAGTTAAAAAATTCTGCCAACTTCATTGGAACAATACATAATTTCAAAATTAAACATAATGGTCAGTTTTAATGTTGACTTTTTTCTAAAGTCTCTCTAAAAGAAATATCGAATGTATTGATTATATTTATCTAACGGATATAACAATCCTTTTTCAGTATCATCTTACCACGACTTATCTTCAGAGGAATAATATTCTATGAACAGCTTGATGGTATAGCAATGTGTAACACTCTTAAGCCTGTTGTAACTAATTTGCACATGGAAAAATTATTTGAACATAGCTTAAAAATGCAGACAAAACTATTTGAATAGATATGTAGATGAAACAACTGTTATATGAAGGCATGGAGAAAAAGGACAAAATACATTTTATTCCAAACATATAGTAGTAGTAAGATAGGTTTGAAATTTTTACTAACGCAATAGATTTACGTTTGACAAATTTACCAAATATATTTTGTATATGCATTTTTTTTGTTTTTCTGTTTGCTTTTTCTTTTTATGTTTATGTGTTGTTAAATTTATTGTCTTGTTATTTTGTTTTTTTTTTGCTTTTTTTTTTTTTGTTTTTGTGCTCTTTTCGTTGTTAGATTCGTGTATTGATGTATATTTATAACGTATCTGTTTTCGTGTGTTGACAGTTGTCGGATGTCGACATGTTGTTGGTATGTGCTGTTTGTGTCGTGTGCGTGATGTCGGTGCTGGATTTGCGTGTTGTGTGTGTATGCTGTATGCGTGTGGATGATGTAGTGTGTATGATTGTTTAGTGACATGTGTGTTGTAGTATTTGTGTGTTTTGCTGTTGCGTGTGCGTGTATGCGTGATTGTGCGTGTGCTGTGTGTGTGTGCTTTGTGCTGTGTGCGTGTGTTGTCTGTGTGTGTTATATGTGTCGTTGTCGTGTGATGTTGTTGCGTGTGTGGTTGTCTGTAGTGTGTTTGTGTGTTTGGTGTGTGTGTGTGTGTGTTGTTGCTGTGTGCTTGTGTTGTGTGTGTTGTGCGTGTTGTTGTTTTTATTGTGTGCTGTGTGTGGTTTGTGTGATGTTTGTTGTGTTGTATCTGTGTCTGTGTGTGTGTGTGTGTGTTGTGTGTGTGTGTTTTGTGTTTATTCTGTGTGTGTTTGTGCGTGTGTGTTGTGGTGTTTGTTGTGTTGTGTTTGTTGTCGTTTGTGCGTGTGTGTTTTTTTATGATTGTGGACCTGAAAGGCTAAATTTGGCCTATCGTGCTAAAGCACTCAGAACACTTAGGAGGATGGATAGAGGATAATGAATTGCCAATAGATGCCTATGAACAGCTACCTTAAATTTTCTCATATCATAAGTGAGAGGAAACAGGAACTAGGGAGATCATTCCATAGTTTAGAAGCCGTGTAGAAAAATGTGGAGATTTGTACTGCATACTGATGATGTGAATGAGGCGAAGATAGCCTGAGATGGTATCAAAGAATATAATTCACAGCACAATAGCGTTGTAATAACGATAATACAAAGAAAGAACTGAAACCATCCTTCTATGTTCAAGGGACTGATGTGAGAAGTTAAGGACGGGTCATTTATAAGCCTAATCGCTTCTTTGAATACGATCAACGATATCGAGAGCGTATTGGGAGCACTAACCCAGAGGTGAGAATTATATTCCAGATGAGGCCGAATTTGGGCCTTATACAGCAGAAGGAGTTGTCGAGAGGCAAAGTACTGCTTAGATCTGTACAAAACTATTTTACGAGCAGCTGTTTTGGTAGCTGACAGAAGATGGTCAACCCATGAGAGATTTGAAGATACAGTCATACCCAACAGAGTAATAGAGTCTGAAAACTTAAGAACTGAGCTTATTACAACAGGAAATGATCGATCTTTTTGGCGGACAAGCAACACTGAGTTTTTTAGCATTAAATTTAACTAGATTATTGCTTCCCATTCGAGAATACGTTGAATGTCTTTGTTGATTGAATTTGCCATTTCAGCTTTAATTTCTTGATTTGACATGGAAGGTGGATTATCACTATGAGTAGACTGTGATGAACTACAGTGAAGAGTGCTATCGTCAGAAAATCAATGGATGCGGTTAGTTGTTGAAGAAATAAGGTCATTTATGTACAGCAGAAAAGTGTAGGCGCTATAAGGGATCCCTGTGGTACGCCCGCGTTAATGCTAACTTCTTTTGAAAAAAGCCATCAACTACGACACGTATTCGTCTTTAACAAGGAAACTAGAAACCCAGTTGTTGAGCGTATCATTTAACCCAAACGAGGTGAGTTTGGCAAGTAAACACTTATGCCAAACTTGGTCAAATGCCTTTGAGATATCTAAAGCGACTACAATTTTTTCACCGGACTGCTCTACTGTACTGTTCCAAACTTGGTTCACATATGAAAGAAGATCGCTTGTTGAACGACTTTGCTAAACCCATATTGGTGGTCACTAAGGAGTTTGTTAGTTTCAAGCAACGTGAGCAGTTGCTGATTGATGGCTTTTTCCATGATTTTAGACAAAATGGAAGTGATAGCAATTGGTCGGTAGTTTGAGGGATCGGTCTTATTGCCTTTTTTGGGAATAGGTCGAACATTTGCTAACTTCCATGATGAAGGGAATTCCCAGAAGACATAGAGATCATAGAGCTTAGATAGGACTGGTACTAGTTCGGGGAACATTTCTTTAAGACAATAGCTGGGATACCGTCTGGGCCAGTCGTCTTATTGAGATCAAGCTACTGATGATCGATTCCAAGAGCTTGTACCGAAAATGAATTGGTTTCATAGCGTATGAAGAAGAGTTGACTAGGGGCACATCTTTTCCAGAATCATTGAGACACGAGTTTGATGCAAACAAATCCACAAAAACAATGGCTTTGTCTACAGAATCAGCAACTAACGCTCCGTCAATAGATGTCAGGAGGGAGGGATGAAGATGTTCCAAAGTTTTTACTAATGGCTTTAGCTAAAGACCAAAATTTACGACTGCCTAAAGGAGATGTAGCTAGTTCATTGCATTTTCGTAGATCGAACAAATTTTTAGTTTTAGTGATGACACTTTTGCAGATATTCCTAGCACCAATGTATTCTACATGACTGTCGGCCGATTTATTAGATTTCCATTTAATGTAATATTTATTTTGATATTTGATATATTGCATCAACACAAGCCTTATTAAACCAAGGTTGGGAACGTGAATGACCTATACGGTACTGTTTTTTGGGAATGTATAACTCCATTCTCATGAGGATGACTTCAGATACTGAAAGAGCGATGTCCGAAAAAGAGGACGACTTAAAACAATATTCACGCCATGGAGAGGTTGCAAAGAAATCCCGTAAATTACTCCATCGAGCTGACTTAAAACACTGCAAGGTTCTATCGGTTTCGCGAACAACAGTGGAATTAGGTACAGTAGGAACTATTTCTATTAGACAATGGTCGGAAAGGCCTAAAGGCGAAAGAACGGGAGTTTTATAAACAAGAGTGTTTGATGTAAGAAAGAGATCTAGTGCGTGTGTGTTGTGCATATGTGCGTCTGTGCGTGTGTACGTGTGTGCGTGTGCGTGTGTGTGCGTGCGTATGTGCGCGTGTGTACGCGTATGTGCGCGTGTGTGTGCGTGTGCGCGTTTGACGTGTGCGCCTGTGTGCAAGTGCTCGTATGTGTTTGTGCTGGTGTGCGTATGTGCGTGTCGGTGTGTGCGCGTGTGCGTCTGGGTGTGTGCGTATGTGCGTGTGTGTGCGTGCTCGTATGTCAGTATCAACGATAACTCCTGAACAACAAAATGGACATACCTAAAAATTCATGTTTTTCGCACTTGGCATGGACTATTGTGTTTCTTTTTACAATGTTACCTATTGTTGTTATGAACGCATTAAAAGAGATGATACTTTTCCTAAAAATTACTATTAAAATTAGTTCGAAATATATATTTAGTTTTTATAAATGGTAAACATCGATGGATTCAGGTTACCATGGAGAAGGTTTTTTAATGTTTACCGAAAACCTATAATGGATACATTCATAAATTGACAAACAATCATCCACATCAAAATATTGATGTAATTAAATCTTTAGTTGATTACGCTAGACAAATTTAAAGATGAATATAAGCAAGAAAATCACTACAAGCTAATGGATATTCACTTAAAGATATTCATAATGTTATTCCACCTGCTAGACATAACCATAAAGAAAAACTAGTGCTTAATGTTGGTACTGCTTTCCTCCCTTTTATAACTGATTCCTTCAGATAGAATTGAAACAGTCCTAATTAATCATGGCATTAGGACTGTATTATACCTAGAAGAAAGATTAGAAAACATAACACCTAAGGATGTGTGCGTGTGCGTGTGGGTGTGCGTGTGAGCGTGTGCGTATGAGTGTTCGTGTGCGTGTGCTTGTGTGTGCGTGTAATTCTGAAAGATATTACAATTTACTGAAGGCGATAACTTTATTTGCTATCGAAAGGTTTAGACTTATATGAAATATAAGAAAAATACACAATTTAAAAACACAAAAGATAAGTATTTTAATTTGGAGCTTCTTTAGACTACAATGTTCTTAATTTAAGCTCTTCAACAGTAGAACACGGCTGTAATTTTGTCAACAAATGACAATTATGACAGATAAATGGTCTTCTACTTTTAAAATCGTCCGATAAGTATTGGATGATCGGCACATGACCTTTTCCTAACCAGTTTTGCTCTCTGCCATCCGAAGTGACCAACGATTCAACCCATTCTACCACAAATGGCATTGATGGTAGTACTACTTTATTCCACCACTTTAGGGACTTGCGATCTATCATTCATACCAGTCAATTGATCTGATAATCCACTCGTCCCATATTATATAATTATATTGCTTTGGAGCACGGGATACTAAGTTTACTACCGTCTTTGGCCTGAATACTTCAGTCTCTGTATTCTGATGGCAGTTACTAAGTATAAGAACTTCATTTGTGTCCATCCATAAACACACGAGTATACCCTTTCCATTACAAACACTTTCGATGTTAGCTCGTGGATGTTTTTCTTTGTAAATTGTAGCATTTTCTTCCATGTGTGGATACAAGTCCCTACCACAGCTAAGCGCAAAGTATTCAGTAAAGAAACTGACGTAAAAAAACCATCAAAGCAGAATGTGACTTCTTTTTGTCTTACTGTATTTGTAAGTTCTTTGACAACCCTCTCTCCTAACGTTCCGTCTGCAGCCACTTCTTCTCGTCCAGCATACATTTTAAAGTCGTAGACATAGCCAGATTGGGAGTCACAATGCTCCCAAAATTTTGATTCCACGCTCGATCGGCTTCAGTGGAAGATATTGCTTGAGACTAGATCTTCCTTTGAATTTCGGAATTCTTTCATCGATGGACTACAAGGGACTTTATGATCTTGGTTTTAGAAAGGTACCTCCTATACATTCGACCAAGTCTTCTACGTAATAAGTCTTGCTTGCGCTGTCCAGTTTCTTAGCAATGTGGAAGTAAAGTCTACAAATAGATACCTTAAATCGGCATGTCTGAAGCTTCATTCCCTAGGCTCTTATTAGAAGACCAGTAGTTGGAGATTGCTGGTAGCTTATTATACGCCTTAATAAACGGACACACATTTTATTTTGATCCATGTGCAGCGTTTCCGAACATCAACAGCCGTAGCAAGAGTACCAAGAGATGTATGACTTTCTTTAATTCCATACTCGCATGAACCTTCTGCTGAACTGGTGAGTGGAGTACTTGGCTTAGTACTAGGATTTTTCCCTTTTTTTCCCAATATTCTCGAATGGTTCAACATCTGACATATTATATCTTGGAGCTCCTTTTCAAATAGGGCTTTTCTGAAACAAAATATTTTACTTGGAACGGTTGAGATCTATCTATTCCCTTAATAAAGTACTATTGGGGTATATCTTGTCACAACGTAACAAAATAAAAAAAATTTACTTAAAGACCAAAAATTTATTAACCAAGAATTTGTTTTATTTTTTTTTATTTTGGTCGAACAAAATGTGTTTTATGTAAATTAATGAAAGGATCTGTAACAAATAATATATACATCGTTGATATTATGCGACCGAAATAGCACGAGAGTAATTTATTTAATTTTAATTGAACTGTGCGAGTCGTTGAAGATAACTGAAGTTTCTTTTTGCGATTTAAGAAAAAAGTTATCAGTAAGGATATTAAACGATTATGAGTAAGTTTTTAGATAAAAAAAATATTAATACCTACACTTTACAGTGAATCACCATGGTTTTGAAGTGCTTTTAATGTTAGATTCATGAAAATTTGAATGATATCGTGGGGATTGTACAGGGTGGCCAACTATGAATGCGAGGTACTGTGTCTGAGAAACTATCCATCGTAGAGGCTTGCGCAAAAAAAGTTTTACTAAAACGGCCAATACCAAAACCTGGAAAATATTTTCAAGTTTCTGAAATGGCCGCTATCTTGAATCTAAAAAAGTGATGTTTCTGTAAATTCTATATTAACCTAATAAAAATAACTGATCTTTGAAGTCGAGGATAATCTGAACTTTTTTTGTTTGGCACTTTTTGACGTATGTCTAAAAATAAAGTGGTGGGGGGGTATTCAAAGGATTCCTTAAATAACCCCCTGTATCTTCGAAACGGCTAAGCCGATTTTATCAAACTGGGTGCGTTGAAATGAGCTATTCTTGGACTACAAATGTTACAATATTTGAAGTTTTCTTAGTTTCACACGTCGTCGCTAGACGGCTTTGTTCGACATTCCGACAGAAATTTTCGCAAAAAAATTAAATGCATTGGTATGACTTTTTTTCATGAACAAGTAGCTAAATGATGTCTAAACAAGCTCGCAAAAATCGAATCTCGATATCTTGTTCCTAACCTAAAATATCGGCCACAGAAAGCTTTACACGAAAATCCCTTAAATTTTTATTTTCTTTAACTATATTTTTCTGGAATTGTTTCTATTATGTAAGTTGTGGGCCTAAAAAGGACCGATTTAAAGGAGGAAGGTTTTTAATGCTCCCGTAAATGCTCGAAATGCTGACCATCTATGCATTGCTGAAGCCTCTCATGACTAGACAAAACTGCAGCTTCAATTTCGGCTCTCGGTATGTTACGTATTGCGTTACGAATCCGGCTTTTCATATCTTCTCTAGTAGTAGGTTGAGCACGATGTCCTTTAAGAGCCCCCATAAATTAAAAATCGAGGCATCGTGATAAAGGGGTGGAGATGCAAGGAGCCACAGAAAGAGCTGCAAGGGATGATGGAAGAAAAACTAAATGTAAGTGCAGAAGTTGGAAAAGTGCTGCTGATAAAAAAGGAGAAGGAAAATGAGATGGTGGTGGTGGAAATGGAGAGATGGTAGGAGAAACCGACAATTATGGTAGAGAAGAGAATACTAAGGGATACAGGAATTTACATAGACCACGATCTAACAAGGGAATAAAGCAGTGTACAAAAACAAGTACGGAACAGGGCACCGGAAAAAAGAGCGGAGGGAAGAAAAGTATGAGCAGGAATAGAAAAATGGAGATAGATGGGGAAAGATACGTATGGAATGTGAGAGCGAATGAACTAAGCAGAGAAAGAGGCGATAGAAGGGATACACAAAGACCAAAAAACTAAAAGAAGCGGGAGGGAGAGGGGAAAGGAGGATAACGAAACCGCAGCGAAATGGACAAAGGGGCAAAGGAAAAGGAAAAGAACAACAAAGGGAACAAAGGGAAAGTAAATGAAAACTACGGGAAGGGATGGATGAACTAAAGATACTGTTCTGGAATGTGGCGGTCATAAAGAATAAAGATCAAGAGTTTTGGTAGTATGTCAGGGAGCAGGACGTGGTGGGAATACAAGATACGTAGTTAGAAGAAAAAGAACCAGCGTGGTGGGAAAAGGAAATGCCAAGTGAATTTTCATGCGTGGTTCAGTGCGCGGAAAGGAACAATACAAAGGGAGAACAAAGGGGGGATAGTAGTGGAAATAAAAAGAAAATGGTTGGAAAAAGAAGAAAAAGTGCAACAAAGAAGAGGTATCATAGAAAGAAACATACAGTGGGGCAAAGAAAAAATATAAACAGTGACGGTCTACAGTAGAAAGATGAAAGAGACTAAGAAAAATTTAGAGGAGATGATATAAGAGAGGGGGGAAGGTATGACACTAATAGGAGTAGATTTTAACGCGAATATAGGGGAAGATGGGGATTACAAGAAAAGAAAGGGACGGGAAAAACATAGATTAAGGATAAAGTGTTGAATACGGAAGGAAAAGAACTGTTAGAAATGTGCAACGAGAGAGGGTGGGAAATGATGAATGGAAATAGAGAAGAAAGAGAGAGGGGAGTACACGTGTATAGGAGCAAGCAGAAAATCAATAATAGATTATGTAATTACGAATGCTGGTGCTGATGAAAAGCTGAAGATATTTAGGGTAGGGGAGAGGGTTGAATCGGACCACGAACCCTTGGAAATGATAATGGAAGGGAGAGAAAGAGAAGAGTGCAGAGAAGAAGAGGAATATATAATTAAGAATATCTGTACAGAAGAAAGTATACAGAAAACATGGGAAAAATAAGATGGGAAGGTAGTGGAGTGCAAGAATGTGTGGAAGAACTAAGAGAGAGAGAGGGAGAATGGAGGAAGCAACGGAAAAAGTTAAGTTTAGAAATTGGAAGGGGGAGAAAATGAGGTGGAAAAGATGGTGGAATAGAGAATGTAAGGAGGCCAAGAGGAATGCAAGAAGAACACTAAGACGGTGGAGAACGGGGAAAGAACAATATGAAGAAGCAATAAAGATATACGGGAAAACATGCGAAAGTAAAAAGGAAGAAAGCAAAAAGAAATAGGAAGAGCAGATTACGGAGATAAAAACAGAAGAAGACGTATGGGAATTTTTAAAGAAAGGAAAGCGGAGAAGGACACACACGGGAATACAAATAAAAGAATGGAGAGGTATTTCAGAGACGCGCTGGAGGGAGAGCAAATACAGGACGGAGAAGGAAAACAAGGCAATAAAAGATACGAGAGAGGGGAAAAAGAAGAAGGAATAGAAGAAGAGGAAGTAAGAGAAGCAATAAAGAAGGTAAGAAAGGGAAAGCGGCAAGAGAAGATGAGATACAAGGTGAGGAGCGGATATACGGAGGAGAAAAGATAACAAAAAGGGTGACGGAAATAATAAACAAAATACGCAGGGGAGAAGGTTTCCAGGAGAGGTGGAGGAAAGGACATATTTGCCCAGTGTACTAAAAAAGGAGACAAGAATCGGATGACAAATTACAGGTGAATTACATTGCTAAACACTGACTACAAAATATACGCGAACGTTCTGGAAGAAAGGTTAAAGAAGGAGGTGGAGGAAAAGAAGGTGTTACCAGATAGACAGCCAGGATTCAGGAAAGGAAGAAGGACTACGGATAACGTATACATAATGAAGCACATGGCAAACAAGGAATTAGGAAAGAAAAGAGGTAAAGTGGTAGCGGTATTCGTAGACATAACAGCGGCATTTGATAGGGTGAACAGGCAAAAGTTGTGGGAGTTCATGGGAAAAAAAAGATAAGCGAAAAGATAATAGAAAGGATAGAAGAAATATACGAAGAAACGACGAACAGGGTGAGAGTAAATGGTGAATTGAGTGAAGGATTTGTAACGATGAAGGGATTGAGATAATGATGCCCACTGAGCCCAAGCCTGTTCGCGGTATATACTGGAGATCCGGAGGAGCCATTAAGGGAACAACAAGGGGGAGGCCTGCTGGTGGGGAACGTGAAAGTGGAAACGCTGGCATACGCAGATGATATAGTGTTATTATCAAGGGAGGAAAAAGATATGAAGCGAATAATAAAAACGTTGGACAGATATTTAAAAAGGAAAGATCTTTAAGTCGGAAGTAAAACTAAGGTAATGGTATGGAGAAAAAGGGGAGGAAAAAGGAAAATGGAGGAATGGAAATGGAAGGATGAGGAGATACAGCAAGTAAAGGAATTCACTTACCTGGGATACACAATGAGACAAGACAATAAAGACAGGGAACATATAAAAGAGCGGTTGAGAAAAGTGAATATAATAGGGCGAGTGTGGAGGGCAGGAGAAAGACTGTTTGGAATGCACATAAGGAAAGGAAAATTATTATTTGAAAACTGATAAAACGTTTGGTACTGTACGGGGAGGAAGTGTAGGGGTGGAAAGAATACAAAGAGATAGAGGAGCTACAAGCAAAATTGAAGTTTTTCACAACTTTACACTTACATCATAACTCGATTAAATTTTGTTAAATGTGTTTTGGCTGACAAATTTCATTGTTAGCTTTCGTCGTAGAGAGTGTTCTGGTTTGTCATCTTTGAGGCAGTTTAACAATATTTAATTTTAATGACCTAGTTATTCTTTACTACAATTTTATAGTTGGCTTATACGTTTCTCAAACTGTTATATTAATAGCAGGCTTATGTTTATGTTTGAATTTTTCAAATTTGACAAAATTGTTTACTACATCTTTAACAATTTTAACAAACATTTACTGACGAAGATAACTGTAAGTGTTATCGAAACGTTTAGATTGTATAATTTAAAGTACACCATTAAAAAATCCCAAAAAAGATAAGTATTTTATTATGAGTGTTAATGGTGGAAGTTTACATTTTCATATAACAGTGAAATTAGGTACAGTAGGAACTATTTCTATTAGACAATGGTCGGAAAGACCTAAAGGCGAAAGAACGGGAGTTTTATAAACAAGAGGGTTTGATGTAAGAAAGAGATCTAGAAGATGTTGTATGTGTGTTGTGCGTGTACGTGGGCCAGTGCGTGTACGAGTGTGCGTGTGTGAGTTGTGCGTGTGTGTTGTTCATATGTGCGTCGGTGCGTGTGTACGTGTGTTTACGTGTGCGTGTGTACGCGTATGTGCGCGTGTGTGCAAGTGCTCGTGTGTGTGCTGGTTTACGTATGTGCGTGTCGGCGTGTGCGCGTGGGCGCCTGGGTGTGTGCGTATGTGCGTGTGTGTGCGTGCTCGTATGTCAGTATCAACGATAACTCCTGAACAACAAAATGGACGTACTTAAAAATTCAGGTTTTTAGCACTTGGCATGGACTATTGTGTTTCTTTTTACAATGTTACCTATTCTTGTTATGAACGTATTAAAAGAGATGATACTTTTCCAAAAAATACTATTAAAATTATTTAATTTTTTTTATTTCTACGGTAAGTTCGAAATATATATTTAGTTTTTATAAATGGTAAACATCGATGGATTCAGGTTGGGAGAAGGTTTTTTAAGGTTTACCGAAAACTATAATGGATACATTCATAAATATTGACAAACAATCATCCACATCAAAATATTAATGTAATTAAACCTTTAGTTGATTGCACTAGACAAATTTAAAGATGACTATAAGTAAGAAAATCACTACAAGCTAATGGATATTCACTTAAAGATATTCATAATGTTATTCCACCTGCTAGATATAACCATAAAGAAAAACTAGTGCTTAATGTTGGTACTGTTTTTCTCCCTTTTATAACTAATTTCTTCAGATAGAATTGAAACAGTCCTAATTAATCATGGCATTAGGACTGTATTACATCTAGAAGAAAGATTAGAAAACATAACACCTAAGGATGTGTGCGTGTTGTGCGTCGTAGGTGTGCGTGTATTGTGCGTGTGCTTGTGTGTGCGTGTAATTCTGAAAGATATTACAATTTACTGAAGGCGATAACTTTATTTGCTATCGAAAGGTTTAGACTTATATGAAATATAAGAAAAATATACAATTTAAAAACCCAAAAGATAAGTATTTTAATTTGGAGCTTCTTTAGACTACAATGTTCTTAATTTAAGCTCTTCAACAGTAGAACACGGCTGTAATTTTGTCAACAAATGACAATTATGACAGATAAATGGTCTTCTACTTTAAAATCGTCCGATAAGTATTGGATGATCGGACATGACCTTTTCTAACCAGTTTTGTTTCGCCATGAAGTGACCAACGATTCAACCCATTCTACCACAAATGGCATTGATGGTAGTACTACTTTATTCCACCACTTTAGGGACTTGATCAAATCATTCATACCAGTCAATTGATCTGATAATCCACTGTCCCATATTATATAATTATATTGCTTTGGAGCACGGGATACTAAGTTTACTACCGTCTTTGGCCTTAATACTTCAGTCTCTGTATTCTGATGGCAGTTACTATATAAGAACTTCATTTGTGTCCATCCATAAACACACGAGTATACCTTTCCATTACAAACACTTTCGATGTTAGCTCGTGGATGTTTTCTTTGTAAATTAGCATTTTCTTCCATGTGTGGATACAAGTCCCTACCACAGCTAACCGCAAAGTATTCAGTAAAGAAACTGACGTAAAAAAACCATCAAAGCAGAATGTGACTTCTTTTTGTCTTACTGTATTTGTAAGTCCTTTGACAACCCTTTCTCCTAACGTTCCGTCTGCAGCCACTTCTTCTCTTCCAGCATACATTTTAAAGTCGTAGACATAGCCAGATTGGGAGTCACAATGCTCCCAAAATTTTGATTCCACGCTCGATCGGCTTCAGTGGAAGATATTGTTTGAGACTAGATCTTCGCAATTCTTTCATCGATGGACTACAAGGGACTTTATGATCTTGATTTTAGAAAGGTACCTCCTATACATTCGACCAAGTCTTCTACGTAATAAGTCTTGCTTGCGCTGTCCAGTTTCTTAGCAATAAGTAAAGTCTACAAAAGATACTTAAATCGGGCATGTCTGAAGCTTCATTCCTAGGCTCTTATTAGAAGACCAGTAGTTGAAATTGCTGGTAGCTTATTATACGCCTTAATAAACGGACACACATTTTCTTTTGATCCATGTGCAGCGTTTCCGAACATCAACAGCCGCAAGAGTACCAAGAGATGTATGACTTTCTTTAATTCCATACTGCATGAACCTTCTGCTGAACTGGTGAGTGGGAGTATGGCTTAGTACTGATTTTCCTTTTTTCCCAATATTCTCGAATGGTTCAACATCTGACATATTATATCTTGGAGCTCCTTTTCAAATAGGGCTTTTCTGAAACAAAATATTTTGCTTGGAACGTTGGATCTATCTATTCCTTAAAAAAGTACTATTGGTATATCTTGTCACAACGTAACAAAATAAAAAAATTTACTTAAAGACCAAAAATTATTAACCAAGAATTTGTTTTATTTTTTATTATTTTGGTCGAACAAACATGTGTTTATGTAAATTAATGAAAGGATCTAACAAATAATATATACATCGTTGATATTATGCGACCGAAATAACACGAGGTAATTTATTTAATTTTAATTGAACTGTGAGTCGTTGAAGATAACTGAAGTTTCTTCTGTCGATTTAAGAAAAGTTATCAGTAAGGATATTAAACGATTATGAGTAAGTTTTAGATAAAAAATATTAATACCTACACTTTACAGTGAATCACCACGGTTTTGAAGTGCTTTTAATGTTAGATTCATGAAAATCTTAATGATATCGTGAGGATTGTACAGGGTGGCCAACATGAATGCGGTACTGTGTCTGAGAAACTATCCATCGTAGAGGCTTGCGCAAAAAAGTTTTATTAAACGGCCAATACCAAAACCTGGAAAATATTTTCAAGTTTCTGAAATGGCCATCTTGAATCTAAAAAGTGATGCTGTGAATTCCTATATTAACCTAATAAAAAATAACTGATCTTTGAAGTCGAGGATAATTTGAACTTTTTTGTTTGGCACTTTTGACGTATGTCTAAAATAAAGTGGTGGGGTATTCAAAGGTTTCTTAAATAACCCTGTACTTCGAAACGGCTAAGCCGATTTTATCAAACTTGCGTTGAAATGAGCTATTCTTGACCACAAATGTTATAATATTTGAAGTTTTCTTAGTTTCACACGTCGTCGCTAGACGGTTTTGTTCGACATTCCGACAGAAACGGTTAATTTTCGCAAAAAAATTAAATGCATTGGCATGACTTTTTTTCATGAACAAGTAGCTAAATGATGTCTAAACAAGGTCGCAAAAATCGAATCTCGATATCTTGTTCCTAACCTAAAATATCGGCCAAAGAAAGCTTTACACGAAAATCCCTTAAATTTTTATTTTCTTTAACTATATTTTTCTGGAATTGTTTCATTATGTAAGTTGGGCCTAAAAGGACCGATTTAAAGGAGGAAGGTTTTTAATGCTCCCGTAAATGCTCGAAATGCTGACCATCTATGCATTGCTGAAGCTTCTCAAGACTAGACAAAACTGCAGCTTCAATTTCGGCTCTCGGTATGTTACGTATTGCGTTACGAATCCGGCTTTTCATATCTTCTCTAGTAGTAGGTTGAGCACGATGTCCTTTAAGCGCCCCATAAATTAAAATCGAGGCATCGTGATAAAGGGTGGAGATGCAAGGAGCCAAGAAAGAGCTGCAAGGGATGATGGAAGAGAAACTAAATGTAAGTGCAGAAGTTGGAAAAGTGCTGCTGGTAAACAAGGAGAAGGAAAATGAGATGGTGGTGGTGGAAATGGAGAGATGGTAGGAGAAACCGACAATTATGGCAGAGAAGAGAATACTGAGGGATACAGGAATTTACATAGACCACGATCTAACAAGGGAATAAAGGAGTATACAAAAACAAGTAAGGAACAGGGCACCGGAAAAAAGAGCGGAGGGAAGAAAAGTATGGGCAGGATATAGAAAAATGGAGATAGATGGGGAAAGATACGTATGGAATGTGAGAGCGAATGAACTAAGCAGAGAAAGATGCGATAGAAGGGATACACAAAGACCAAAAAACTAAAAGAAGCGGGAGAGAGAGGGGAAAGGAGGATAACGAAGCCGCAGCGAAATGGACAAAGGAGCAAAGGAAAGGGAAAAGAACAACAAAGGGAACAAAGGGAAAGTAAATGAAAACTACGGGAAGGGATGGATGAACTAAAGATACTGTTCTGGAATGTGGCGTTCATAAAGAATAAAGATCAAGAGTTTTGGTAGTATGTCAGGGAGCAGGACGTGATGGGATTACAAGATACGTAGTTAGAAGAAAAAGAACGAGCGTGGTGGGAAAAGGAAATGCCAAGTGAATTTTCATGGGTGGTTCAGTGCGCGGAAAAGAACAATACAAAAGGAAGAAAAGGGGATAGTAGTAATAAAAAGAAAATGGTTGGAAAAAAGAGAAAGTGCAACAAAGAAGAGGTATCATAGAAAGAAACATACAGTGGGAAAAGAAAAATATAAACAGTGACGGTCTACAGTAGAAAGATGAAAGAGACTAAGAAAAATTTAGAGGAGATGATATAAGAGAGGGGAAGGTATGACATAATAGGAGTAGATTTTAACGGAATATAGGGAAGATGGGGATTACAAGAAAAGAAAGGGACGGAAAAAGATAGATAAAGGATAAAGTGTTGAATACGGAAGGAAAAGAACTGTTAGAAATGTGCAACGAGAGAGGGTGGGAAATGATGAATGGAAATAGAGAAGAAGAGAGAGGGAGTACACGTGTATAGGAGCAAGCAGAAAATCAATAATAGATTATGTAATTACGAATGCTGGTGCTGATGAAAAGAAGAAGATATTTAGGGTAGGGGAGAGGGTTGAATCGGACCACGAACCCTTGGAAATCATAATGGAAGGGAGAGAAAGAGAAGAGTGCAGAGAAGAAGAGGAATATATAATTAAGAATGTCTGTACAGAAGAAAGTATACAGAAGAAATGGGAAAAAAAAGGTGGGAAGGTAGTGGAGTGCAAGAATGTGTGGAAGAACTGAGAGAGAGAGAGAATGGAGGAAGCAACGGAAAAAGTTTAGAAATTGGAAGGGGGAGAAAATGAGGTGGAAAAGATGGTGGAATAGAGAATGTAAGGAGGCCAAGGGGAATGCAAGAAGAACACTAAGATGGTGGAGAACGGGGAAAGAACAATATGAAGAAACAAAGATATACGGGAAAACATGCGAAAGTAAAAAGGAAGAGAGCAAAAAGAAACAGGAAGAGCAGATTACGGAGATAAAAACAGAAGAAGACGTATGGAAATTTTTAAAGAAAGGAAAGCGGATAAGGACACACGGGAATACAAATAAAAGAATGGGAGAGGCATTTCAGAGTCGCGCTGGAGGGAGAGCAAATACAGGACGGAGAAGGAAAACAAGGCAATAAAAGACACGAGAGAGGGGAAAAAGCAGAAGGAATAGAAGAAGAGGAAGTAAGAGAAGCAATAAAGAATGTAAGAAAGGGAAAGCGGCAAGGGAAGATGAGATACAAGGTGAGGAGTGGATATACGGAGGAGAAAAGATAACAAAAAGGGTGACGGAAATAATAAACAAAATACGCAGGGGAGAAGGTTTCTAGGAGAGGTAGAGGGAAGGACATATTTGCCCAGTGTACTAAAAAAGGAGATAAGAATCGGATGACAAATTACAGGGGAATTACATTGCTAAACACTGACTACAAAATATACGCGAACGTTCTGGAAGAAAGGTTAAAGAAGGAGGTGGAGGAAAAGAAGGTGTTACCAGATGGACAGCTAGGATTCAGGAAAGGAAGAAGGACTACGGATAACGTATACATAATGAAGTACATGGCAAACAAGGAATTAGGAAAGAAAAGAGGTAAAGTGGTAGCGGTATTCGTAGACATAACAGCGGCATTTGATAGGGTGAACAGGCAAAGTTGTGGGAGTTCATGGGAAAAAAAAGATAAGCGAAAAGATAATTGAAAGGCTAGAAGAAATATACGAAGAAACAACGAACAGGGTGAGAGTAAATGGTGAATTGAGTGAAGGATTTGTAACGATGAAGGGATTGAGATAATGATGCCCACTGAGCCCAAACCTGTTCACGGTATATACTGGAGATCCGGAGGAGCCATTAAGGGGACAACAAGAGGGAGGCCTGCTGGTGGGGAACGTGAAATTGTGAACGCTGGCATACGCAGATGATATAGTGTTATTAGCAAGGGAGGAAAAAGATATGAAGCGAATATTAAAAACGTTGGACAGATATTTAAAAAGGAAAGATCTTTAAGTCGGAAGTAAAACTAAGGTAATGGTATGGAGAAAAAGGGGAGGCAAAAGGAAAATGGAGGAATGGAAATGGAAGGATGAGGAGATACAGCAAGTAAAGGAATTCACTTACCTGGGATGCACAATGCGACAAGACAATAAAGACAGGGAACATATAAAAGAGCGGCTGAGAAAAGGGAATATAATAGGGCAAGTGTGGAGGGCAGGAGAAAGACTGTTTGGAATGGACATAAGGAAAGGAAAATTATTATTTGAAAAACTGATAAAACGTTTGGTACTGTACGGGGAGGAAGTGTAGGGGTGGAAAGAATACAAAGAGATAGAGGAGCTACAAGCAAAATGCTGGAGGTGGATACTGGGAGTGGAAAGAGAAACACCAGGAAACATTATTATAGAGGAGGTACAAGTAGTGAAAGTAAGGGCGGAGGCGGGAAATAGAGCAGTAAAGTACGAGGAGGAAATTACCTTAGTATAAAATTCTACAAAAATACTGGAAAGAAATAAGAGAAGGAAGAATAGAATATGGCAAGGAGCCAGGAAAGAATATTGCGAAAGAAACGGACATGCAAAGGAAGAAGTAGCAAGACTGAGAAGGGAAGTGGTGAACGTGAGAGAGGACATAATTAGAAGGGATAGAGATGTACAAAAGCAGGAAACATGGTTGAAGGTAAAAGAAGGAAAATACAATGTAAACTATAGGAACATTAAGGGAGAAGGGATACTGAGATATTTGATTGGGGAAGGGAGGGGGGAAATAATGAAAATGATAGAGAGATTTAGATGTGGAAACGAAGAGAGGGGAAACAGGCTCTGGAGAAGGGGCAAAGAAAGAAAATGTAGGCTGTCCGGAGAAGAGATAGAGTCGATTAAGCACATGTTGCCTGAATACAGGGAATTAAAGGAGGAGGAGAGGATGGTGGAAGAGATACTAGAAGTAGCAGGAAGGGGAGCGGATTGGATTCAAGGGACATGGAACAGAAGAAGACAATTAATGGGAGAAGAGGAAAGAGAGTAAGAGTTAGCGTATGTGAAGTAAAGAAAGGATAGACTGTAAAGAGTGTAAATAGAGAAGGCAAATGTAAATAGTAAAAGACAAGCACTTTGCAAAATTTCTGTAAATTAAGCAAATAAAGTATACTAGTATATTAGTAATGAAAGACAAAAAAAGCTCATTAAACAAAACCTTACAAGGGTAAGTTGTAAATAGATAATAACGTGACCGATATAGAAGTCTGAGTGAGTTTGAAAAATACAGCGTCCCTTTCTCAGGTTACACATTCATCTACACAACAAAACAATAAAAATAAAATTCGAGGTGTTTAATGGTCATCTGGACCCGGGAATATGTACACACTCGGCCATTGCCTATTTACAATTATTACCAAGCGCTATCCTGTACCCGGTCTCCACGCCACCTCTGCACAAATATAAATATAAATAACAAAAACAATGCTAATTCACCCAAATACAAGAGCGAGGGTAACCCTGTACTGTCTGTTATTTTAGCAGATTTCAGCTTAATGAGCCCGCGTGCGAATGAGATACCTTTACAAGGCAATGTTTGATTTTTAATGCCTTACATAGGCTTGTAAAATTATTTGCTACGTTTCAAACTCGGCGCCGCGACGATTAATTATCGATTAATTTTTGGAAAAATTTACATTAAAACCTACACAAGAAGAAAAAGGAAAAAAAAGGGTACACGACAATATATTTATAGACCGAACGGTTTACAACGGGAGTTTCTAATTAAAACAATAAAAGCAATACGGCTCAATCAGAATTTCAACAGCAACTGCCTTCCCCTCCGATTTCAAAGTAACTATATCTACTCCCGAAAAACCACCCCCATTTTTCAAAAGTAATAAAAAAAACTAAAAATTATTACGTTAGAATAGTTTCATATTAATTATTGAACGGTATCTTAATTTTAAAAATATGCATTCGTCCGTATCAAGCCCTACATTTAGGTCTCAAGTTTCAACGTACCAAACAAAGATCCCTTTGGATTTGCGCTATGTTCGGCCGTAATGAATTATTAATTAAATCAGTGACATTTTTACATCAAGAGCGCGAGTATAGAAATTTTCGACAGTTCGTTACGCCAGTTTCGGCAGAATACCTGCTTCTCTACCTTAATCTATGCTTCCTTTTTCTGTTCAAATATCAATTACATACATTCCCACATTTCTTACATAAAAATACATAAAATAAAATATTCTGAAAATATTAGTAAATTACGACGTAGGTATTATCAAGATATTGAAAATTCACTAATTCTCTTTTCTATCGCGGTAACAATGGAGATTTGACAAACGTTTATTACAATAATAAAATTTTCGCGGTCCGCTACCTGCACTAACTTTTACCTAACTTAGGTATGGAATAGAATAGTTAAAAAAGTTGAAACTAAGGATGCGAGAAACGATGCCTAAAATAGTTGCTACACAATCAGACGAATTATTGTTAAAGAAAAAAAAGTTAAAATGTGGTCTGGAAATTTTTGGTGTTCAAAGGTGTCTTGGACGCTTGTTGGTTATTTTCTTTTCTTTTGGAGTTTGACTGTCTTCTATATGTTTGTATACAATTTTGCAGGCTCATTAGATTGCTATTTCTCTTTTTTGGGTGTTGTATCAGTGTTTAGGTGTTTGCATATGTGCTTGTTTGCTACTAGATTTTTTATTGCTTTCATTTCTTTGATATGTTTTCGAGCCTTTTAGGGGTGATTGTTAGCTAGTTTCTTTGTTTTGCGGAGTTGAAGATTCTATTTATTTATTGATGGCGAGTTTGGAAAGACTAGCAGACAAGGAGAACAGAAAATAAGGAATGGACAAACTGGAGAGAGCGTTTCTAGCGAACGGTTTGTCAAAACCAAACCTTAAAGCAACTTCTAAACGGAGAAAGTCCAAGACTGGAAAAGTCGAATGGAAACCAATAGGCAAAGCACGTCTGCCATATATCACAGGAACGACAGACACGATTAGGAAAGTACTCCGCAAAAATAACAACGAAACAATATTTGGAATAAGAAAAATATCAACAATGGTATGCAATCCAAAAATCAAAATTGAACTCGAAAAGCAATTTAACCATTCTCACACCCCACACATTCACACACACAAACACACACACACACACACACGCGCGCGCGCGCGCATTCACAGGCACACCCACACGCACACTCACACGCACACGCACATGCACACGCACACGCACACGCACACGCACATGCACACGCACACACACACGCACACGCACACACAAACACACCACACGCACACGCACACGCACACGCACACGCACACGCACACGCACACGCACACGCACACGCACACGCACACGCACACGCACACGCACACGCACACGCACACGCACACGCACACGCGCACGCACACGCACACTCACACGCACACACACACGCGCGCACACGCACACGCAAACGCACACGCACACGAACACGCACATACACACGCACACGCACACGCAGACACACTCGCACCTACACCCACACCCACACCCAAACACACAAGACACGTAAATAAATACATAGGCTAACATGCAGACACGTAACTCACAAAGGAATGGAACTAGGAAGGACGCAAACATACATACAAAACAGATGTGTAATTTTGACACTTATTTCCTGGATTACTCCTGAGGTAGTGTAATGAGTATGAGTCGTTATAAAGGGATTACAAGCAAAAACTTAGGTGAGAAAGTATACAGCACCAGGGCCTTTTAGTAGCACCGTGTATCCAAAAACCTTTTCCAGATTCGTTTAATAAGGTTATTTTTAAAGGGAAGGTTCTTGACGTTGTGCCACTATCTAAGGCGGTTTTGGCTACATATAACCTCAACGTCCTAAAATAAGGTCTTTTCGGAGAGATGAATCTTAAAATTACCCTAACATGTAAGGTGTAAACCTTGAAATTATTTCAAACATCCAAGATGCTTCTGATTCTAGCCCCGCTACCGGTGACACAAATGTACCGATATACGGATTTTTTTAATCGTATTAACATACGTACACTACCGATGGTAGATATTACTCGAAATGAGGCAATAATAACTTTAGGATACAGCCGCTGGCACAATCTCATGGACATAAGGCTTTTTTGTGTACCACCAGTATGTCACATTGTAGTTTTGTCGAACTAAGGTCTTTTGGTGTATCGCCGGGGGCTAACACCTGCTTTTTTTGCAATGCATTAAAACAAATCATACTTGTTACATAGTATCAGAGAAAATCCAGGAAAAACCGCCACCTTTCAAATAATTCTGTACCTTAACGGGTTTTCTATTTTTATGTGTGCATGTGCGAGTGCGTGCGTGAGTGTGTATATGTATGTTAGCTGTTTGAATACCTGTTTGCACGTGTTTGTTTAATTTCTCTAGATGTCTTTATTTTTTTACATTTAGGTTGTTTCCCATTCCATGTCTTAGCTTCTTTGCTGTGTTTTCTTGCTTGATTCGTGCAAGTTTAGTACGTTTAAGTGTTTGTTAGTTAGTTTCTCTTGTTTTTAAGTTTGCGTGTTCACGTCTTATGTGTTATTGTGCCCATTGGATTTACAATATTTTGTGTTCGAATACTTACTTGATTGCTAGTTTCTTCGTTCATGCTCCCTTGGGGTGTTCCGAAGTTTATTATTTTGCGAAATGTGTCATTTGATCGCTTATTTGATTAAGGATTTTGTAGTGATTGCAGTTCTTCATATGTTATTCATTACATTAATCTCTTGATTTTCTGGTGTTGCGCTTATTCAGGTTCATATTTGCAGCCTTCTTTGAACACCAAAAAATTCCAGAGTAAATTTTAAATTTCTTATTTCAAGCAATAATTTGTCTATTTAGTCAGTTTCTCATATCTTTAGTGTAAACTTTTTCAACTACAGCCATTTCACACCCAGGGTTAGGTGAATGTTGGAGAAATCTCGTCAAGTGAAAGTTGCTTTAACCTTGACAGAATTACATAACGCGCAGGTGTCTACATTTACTGATAACTCCGAGAAAGTGACACAGTAAATTAGATCATTAATTGTGTCACGAAAGAGGTCATTCGTTGGCAAGTTTGTGGTATTTGGACGTGGTGAAGCTACATAATTTTAAGTTTACATGTTATGCGTTCACATGATTGGGTGTTTACTTGTTTTTCTGGTACAATTGTTTGTGTGTTTGTGTCTGCTACTGGATTTTTGCAGTTGTTTTAGTATATATTCTGCCATGGTTATAGGCGTTTTGCAAGTTTGCATGTGCATTTGCTGAACAACTATTAAATAACAGTGCAAGATGGCGTTGCAAGCGCAGTGTTAAAATTTAATTAAAACACATGATCGCTTAAACAGTATGCAATAACATTGTAAGCTGTATACTAACATCTCATACTACATTGGTGTTAATAGATTTTAAATTATACCACAAGAGGACGCTACATATACTTTTAATGCCAATGATCGGAAATTGGCCTTTTTCCTAATAAGATAGCGATAGAGATCCTACATGCTAGTTTCTAGATTGATTTAGCAAATACTTGTGTTATACTGATCTTCGATGGAAATCTCATACTATTTAAACTGGTAGAAATATCGACTTACGAGAAGCCAAAATAACCAATTGTTATCTTGCGGGACTTAGTCGTTCTACTATGCTTCTATATTCATACAAATTGTAATATTGATATTATTAAATTTTTTTACCATAACGATGTCTGTGGCAGATGCTAATTAGCCATAAAACACTAAACTGGCATTGGATTTTAGGTTAGTTAACATGGTACGACCTTTAGAAAACAAAATCAACGCAATTATCATATTCATCAGAGCTTTCAAGAATTTGCATGCTGCTGTGCGCATATTGAATAAACACTTCTAGCCAGGTCCAAACTGAACGGTAATATCAATATTCCAACCGCAAGAATAATGGTTATTAATTTCTCTCAACAAACCGTCAAAGTTTCTAATAGTTATGATGTTTCCGACATTTCGAGAGAAAGCACCTTAAGGTAACAAATTTTGCAAATAACGTAGTGGCGTAGATGATGTACTGCAAATAACGTAGATAACGTTACCAATATCACCTAGGCGGACTAGATGATGTAAACGATATACATCACATACACGACGTACATGCATAGATAGAGCAAATGATTATATAGCTTGAACAATGCGGATGGCGAAGATCACGTAAATAATGGTCATAATATGAATAGCAGAGATTACAAGACGTCGGGGATGTCTCAAATAACATAGGATGCAAACGGCAAAGATTTTTGAGGTGACGTGAATTATACATATACTGTAGATGGCGAGGATTACCAAAAGTGACGTAGATGACTCAAAATCCAATCAAATAAAAAAATTCACAATATAGCCTCTGCGTGATTCTCTATTATTTGAGTTGCAAATTGTGGATGTGTACACGTTTTTGAATCCTCACTATTTTTTAACATTTCCATATTATTAGGTAAGCGTTCCTTGTGAACGATCTGTTTTAAACTGTCAAGTAAGGGCTCCTTGGGCGACATAAAACTGGACCATTTCTGCCAATCCAGTTGTCTCCAAATTTGCGATTTAGCCAGTCAAAAACAATACGAGAATTATGGGCCGGGCAGCTATCATTTTGAAAATAAATTGAGCGACGATAATCAAGAGGTAAATCACTTAAACCATTACGGAGAAAATTTCTCAACATATCCAGGTATGTATGCTGATTAACGTTAGAATTAAAAAAAATATGGGCCTATTATTCCATGGCAAGAAACAGCACACCACACGTTTACTTTAACCAAATATTGACGCTTATTCGCAATTCTAGAACTAGGATTAGTAGCACTCCAATATCGAACCTGTTGCGACGAAACCATCCTGTAGCGTTGGTAGAAAAGGTTCCTTCATCGGAAAACACAATATTACGATGAAAATGTCTGTTTCTCATAATCTCATTTCCCATCCATAAACAAAAATAGAGACGCATTGCATGATCTCCTGGCTCCAAAGTATGATTAAAGATGGGTTTATAAGCATGTATTCTGTGTTCCTCCAAAATCCTTTGAACGTGTGATTTGTTAATATCTAGTTGAAGTGACCGCCTCCTCAAGGAACGCGTTGGCTAAACTACTACTAAATCCAACAGCCACAGACTAGCAGCATCGTCTTCATCATGGACTATCTTCTTCTTTAAATTGATTACGGAACCAGTTTCTAAAAATCTTTTTACCAACTTCTTTACACCCATACGTTAAACTGTTATACCAGGAAACTTTTCTTTAAATCCTACTCTTTTCAATTTTATCTGACATTAAATCATTATTTTACATTTTCAGCCACAGCGCGTAATGACTAGCCAGTTTAAAGGTTTATAAAATGTTGGAATTACGTTTTCGTTTTAACGTAATGTACGTAAAATTGCGGGCGAAACCAACTTACTCAAATCTGGGTTGAAATTTGGTACGTGTCTATTATTTTTAATTCCTTACATTTCTTCTTAATATGATTTTTTGAGATCTCTTACATTTTTAATTCGGTAGAAACTAATTTCTATACAAGCAGACCAAGACCCCATATACTGTTTTTTGAAACAAAAATATTCTTAGTTATTTTGTCCTCCTGTAAACTCAATCCAGGGACATACTATATATATATATATATATATATATATATATATATATATATATATATATATAAAACAGATTATTACCGTTCATTCTTTAAAAATATATGCTCGCATGTAATTGAAAAAACGCAGGACTAATGTAGGCACCATTCCAATGTTCACCAGAAGGAACAGCCATATATTAACTGCGTTTTCCCGTTGGTGCCTCTACTATTTGGGTTTTATGTAACAGGTATGTTTGAAATAACTTTGAAATACCCCACGAATACCGAACATTCATACTTCTGTATTCTCAATCCACAGGAGACAAAATTTCTGATTCAAATAGATGGCAGTGGACATAGATGATATCTAATGTCAATGACGTATACGAGACAGGCGACATAGATGATATAGATGACATAGATGACATAGATGACATAGATGACACAGATGACATAGATAACATAGATGACAAAGATGACATAGATAACATAGATGACATAGATGACATAGATGACTTAGACGACATATGTGACATAGGTGACATAGAGGACATAGATGACATAGATGACATAGATGACATAGATGACATAGATGACATAGATGACATAGATGACATAGATGACATAGATGACATAGATGACATAGATGACATAGATGACATAGATGACATAGATGACATAGATGACATAGATAACATAGTTGACATAGATGACATAGATGACATAGATGACATAGATGACATAGATGACATAGATGACATAGATGACAGATGACATATATGACATAGATGACATAGATGACATAGATAACATAGATGACATAGATGACATAGACGACATAGATGACATAGATGACATAGATGACATAGATGACATAGATGGCATAGATGACATAAATGACATAGATGACATAGATGACATAGATGACCTAGATAACATAGATGACATAGATGACATAAATGACATAGATGACATAGATGACATAGATGGCATAGGTGACTTCTAGGTCACGTTTTCTACACGATGCCAGATAAGCTTTAAAAATTAACTATTCGTTATACACTTCAATTATTACCATTCTTCTACAGTGAAAGGTTTGCCTCACACGTATAATTATATATTTTTTTAGGTCTAAAGTGTAAGTAGAAACAAAACATTCTTGTTTGTCCACTTAATATATGAAGAAATAGCAACCCAAAGTGATTTGATTGTTAAATTAGTGGAACTTTTTCTAAACATGCTTCCACTTTATTTACTAAATCTACACTGTCACTTAATAACCTACCATTACATTCAAAATCTGTGATTGTAGATCTTAAAAAATCAAAGTGAGCAATTATGAACGCCAACTGACTCGGGACGGTAGATTTGGTTAAAATTGTTTTCAATTTTTTTACAGACAGTGCATCATCGTCCAGTAAATTCACAATTGTTTTGAAGCTCTCGATTTTTCACAAATATTGCAACA
The DNA here is from genome assembly GCA_036346205.1 of Vesta saturnalis. Lineage (NCBI taxonomy): Eukaryota > Metazoa > Arthropoda > Insecta > Coleoptera > Lampyridae > Vesta > Vesta saturnalis. Next base: position 3,872,279 of record JARFJB010000317.1, on the reverse strand, counting down.
GATTGCTTTACTGTCGGTGCTAAAAACTTCTCGAGTTTTATTATACGGATCAATGTAACTTGATATTTTGGCGGATAACGCACTTTTAGTTTCAGGAATTATTAACGTTGTGTAAAAGAAACTTGGCAATTTATGTGAGTTTAGTGGATAGACTGGTTAAATCTCAACGGTTTCTGTCGGTCCCTGTCGGGCGTTGACGCCTGGTACTCGGCAAATTTACAAAATCTGTAAAATTTGTGTCAAACACACAAAGAATGGTGGCGTCTCGTAGGCGCCACGCGACTAATTATGTTTATGTTTTATGTTGTACTTTCGAGCCACTACTAGGGATTCACACTTTTCGGTAACAACCTCGAAGCAAATGGTAATTTCTAATTTTTTACATAAATTTAGTAGAAGAATAGTACATTTGTAGCAAATATGAAATAAAATAGCATTTTATAGCAAATAGAAAATCAAAATAAAATTTGAAATATATATATATATATATATATATATATATATATATATATATATATATATATATATATATATATATTCTTCTTCTTCTAGCCTTTTGTTTAAATCCATTTTGGATATGGGCCTTCCCCAATTCCTTCCATCTATCACGATTTTGTGCGATTTTGATCCAATTCAAACCAGCTGTTCGTTTGAAGTCGTCATACCAGCGCATAGGTGGACTTCCTCTTCGTCTTTTATGCTCGTACGGTCTCCATTCGATTACTTTACGATTCCATCTGTTTGTGTCACATCTGGCTACGTGTCCCGCGTAACTCCACTTCAGTTGGGCGATTTTAGTACCAACATCTGTCACTTTTGTAATTGATCTAATCCCTTTCATTCCGAACTTTGTCTTTCCTTGTTATATTAAGCATTGCTCTTTCCATTCCCCGTTGAGCTATTCTTATTGTTTCTGTTACGTTTTGTTGTTGCCCAAGTTTCTGTTCCATATGTCATGGCTGGTAAAACACACTGGTCAAAAACTTTGGTTTTAAAGCGTTGGGCTATTTTTTTGTTTCTCAGGATGAAGGAAAATTTTCCGAAAGCGATCCATCCGCTTTTTATTCTCCTTTTTATTTCGCTCTTTTCGATGTTTCTTCCCAGCTCTATTCTTTGGCCGAGGTATATATATTCTTCCACTCTTTCAATTGGGGTGTTTTCGACTTTAATTTCTGTATCTGGACCACTGTACATTATTTTAGTTTTTTCCAAATTCATCTTCAGTCCTACCTTGTTTGACTATCTGTTTAGATCATTTATCATTTCTTGTAAATATTCTACATTTTTCGATAAGAGTATGATGTCATCGGCATAGCGTAAGTTAGTCAGTTGTTCTCCGTTCACATTTATTCCTTTCTCTGGCCATTCTATTTTCTTAAACACGTCCTCAAGTGCCAAATTAAAGAGTTTGGGAGAGAGCGAATCGCCCTGTCTTACTCCTCTATTTAGTGGTACAGGATTAGTTTTGTCGTGTAGGATATATGTTTCTGTGGCTCCTTCATTAATTTGTTGTATAAGTTGTATATATCTTTGATCTACTCGGCTGTTTGCTAGTGCTCTATATATTGCCCAGTGTTCTATACTATCAAACGCCTTTTCATAGTCTATAAAGGCCATACATACAGGGAATCCATATTCATTCGATTTTTCCATTATTATTTTCATTACTAATAGATGGTCCCTAGTACCATAGTTCTTCCTAAATCCCGCTTGTTCTTGAGGTTGACACTCATCTAGTTTCCTTGTCAATCTATTATTGATTATTTTTGTCAACAGTTTGTACATATGTGACAGCAAATTGATTGGTCGGTAGTTTTCCAGTTTTGTGTTTTCGCCTTTTTTGTATAGTAGTATGACGTTTGAGTTTTTCCAGGTTATGGGTATTTCCCCTGATTTTAAGCATATATTTAATAGCTTTGTTATTTCTGATATTAGATTTTCACCCCCCTCTATAATCATATCTATTGATATTTCGTCATCACCTGTAGCTTTGTTAAGTTTGAATTCCTTTATAGTTGTTTTTACTTCCTCTATGCTTATGTCAGGTTGTTCTTCGGATCCAACATTTTGTATTTTTCTAGTTTCTTTGTTATCTTGGTCTATTTCTTGAGGTATTTTAGATTTATATAGTTCTATGTAGAATTCTTCTACAATTTTCAAAATTTCCTCTCTGTCATGAATTACTATACCATTTTTGTTACGAAGTGCGTATGTTTCTCTCTTTCCCATTTTCTGTTTGAGTATTTTCATTCCTTGGTTTTTCTCTATTACTTCATTGATTTGTTTTTCTTGGATTTGTAGTTTGTGTTCTCTTATACCTTTTCTTATTTCTTCATTCACTTGTTTAAATTCGTCTGTTGTTCTTTTGTTTTCTTTCGTCAGTTGTCTACGTTTTTCCATGAGCTTCTTGGTTGTTTCGTTAATAGTACGTTTGTTTTTATTGTGTGGTTTAATTTTCTTTAGTTCTTTTATAGAAGTATTTATTATCGCTGTTATTTTGTTGTTTACTTCATCCAGTGTGATTCTTTTGTCATCAATATCAGCGGTAGTTAAGTTTCTGTTGATTATTTCTCTGTATATTTCTCCTTCTTTTTTTATTTCTTCTGCTGTCAATTTAATTGAACTTCTTCTGATTTGTTGTTTTCTTTCTAATCGTTTGTCAATTATTAGTACTGCTCTTACGAGTCTATGGTCACTACCTGTATTAAATGAATTTAGTACAGTCACGTCGTGTATTTTTTGTTTTTTGTTTGTCAATATATAGTCTATTTCATTTTTTGTGTTTCCGGATGGTGATATCCAGGTCCATTTTCGACTATGTCTTTTTTCAAAGAATGAGTTCATATTATACAACTTATATTCGCTCATGAAACTTAATAGCGTATCTCTTTGTTTATTTCTTTGGTCTACTCCAAATTTCCCTATATATTCTTCGTCGGGTTTTTGTCTTCTGCCTAATTTAGCGTTAAAATCCCCCATGGCGATGTTCCAATGTGTAGAGTCTGTTTGCATGGCTGTTTTTAAATGTTCGTAGAATAGTTCCACATCTTCTTCTGAGTGGGTGGAAGTGTGGGCATACACCTGTGTAATTTTTATAGTTATAGTTCTCGAAATTTTTAGCATTATATACGCCACTTTTCAGATATTGATATAAAAGTTTTTATATATGGTGTCCATTTTCTGTTAATGATGAATTAATGTGTTACCTGATTTGAGACTAATCCATTCTTCCCCTGTTCTTCGGACTTCACTTAGTCCAACAATATCCCAATTAATTTTTGTCAACTCTTCTTCTAGCTCTATAATTTTGTCTTCACTTCTGAGCGTACGAGCATTGTACGTTGCAATCCATAGTTTGTTTAACTGCGCTGAATTTCGGTTACGTTTAAAAGTTGAAATCTTGCCCCCCCCAGAATCCTTGGGGCTGCCTGACGTATCAGGGTTAGATTGTGAGCTCTTCACTCTACTAACCTGGGGTAGTTTTGTTTTGGAGTTCAACATTTCATTAGGGAGTAAATGGCAATAAAACGCCTCGCTTGCCAGGCGTCTTGGCGAGTTTGATAGATCAGCCGCCCACTTTGGAACAGACGCTGTTTAGAGCCGCTTCTCTGAAGACAGACGCTGTTTACTAGTTTTGGTCCGCCCCGGGTATTTTATTTCTCCGGTACCCGCTATATCTAGCGAGCATTCCCCTATCCGCCACCTGGGGAGGCGCCCCGGTAGGGTAGGGGTAGGGGATCTAGTAACCCCCCCGGGTGTGTATATATATATATATATATATATATATATATATATATATATATATATAATATTTACTAAATAGATTAGGAAGTAAAAGAAACATACAAAACATTCACTTTATCCAGTGATACGTAAAAAAATGAGATCGTTTTTCTTCACTAAAGCTCCAAGAAGAATTCATTTTTAGTTTTCATCTTAAAAATGTAAAATTAGAATTAAAACACAGGTATTTATATAAAATAAACTATGTTAAAAAAATTATTCTCTCCGCTTATAAATTTAAAAAAAATCTGAATAAACATATAAATTAAGCAAAAACACAAATATTTCTTATAAAATTACATTTAAAAAAATTATTCGCCTCGCTTTATCTTAAAAAAAATCTGGTCTGGAACCTTCCAACCTATAAAGTGGAAATTACAAGAAATTAAATAATTTTAAAGATAATTTTTTTAGGATAATTATGCAACCTCTGTTTTAATAGGTTAATAACGAAAATATACGACATTGTAAAAAACAAAAATAATAATCTATGTTTGATCATTTAAGCATTTTCAATATTATTCAATTAATTTTTAATACATTTTGGCCTTGTATTAAAATGCCTTATATATAAAAGTTATGTGAAATTAAATTATCTTTAAAAAAATATCTATTTATTTCAAAATTTTAACCCTACCTATACTTATAGTAACTTGTTTAAGTTATTGATAAGATAACTTATTCAAATTCTCACAGCAATCTGAAGTTCATTCTCACAACACGAGAAATAATAACTATCTGGGACTTCCATTATTAAGATTAAATAAAGCTCAGCGAGGATATGAATGTTTATCTCCATCAAGCTCTACAGCTGCCTTCCTAATTGCATAAAATCCTTAAATTATACACGGTGTTTATTAATTAGTGTTAAAGTTTCAGGTAGCGTTATAGTCCAGGCAAAGCTGAGAAACTCTATAACAAAATTATTGCTAGGCGGTGAGCCATTTCTTTTCACGAGCCATCCAAAGTTCGAAATTTGACCGACTTCATTAGCTTTTATCCGATGAAAAATTCATTTTCAAACAAAATATTGATGTTGAATTTTTTGAAATGTTTTGGTTGCGTTCCACGCCTTCTAAAACCTCAGATTAAGATTTTAAAAGATGCAGAATTTGAGAAAAATACGCTTGGCAACTAGGTCAATTTTGTGGTGACGTTCAGTATGTTCAATAATAAAAATGTGTTCTGTACTTTTTATGTTGTTTTGATCACCAATATGCTTCCGACGCCTTGTGTCATGTATCATGTGGTGAATTTGTTTACATGTAGCTTCCAATGTTGCAATTTAATGTCATTTTTGGATGGTGCGTTAGAAGAAACGGCGCATCGTCTAGCATTAATTCTTTTATGAGGCTTCTCACATTCGCTAACTGAAGCTTTAACACTATTTAACAAACACCGTATATATCATTTCAGAAATCAATTAAACATTTTTCTCCCATGTCACGTTTTATTTAATTAATGAGTTTCTAAGATTTAATTTGGATAATAATCTTATTCCGTAAACAATTTATTTTTGTTTTATTAATTTTAAAAGTTTAGATATATTACTGTACGTTAAGCCGAGTGTGAGTAATTATTTGGTTTACTTCCCATGAATAAATATTTTATTATTATAAATATACGTTGGTAGATAACAAAAAAAAAAAACTAGTGACTATCTAATTAAGTTAAAATGAAAATATTATATAATTCTTTTTAGCATTTCTATAAAATTATTATATTTAAAAAATGATTAAATAAAATCTGATTCGTCATAATTCAGAAAACATTTAAATATAGAAGTGATAAAAAAAAATTCTAGCTACGCAAAAAAAAGAGATCGTCCTTTCCACTACATGAAAACAACGTTAAGCGCTTGGTTCTGTTTATCTGTAAAAAATACAAACTAGATTAAAAAATGGAAATTAAAATAGTAAGTAATTTCTTTTTAAAAATTTAAATTGGGATTAAAACTAAAAAAAATCAACTCAATGCAAAGTTTGTGTTAACATGTAATGTAGAAAAGAAAAATAAATTGTGCTATTTAAACGGATGGATAAATTTATACATAAAAAAAGTAAAATGAAAGATTAAACAAATAACTACTTCTGTTGCAAAATTTATGGCTATATAACTAGTTTTTTTCAAAGGAGGGTTTTAAAAGTTGGAAACACCTCCAATCTTTAAAAGGGCATGAAATTTCCAAAAATTATAATCAGGCCCTAAAATCATGGCTAGAAATTAACCAAAGTATTGGAAAGCTACAGATGTAGCTACTCAACGAATTATTAATACCCATGCAAACCATTGGAAAGAAGTGCTTCAAAGAATTGTAGAAAGTACAAATTCTTGGTATACTTTTTCTGACTTTTCAAGATACATGCGACAAGTTGTCTGAATATATTAATGATAATTTGTTTAAAATAGTAGTTCCCATTATGGAAAATCACGTCCGGAGACGGCTCAAAAAGAAAGAGACTGTAATGACATTAGTGACGTAGAGCAAATGAGTTTTGTAATCGTATTTGTTTCAATCTATAAACTTGACGGTGATGTTGAAAATAAAATTAATAAAGGCTTATTAGGCTTTTTACCAGTTTAAAGGTTCTCGGGAAAACAAATGACTGATGTACTTTGAAAACCTAGTGGCCTGGGTTTAAATTTGCAAGACATCAGAGGACCGGGATACGACCACGGTCCAATATGAAAGACATTAAAGCAGGAGTGCAATCTAGAATTAAGCAACGAGCACTCTATGCTTCGTGTAGTAGCCAGTCTTTTAATCTTGCTGTTAATGATGTGGCAAAAGTATCCTGGAAGCCGGTAATTTTTTCAACATAGTCCAAAATGTATGTTTCTTTCGGCATCTACCTTTCGATGCGCAATACTTTTTAAACATGTTTAAGGTTTAACTTTGAAACCACTGAGTGACACTAGATGGGAAAGTAGGACAGAGGCCTTAACACCATGTGCATGCAGAACTTTTATACTTATTGTGCACAATCAAGTATCCGTGTACCTGAATACCTTTGCATAGTATAAGCTGTTTTCTATTACTTTATTTCCAAAATATAGTTTACAAGAGCATCGAAGAACCATATTTGCCTTATGTTTTACCACAAAATATATTTACTATTAGAAAATACCTCAGTGGGCTTATCGTAATGCGCGATTATTTGCAATTAATTATAGCTAATGTCTAAGTAAGTAGAATTTTGCATAAGATATTTAGAGAGGTTTAACTTATTTATGATTTCTAATTAACTTTTGATTACTTTCGGGATAATTAGAGGTTATGAATGTCACTTGAATTGTTTGTAACTGTAACTGACTAATTGGGTATTGCAATCACCATTGATATAATTAGATAATCTTTATCCAATAATGCAGTGTATAAGGAAATTATTTTCTTCTCCAAGGTTTGGAAGAGGTGGAGAGGAAAAGATAATTTAGTGTTTATAATCACAACAAAATCTTATTTCAAATCACTAATATTCATTACTCTGAAGTGTAAAGTAAGTTTCGGTGGTTTATTTAGTCGAGCTAAGAAACTTATTATGAAGAATGGAGGAATTATCTGCAGAACAATATAAAGATTTGTTTGCTATACGTTGCAATTTTTTTTTAATAATTGTGAACCTGAACAGGCTAAATTTGGCCTATCGTGATAAGGCACTCAGGAACACTTAGGCGGATGGATAGAGGGATATTGAATTGCCAAGAGATGCCAATGCACAGCTACCTTAAATTTTTTCATATCATAAGTGAGAGGAAAACAGGAACTAAGGAGATCATTCCAGAGTGTAGAATCCGTGTAGAATAATGTGGATTGCGCCCATTTAGTACAAGTGGAGATTTGTACTCCATACTGATGATGTGAATGAGCGAACCAAGTACTCCTAGTAGGAAAGGTAGCCCGAGAAGGGTGCCGAAAAGTCTAATTTAACAGCGCAATAGCCATTGTAATACTGATAATACGAAGAAAGAACTAAAACGATTCTTCTATGGTTAGGGGCATGTATGTCAGAAGTTAAGAACATATCATTTATAAGCCTTATTGCTCTCTTTTGATACGATCAACGATATCGGGAGCGTATTGGGGAACACCAACTCAGAGGTGAGAATTATATTCCAGATGAGGTCGAATTTGAACCTTTTAGAGCAGAAAGAGTTGTCGGGATATAAGGTACTGCTTAAATCTGTACAAATATCCTATTTTACGAGCAGTTGTTTTGGTAGCTGACAGAAGATGGTCAACCCATAATAGATTTGAAGATACAGTCATTCCCAACAGAGTAATAGACTCTGAAAACGTAAGATCTGAGCCGTTCATACTCACAACAGGAAATGATCGACCTTTTTTGGCGGACGCAAGCCAACACTGAGTTTTGTTAGTATTCAATTTAACTATATTATTGCTTCCTCATGGGAGAATACATTGAATGTCTTTGTTGATTGAATTTGCCATTTCAGTTTTAATGTCTTGAGACATAGAAACTAGATTATCATTATGAGTAGACTGATATGAACTACAATGAAGAGTGTTGTCGTCAGCAAAGCAATGGATCGGATTAGTTCTTGAAGATATAAGGTCATTTGTGTATAGCAGGAAAAGTGTAGGCGCTATAACTACTCCCTGTGGCACGCCCGCGTTAATGCTAACTTCTTTTGAAAAAGAGCCATCAACTACGAAATGTATTCGTCTTTTATCAAGGAAACTAGAGACCCAGTTGATAAGCGTATCATTTAATCCAAACGAGGTGAGTTTGGCAAGTAAACACTTATACCAAACTTGGTCAAATGCCTTTGAGATATCTAAAGCGACTACAACTGTTTCACCGGATTGTACTAATGTGTTATTCCAAACTTGGGTCACAGATGGAAGAAAATCACCAGTTAAACGACTTTGCCTAAAGCCATATTGGTGGCCATTAAGGAGTTTGTTAGTTTCCAGAACCGAGAGCAGTTGTTGATTGATTGCTTTTCCCACTATTTTAGACAAAATGGAAGTTATCGCAATTGATCTGTAGTTCGAGGATTGGTCTTATAGCCTTGTTTTGGGGAAGGTTGTATTGGGGATATTGCAAGTCGAGTGAATCGCAGCTTTCGGAAGAGACTTCTGTTTCAGATAGAAACAAACTGTAAGGTTGTAATTGTTCAAAATGGTAAACAGCATTAAGATTAGACCAGATACCACGGATGTTGCAATAGTGGATCATAAAGTTAGAACTTTCGATGATCGAGGTCCTTGGGCCCTGCCCTCCCGGACATCCGAAAGGGGCAGGTGATACTACCATGTTTTTATTTTGTGCTTACTAAGCTTACCAATCCGCAAATACAAGTTAACTGGACCATCCTAATGGGTGATTTGGTAGTAGTACACCTGCACTTGTCGCCGCCATCTTGTTTTTTGTGACGTCGCCTCTGGGGGCACTTTAACTTTCATTTTTATATATATGTTCAAGTGTGGATCGTATTTTATCAGTCATTTTTTTTATCGGCCATTTTGTTGATTAAGGCCTTAATGCTATCGTGTAACACAGCCATAAGAATTGTGTTAGGGTCTGCGCCCTCTTGTCGTGGCCCCTATGGCTATAAATAGTATAATAAGGGAGCCCAAATGCCAACGTGTAAGGCAGTTATAAGAACTTGTATTAGGGTCCTATATGGACTAATGAATATTTTTTCTGTAATAAAGGTAGCGTCACCTAGCTGTATATTTCTAGGAATAATTAGTGTTTGTTTGTTTGTGGCGCCATCTAGTGGTGTATAGACTGATGAAAAATTTTCTGCAATAGAAGTTGGTCATGCACGACTCTTTCTCGGCTCTTTCTCAAACAAACAAATCAAGCCCTAATGCTATCGTGTAAGGCAGTTATAAGAACTTGTATTAGGGTCCTCACTCTCTTATCGTGGCCTCGTTGTTGCGAAACTTGGATCTAGTGGTATATCGACTAATGAATATTTTTTCTGTAATAAAGGTAGCGTCACCTAGCTGTATATTTCTAGGACTAATTAGTGTTTGTTTGTTTGTGGCGCCATCTAGTGGTGTACAGACTGATGAAAATTTTCTGCAACAGAAGTTGATCATGCACGACTCTTTCTCGGCTCTTTCTCCAACAAACAAATCAATAAATCAATCAATCTCAATAAAACCAGATCATATCTTACAGTTTGCGGAAACGAGCTCACAATTCAAAAATACTGGTTTGGTTTAATTAATTACAGCTTGGTTGCTCAAAATCAGCCACAGTTCAAATACCAAACTACTATAATGGAGATAAAAGATAAAAGGTCTTAACGGTTTATTATTATATGAGAATCAATAGCTACGAAGTTTAAAACCAACAAATACGTACCGCATAATACTATTGCTTAATTAATTAAAAAATAGCGTAACATACACCTTATCTAATTAACTAAACCAACGAGTAGAGATCGAGTCTGTAGAATAAGGGCTGGTTGGTTTATGATAGTCTCCTCCTATAATAATATTTTAAAATCTTTATTGGCATTTTTGTCAACAATAAGTAAAATACATATAAAAAATAGTACGCATACCTTCAGATGTGTTTTTCTTTCGGCTGTTATAATAATAACTGTGTTAGAGAATTAAACTAAATATTGAAATATTTTATATAGTTCACTAAACCCGTTTTGTGTTTTTACTTATGAATAATTGATATAAAACTGGCTATTGGTTTCTCCCATCGTTAAGTAAATTGTAGAATGTAAATATACAAACCTAATTATCTCAATCACACTTACTGCAACTCGTATTTACCTTTCCCTTTCGCAGACTACTTAGAGTGACCGTATGTGAATTTATATAAAACGATGTTTTGTTATTTACAACATACATTTACAAGATTTCACCTATATGATAAAACTGTTTTTATGGAATGCAGTTATTATTATTAAACAGTTATACAATTTCATTTATATGAATTGGAAAGTAACAATCAGCCGTCGACATCGTGTAAATTAATGTATTTACAAATATTTTAAAAGTTTCCTGCTGAAAAATACATTAAGGTCTAAATTAAATATTAGGTGAAATAATAATCATTTCTACCCTGATGAAATGGCGCTTTTTTTATACAGGCAAATTCTCTGTCTAAACGGTCAGCATCTATACATTCGAAAAAATTATGTCTCATTTATTTGCATGTTCAGTTACACACATGTACTTCTCGTTATATTGGCTTTTACCAGCAGGGATTTAATAGCCATGATAATTAAACACTTTTAAATTTTCTAATCGGAAATAAGATTAACGTAATCGCTATTATCAAGACTTAAGGTAGATTTTACCTCATTCATCTCATCGTTTTTCATCTTGAACGGTTATATTGTAATAGTTTATTAACACCCCGCAAAACATGTAATATCCCTGATGCTGGTTCATAATAATAATGCTCATTCGGTGGTAATTATACTTAAATACATGCGAAGGATAATATACAGCCTTTGTTTGCTACTATTGTTATTACATAGATGTGAGATTATTCTTAAATTAGCTGTTATCAGCACGACCCTGGAAATACTACACACATTTTCAAAACTTTTTCCTCGTTCTCCTAGTGTTATATTTGTAGGACTAATTAGGGTTTTGTTTGTGGCACCATCTAGTGGTATATTTTTAAACTAGCGAATGTTTTCTATAATAGAGACGGCGCCGCGTAGCGGTATATTTATAGGACTAATTAGGGTTTGCTTGTGGCGCCAACTAGTGGTGTAAAGACTAATGAATCTTTTCTGTAATAGAGGTTGATCGTGTTCGTCTCTTTCTCAAACAAACAAATCAATTAACCAGATCAATCCAAAACAAACCACGTTTGATCAAATCAAACAATCAGATCAATCTCAATCAATCTATCAACCAAATCAATCTCAATCAATCAGTCATAATCTACAGCTGGCAAAAATCAGCTTACAGTTCAAAAATACTGATTGGACTAACTTAAATTTTACTAAAACCAACCAACCAACCACAATTCAAAAAATACCAAATTGATTAACTTAATCACTCAAAATCAGCTCATAAACAGAATACATTATAATAGTGCTCACACGATGGCGGTTACACTTTTAAGAGCGAAACGCGCGAGAAACGAGAATGTTGCCGGCCTTGGGTCTTGTGCGGGGGCGCACTCGTTAATGCTCGGATAGGATCGGTTATCTTCGGGGAAGTTTGGAGTGAGGGGTCGCCGAAACAGCCTTCGCAGCCGTTTTAGCAGAAATACATCTGCCAAAAAAGCGATGAGATAGAGGGCAAGGACGAGTCTCAATGATGACAGCGCTTTCGTTCAATTTTTATTAATAAACTTGTTTTCCTAACAGCGTTCGTACCTACACTAAAAATGCTGCAGTTAATGCGAAATGACGGTTATATGGGTAATTACAATAAGTGTGTGACTAGTTTTCTTTTGCACAGTATAAGTTAAGCTACTTTTTCAATTGAGAGCTCACTTTGTATGATTAAGTTAAATCAATTTGGTATTTTTTGAATTGTATTTGGTTGGTTGGTTGGTTTTAGTAAAGGTTAAGTTAGTCCAATCAGTATTTTTGAACTATAAGCTGGTTTTCTCCAGCTGTAGGTTATGATTGATTGATTGAGATTGATTTGGTTGATTGATTGGTTGAGATTGATCTGATTGTTTGATTTGATCGGACGCGATTGTTTGGGATTGACTTGATTAACTGATTTGGTTAATTGATTTGTTTGAGAAAGAGACGAGGGAGGGACGAACATGATCAACCTCTATTACAGAAACCATTCATTAGTCTCTAAACCACTAGATGGCACCACAAACAAAACCTAATTAAATTATTATAATTAATAAAATTAATAATAATTTTTAAACCCTAATTAGTCCTAGAAATAGACCGCTAGGCGGCGCCGCTTCTATTACAGAAAACATTCGCTAGCTTAGAAATATACCACTAGATGGTGCCACAAACAAAACCGTAATTAGTCCTAGAAATATAACTCTAGGTGGTGCCACCTTTATTACAGAAAATATTCATTAGTCCATACACAACTAGATAGCAGCAAAAATTCAAATTTCGCTACAAGTGGGCCACGAAATGAGGGCGCAGACTCTAACACGAGTTCCTATACTTGCCTTATGAGATAAAATTAGGGCCCCCTTAGTAGAATAATATTTCTACCCAGCCATGGGAGCCACGGCAAGAGGTGAAGGCCCGAGAGCAAGTGCCTATATTAGCTGAAAACAGCTAATTTAAAAATAATCTCACATCTATGTAATAATAATAGTAGCAAATAAAGGCTGTGTATTATCCTTTGCATGTATTTAAGTATAATTCCCACCAAATGAGGATTATTATTATGAATCCAATTAATATAAATGAAGTTGCATAACTGTTTAATAATAATAACAGCATTCCATAAAAACCAGTTTTATCATATAGGCGAAATCTTTTAAATTATGTTGTAAGTAACAAAACATCGTTTTATATAGATTCACATAAGTAGTCTTCGAAAGGGAAAGGTAAATACGAGTTGCAGTAAGGTGATAGAGATAATTAGGTTTGTATATTTATATTCTACAAATTACTTAACGATAGCTAGTTTTATATCAACTATTCATAAGTAAAAACACAAAACGGATTTAGTAAACTGTGTAAAATATTTCAATATTTAGTTTAGTTCTCCAACACGGTTATTATTAGAACAGCCGAAAGAAAAACACATCTGAAGGTATGCGTATTATTTTTTTATATGTATTTTACTTGATATTGTTCACAAAATGCCAATAAAGGTTTTAATGTGTTATTATAGGAGGAGGCTGTCATTAACCAACCAACTCTGCATCAGCTCTTATTCTACAGACTCGATCTCTACTCGTTTGTTTAGTTAATTAGATAAAGGTTTTAAACTTCGTAGTTATTGATTCACATATGTAATTAATTAAACCAAATCATTATTTTTGAATTGTAAGCTGGTATCCGCAAACTGTAAGATATGATCTGGTTTTATTCAGATTGATTGATTGATATTGATCTGATTGATTGATTTGTTTGTTTGAGAAAAAACCGAGAGAGCCGTGCATGATTAACTTCTATTGCAGAAAATTTTTATTAGTCTGTACACCACTAGATGGCGCCACAAACAAACAAACCCTAATTAGTTCTAGAAATATACAGTTAGGTGACGCTACCTTTATTACAAAAAAAATATTCATTAGTCCATACAGCTGTAGATGTCCCTACAAACAAATTCAAGTTTCGCAACAAAGGGGCCATGACAAGAGGGCGCAGACCCTAACACAAGTTCTTACAGCTGTCTTACACGTTAGCATTAGGGTTCCCTTATTATACTATTTCTAGCCATGGGGGCCACGACAAGAGGGCGTGGACCCTAAAACAAGTTCTTATAGCTGTCTTAAAAGATAGCATTAAGGCCTTAATCAACAAGATGGCCGACAAAAAATGTGGCCTACAAAATGGCCGACAAAAAAAATGTCTGACAAAAATACGACCCACACGTGAGCATATATATAAAAAGTGAAAGTTGAAGTGCCGTCAGACGTGACGTGACAAAAACAAAATGGCGGCGGCAAGTGCCGGTGTACTACTTTTGGTGTCCGATCCTACCGATACCGAATATGACGATGAGGGTTCTGAGAACGAATACGTACCACCACAGCCAACGCTCTCTCAGATTTATCGAACTTCGAAGATGTTTATACCAACAAAGATAAAGGGAAGAGGAAGAGGAATAAGAAGATTAAGGGCATTGTTGGCACTGAATGGAACAAAATTCCACCGACAGATTAGAAATACCGCCATTTCTAAAACATTTCTCACTTGCTAATACATTCAAATGAATTTTTTCAGAGCTTAAGAGAAACTAATAGTAACGCTGAACGTGTCTATAAGAAGTTGAATACAGAAAACCAGGCAAAACCTAGGAAGCAATGGTGGTGTTTGAATAAAAATGAACTGTACGCCTATATTGGGGTAGTGTGAACAATGGGCGTTCATCATTGTAATAATAAACATCTCAAAGTTTTATGGAAGCTTAATTCATGTCCACTTTATCGAGCAGCAATGCGGATTTGACAACGAGAACACCTGAAGTGAGAGAGTAAAATCAGATGTGGTTGATGTTGATCACGAATTTATCATCAAAATATGTGCCAACCGATTCTGTTACTGTAGATGAGCAACTGTTTCTTGTTAGAGGCAGCACTAGATTGGCTCAGTACATTTCGTTCAAAGTACGACATCAAGGATTAGTGGGTTTGTGATGCACAAACCTCTTATCCAATCATTGGGCAAGTTTATACTGGAAAAGGCCCAAATGTCCTCGAAAGGAATGAAGGACAACGAATTGTCAGGAATTTCTGGTACCAAGCCAATTCAGGGGATCAGGAAGGAACGTAACAATGATCATCTATTTTACTTCGTTACCTTTGGTCCAGTTGCACTAGTTGAACAACTTAGTAATCGAAGTGACTACTTTCAATTCTTATGTGATGTACATGGTTTAACTAAACAAATGTCCATAGAAATGCTTCTAAAACACTGAAAGTATTTAGAACCAATTTTACCTGATGGTGATTCTGTTAACATAAATTCCTATTGATTTGACTTCGGGCGATTCAACTAAAATTCTTCGTTTTTATTGAACCTCCGGTTCATTCGGAATAATTTCTTCACTTTTAATTATGAAGTCTTTGATCAATTTGATGCCAATTTTCTTTAACTGTTTTTGAATTATTCCAATTTTTTTAAAAAGGTTTCTGCAAGCAGTGGTCCCCAACCTTTTCTTAGTAGCGGCCCATTTTAAATTTGCAATCCCCACTTACTTTTATCGACTATAATAGAAACAAAGTGTTAAAAAAATTTTAGTTTAGAAATTGTCACACAAAATTAATAGTTAATCATTAAATATACAATAAAAAAATTCATTTCATTTTCAAGCGGTAAAACGTGGTACATAATTTCCTGTTTTAAATTTTAGATAATTCCTGTCAAGGATGCTTCATCCATTATACATCGGCGTTCAAACATTGCATAGTTCCCGAGATTTATTTTACGATACCAGTTTTCAATTTTGGAAACAAATGCTTGGAGATTATCTCTAAAATGGATTATAAAAAGCCTCGTCTTCAGAATTCACTCCCTCTCGCTCTCCCTCTCCCTTCTTCTAAAAAAAATCTTTAAATTTGCAATAAAAAATATTGACCGTCATTTATCAAGGTAAAAACTATCCTATTTCTTAAGTTTGACCAAAATATATATATATATATATATATATATATATATATATATATATATATATATATATATATATATATATATATATATATATATATATATATATATATATATATATATAATAAAATGATTTAAATATGTCAGTAAAATAGGATGTTACTTGTTAATTATATGAGGTCTTTTTGGATTCGTTATTTTATCAGGATCACAAAATTTGATTAGTTTTAAGGTATATTAAGATAGATTAGAGTTATAAGCGTTTGAAAGTATAATAATTTTAGAAAAAATCGATAATCAATCAGAATCTTTTAAAAAGTTTAGTTACACATGTTAACAATTGAATCTTGACGGTTTCCAAGGAAAATGTATAAAAGGACCGGCTCAAAATTTCACTCTCTCTTTTATAATTCTCATTGTAAAGTCAACATGCTGATAAAATTTTCTGCATGTTAGTTTTTTTTTGTTGTTAAAACAAATTCGAGTTTCGGTAAAATTTTATCGTGAGAGAAATTTTGTCCGCAGAGTTAAACAATCGAAATTTAATTGATTACGTTAAATTAAAATGTGCGGTTAACAATACTTCTCGTTTATCAGAGATATATTTGCCGTAAGTTATGACGAGCGTTTTGTTTTGTTTATTTTTATCTCCTGTTACTAAAATGTTTATATGAATTCGTTTTTGATTCCATAACTTCGAAATTATAAATACTGTAGAGCATATTTGATGCAGAGTGAATTAAAATAAAATTATTTGTTGACCTGTAATAAAAAAGGGTTTTCATACATTTCGTAGTGGAAGTTAGTGATTTTACCTGGAGGAATATGTGCCATAGATGTGTGCCAGAGATAAGAATACATCGAAATGGAATACCAGTATCCAACATCAATAAGTGACAGCTGCATTACAGGATCATCGTCATATGTGAGTGAATTTTGACAATTTATAGCATGTTATCTTTGGCATTGAAGTTTAGTTGGGTGAATACCTCCTGATTTATTTATGTTAAGTAGGATGTGAGACAAATTGTTTTCAGGTCTGTGGAGAATTTATTTAGTATTAAAAGCTTTATTATAAAAAAATTTAAACTCATTATCACTTACCCATTTGTGTGCATGCTGTCGCTTGATATAATTCATGTAGGTCACAAAGGAAATGATTCGCGCATGAGCATAAAATTTATAACCAAGATGTTTGTTATGCAAGGTGGGTCAATAATTAAAATACATTGTAAAATGTTTTATTTACAATTGTGTATTGAAACTATAATTAATGCAAGGAATACATATTATACAAAAGTTGCCTGTTTTTAAAAATATTCATAGAAACAATTTCATTTAAGTAATTTCTACATGTTAATCTTATATAAAATATCAAATTTTATCCTATGATCCGTTTCCCCTGTAGATTAGAGTACATGTGACTGAGTGTTAGCTGGACCCATTCATAATTAAAGTACATATTCAAAACTATAGTTGTTAAATCAATTTTCTTAATTATTATAAAAAAAAAATAAAATCATAGCAATATATATATATATATATATATATATATATATATATATATATATTAAGTGGTGAGAAAACGGCTGGAGCGGACGCTGCTCTGAACTGAATATGTCACAAAGTGTTCAGTCACAATTTATGTTTATTGCAAAATAAATGTTTGTTTATTACTAGATCATAATAAATCTAGAACTCCTCGTACTTTGTATTTGGTGTTTGCTGTAAATAGCATTTTCTAGAGTGCTAAAATGGGGTCAAAATGTATAATGAAATTTACAATACACAAAGTTCTAATTCCGGCGAGCTTCGTTTAATACTTTTATAGTAAAGAAAGTAAAAGTGAGGCCAATAATATTAATAGTAGGTATTAACTAATTACACAGTATAAAAATCATTAATCTTTTAGAAAGTAAAATCTGTTTGCAAACATGAAAAGTCGTATAAATTTGAAAGACTCCATTTGCTTGAGTGTGGAAAATTAATAAGTAAATCAATATTGTTTTGAATCTGTAATGCGAGAGCAATACGGTTCATTAATTTACACACTTAATTAATCACCTGATATAGCAATAACTAGATTTAATAGTTAATTATCTTCATTATGTCAAGACTGTCTAAAACCGAACAGTAACAATTGTATATTTTATGGCAAGTATCGAAAGGATGTGCTTAATTGAAGAATAACTTTATTCGTAGTATCAGAGCCCAAAAATTGAATACTATTGATTTTTGGGTTACATTAAGATCATTTAGTATATACCCATTTTTAATTTAAAAGCATCTACGTTGATTCCTGCTTCCGTTAGTTGTATTGAAATTTTAACACGCTGATTACGAACCATCGTAAAACACTTTTATGTTACATCACGGGACATGATATTTAGACTAGAGTATTAGGAAGTAAGAAAATTTAGCTTGAACGCTGTCTGGTCTTAGCAAAATTACAATAAGTTGTTGCCCTGACATCTATACTTTTGTGTTTAAGTAGGATGAATGGCCAAGGCGCCTAACTATCTATTTCCGTTTTATTGGTTTATCGGACATGTATTGCTTTATAAAGCACCTTGATCTAAACAGAAACAAATTCGCGCATAGCTAACTGAAGAATAGTCATGTGCTCGTCTGCAATTTATCTGTTAAAAAAGAGGAAAAGGCAACGTGTTGCATTCCCTGCCCAAGGAGATGACTGGCTGCTTAATCTTTCCAAGCTTTTTGAGCCACAATGATAGATCCATAACATACATACATTAAGTTTGTCTGTATGTGTGGTAGAATTAAGGTGCAGCTAGGAAGGAACGGTGTTAGTATTCCGAGGGGGAATCCATTGCTAGCATTTGCCTAAATATCCTCACATGATGCGCGTATACGTAACGATCATGCCGCTTTATGTGTATGAGTAAAAACTTCTGAAAGATTTTCTACAGAGCAGATGGTAACGGAAATCAGACCTACTACCTCCAGAATACTAATAAAACAATGCTACCACAGATTCACCAACACTATTAGAGGTCTAAATGCTTGTACGACCATCGCATGCGTCCACTGCATGCAGCGCTGCTGCAACCGCTGAATTGACTGCTGTTATGCAAATTTTATATGATGCATCACATAGAAACTTTAAAAACAGTATTTTAAAAGATAACGGCTGGAAAGTGATTGTCTCTCATATGGAAAGTGAATCGGGGAGGTAAATACATTAGTTTATTAATGGTAAACGGTTTATTTGTAATAATGAGAACACAGCATTACGATTCAAGTACAAGTACCTACTTATTTATTTTTAAACCAAAGCAAAATATGTAGGGTAGTACCATACTAAGTTCTAGAAACAGTAATATCTTGCCATGGAACCTTACCTTCTTGTAAAAATTGTTTAAAACTCTCCGTTATTGCAAATCCTTCTGCGTTAGCATATTCACTCGTTCTTGATAAAGGTATCATATTCCTTATCTCTTTCACATCGATTGCTGAGAGTCAACTCATACCATCCTATTATATTTAAAATCTTCTCTGATTGGGTTGTGTAGGCATACCGTTGCTGCTTTATTGAAGCAACATCATGTGCAGCTATAATACGAGTAAAAAGTACGAATGTCCAACATAACAACCGAAATACGTTTTCGGATGTTCTCCTTTCCCTACTAAGTCGGTTGTTTTTCAAAATATTCTGTTTCTTCAATCGCGAGGCGAGATACCTAAGAAATAGGAAAGCTGAACTTTACTAATTTAAATGCAAATTAATATTTATTGACATTTAAACGTAGTTCAACTGAAATCGTATGTCCAATAATTCAAGAATTCTAAAACACATCTATTTTTTGCAGATGATGGGATTAGGACAATTCCCCCAAAAAAAATTGACCGAAAAGAATTTTTTTTTATGATTATGGACCTGAACAGGCTAAATAAGGCTTATCGTGCTAAAGCACTCAGGAACACTTAGGAGGATGGATAGAGGGATAATGAATTGCCAATAGATGCCTATGAACATCTACCTTAAATTTTCTCATATCATAAGTGAGAGAAAAACAGGAACTAGGGAGATCATTCCAGAGTTTAGAAAAATGTGGATTACGCCCGTTTGGTACGACAAGTGGAAATTTGTACTGCATACTGATGATGTGAATGAGCGAACCGAGTGTTTCTCGCAAAGATAGCCGGAGATGGTATCAAAGAATGTAATTCACCAGCACAATAGCCGTTGTAATAACGATAATACAAAGAAAGAACTGAAACCATCCTTCCATGCTCAAGGGACTGTATGTGAGAAGTTAAGGACGGGTCATTTATAAGCCTAATCGCTCTCTTTTGAATACGATCAACGATATCGAGAGCGTATTGGGGAGCACTAACCCAAAGGTGAGAATTATATTCCAGATGAGGCCGAATTTGGGCCTTATAGAGCAGAAGGAGTTGTCGAGAGGTAAAGTACTGCTTAGATCAGTACAAAAGCCTATTTTACGAGCAGCTGTTTTGGTAGCTGACAGAAGATGGTCAACCCATGAGAGATTTGAAGATACAGTCATACCCAACAGAGTAATAGAGTCTGAAAACTTAAGAACTGAGCTATTCATACTTACAACAGGAAATGATCGATCTTTTTGGCGGACGTAAGGCAACACTGAGTTTTGTTAGCATTAAATTTAACTAGGTTATTGCTTCCCCATTCGAGAATACGTTGAATGTCTTTGTTGATTGAATTTGCCATTTCAGCTTTAATTTCTTGATTTGACATAGAAGGTGGATTATCACTATGAGTAGACTGAGATGAACTACAGTGAAAAGTGCTATCGTGAGCAAAGCAATGGATGGGGTTAGTTGTTGAAGAAATAAGGTCGTTTATGTACAGCAGAAAAGTGTAGGCGCTATAACGGATCCCTGTGGTACGCCCGCGTTAATGCTAACTTCTTTTGAAAAAAGCCATCAACTACGACACGTATTCGTCTTTTATCAAGGAAACTAGAAACCCAGTTGATGAGCGTATCATTTAACCCAAACGAGGTGAGTTTGGCAAGTAAACACTTATGCCAAACTTGGTCAAATGCCTTTGAGATATCTAAAGCGACTACAACTGTTTAACCGGACTGCTCTACTGTATTGTTCCAAACTTGGGTCACATATGAAAGAAGATCGCCTGTTGAACGACTTTGCCTAAACCCATATTGGTGGTCACTAAGGAGTTTATTAGTTTCAAGGAACGTGAGCAGTTGCTGATTGATGGCTTTTTCCATGATTTTAGACAAAATGGAAGTGATGCAATTGGTCTGTAATTTGAGGGATCGGTCTTATCACCTTTTTGGGAATAGGTTGAACATTTGCTAACTTCCATGATGAAGGAATTCCCAGAAGATATAGAGATCGTATATAGCTTAGATAAGACTGGTACTAGTTCGGGGGAACATTTCTTTAAGACAATACCTGGGATACCGTCTGGGCCAGTCGCCTTATTGAGATCAAGCCTACTGATGATCGATTCCAAGAGCTTGTACCGAAAATGGATTGGTTTCATAACGTATGAAGAAGAGTTGACTAGGGGCACATCTTTGCCAGAATCATTGACACACGAGTTTGATGCAAACAAATCCACAAAAACGTTAGCTTTGTCTACAGAATCAGAAACTACCGATCCGTCAATAGATGTCAGGGGGGGAAATGAAGATGTTCGAAAGTTTTTACTAATGCCTTTTGCTAAAGACCAAAATTTACGACTGCCTAAAGGAGATGTAGCTAGTTCATTGCATTTTCGTTGTTCGAACAACTTTTTAGTTTTAGTGATGACACCTTTGCAGATATTTCTAGCACCAACGTATCCTACATGACTGTCAACCGATTTTTTAGATTTCCATTTAATGTAACATTTATTTTTAAAGATATTGCATCAGAACAAGCCTTATTGAACCAGGGTTGGGAACGCAAATGACCTACACGGTACTGTTTTTCGGAATGTACAACTCCATTCCCATGAGGATGACTTCAGATACTGAAAGAGCGATATCCGAAGAAGAGAACGACTTAAAACAATATTCACGCCATGGAACGGTTGCAAAGAAATCCCGTAAATCACTCCATCGAGCTGATTTAAAACACCACAAAGTTCTATCGGTTTTGCGAACAACATTGGAATTAGGTACAGTAGAAATGATTTTTATTAGACAATGGTCGGAAAGACCTAAAGGCGAAAGAACGGAAGTTTTATAAACAAGAGGGTTTGATGTAAGAAAGAGATCTAGAAGATGTGGAGTATGGTTAGGGTTATCAGGGATTCTTGTGGGTTCAGAAATCATTTGTGTGAGATCACATGAAATAGCAAATGTTTCTGCACTATGACCAGCGGGATTTGTAGTAGATGAAAATTGAAGCCAATTAGAGTTATGAACATTGAAATCGCCTACAAATGAGATATCGCAAGATGGAAACTGAGACAGGAGATAGTCAACTTTCATACTAAGGTAATCGAAGAATTCTTGAAAGTTGCTGTCATTAGGAGACCTATAAATGCAACAGTAGAATTTCACAAAATTAGGACCAGAATGTTTAAACCAAATCACGTCAAAATTTATATTTTCTAAGGAAGAAACCCTCTTGCAAGCAATTCTGTCTTTGATGTACGCACATACGCCTCCTTTATATCGAAAGTTAGAGTGAAGATGGTATTGAGGAAATTGCAAGTCGGGTGACTCGGAGCTTTCAGAGGAGACTTGTGTTTCAGATAGAAACAATATATTAGGTTGTAATTGTTCAAGATGTTGGTGAATAGCATTAAGATTAGACCTGATACCGCGGATGTTGCAGTAGTGAATCAAATTGCCCGAATACAAATGACGGAACGGCGAATTAACCGAACGGACAATTCGAAAAGTTCTTGGATATATTCAGATTCCTAAAGGATCTAATAAGGTAGGTTTCACTGGTATTATTCAGCCTTTTAGTGATGCAATTAAATTATTTTCTAAAGAGCAAATTAGTCCTATAATATCTAATTATGTTTTTAATTATTTTTCTCCTGTGTTAAATTTGTTTTTTTTTCTTTAATTTTGTTGCTATGTTTACCTTTTATTAGATCTTTCTTTACGTTTTTTTTTATTTTTTATGTTTTTATGTGTTTCTACTGTAAGCGTGTATACAATTGTAATTGCTGGTTGATCTTCTAATTCTAATTATAAGTACAAAATAAAAGCGATTTTTAGGATAATGCAGCTTGTATAGCCCATTTTCTAAGTAGTTCGTTAACTGTTATGTACCAAGCTAATTACCAACTGAATCACCGATTTTAGGAATAAGGAATAAGAGACACCTTCATCGTTTGTTAAGTACTATCATTAATATCCTATTTTTTATTTCTTGAAATACGGCCTGTCATAACACTTTAAACTAATAACACCTCGTACACCCTTATTAACATTACCTCATTATAAGATTTGATTAGCATACGTAAGTAGAGTTTGGTTATATTTGTTATTGTATAGGCATTTTTGCTAATTTAACTGTAAAACGTATTTTTATCACTGTATGTAAAACTCGACAATAGTGTACACGCTAATTTAAGTGATGTTACTGTTATTATGGTTGTATAATTATAATGATGAGCGTTAGGTGAAATAAAACACAAAGTTCTATAGCCTTACAAAATGAAATCGGTGTTAGTTTCAAATCATATGTGTATTATCAAAATTAGAAATTAAAATCAGCTTATTTGCCCCCGGGTATTTGTCCGTTTTCAGTAATGACTTAGTGCGTTCAACCATTTATATTATATTTATAAATCTGGGATGTAAAATAATGTAGTGATCTGATTTCGAGTTTGGTTATATTTGTTATTGTACCAATTTAGCTGTCGAAGGCTATCTCATAAGATGTTAAATCAATTTTATATTTTTGAATTGTGGTTGGTTTTGGCAAGCTGTAAGTTAAACCAAACTAGTATTTTTGAATTGTAAACTGGTGTTCGCAAGCTGTTAGTTATGATTTGATTGAGATTGATTTGGTTGAGATTGAATTGATTGAGATTGATTTTAGGATGATCGACTGCTTTCCCACGTCGGTGCCCTCACGTTTAGGGAGAGTCCCAGCTCTGAGTGTCGGATATGCTTATCTACAAAGTATATACAGTGGGAGAATCATTACCTGAACGTTATGTTAGCTCAGATTCTTGTTTGATTTGATTGGGATTGATTGATTGCACTGATTTGGTCAATTGCTTTGATTAATGTTGATCTGATTGTATGATTTGATCGAGTGTGATTTGTTGAGCTTAATTTGTTTGATTTGATTGAGATTGATTGATATGCTTCGGCTGATTCGATTAGTCGATTGATTGATTAATTTCTGTCTTTTGACAAGGGGGAAAAGGCCCGAGAACAAGTTCCGACGTCCTATACCTTTCTTAGGAGATAGTATGAGGGTCAAATTTAATTATGACGCATAACTGGTAGAATTAATACAAAATAAACAGGGCCCGAACAGAGGTAGGACCACTGTAAAATAAAAAATAAAATGAGATAGCATGAGGACCCACTTATTAGAACACAATTTCAAATTTACCGCCAAAAGAAAATGGCCGATGGCTTTGATTACGACTCATATCAAAATTTGAAATGAAGGTCAACTTGTTTGCCTTTACGTAATTAGATAATTAGTGGATTTCTCCCTGACGTTATAGATGCAATTAAATAGTGAAAGTTTGTTATTGTTTTATCAACGTTGGAAATGAAGGTCAACTTGTTTGCCTTTACGTAATTAGATCGTTAGGAGGTTTTCCCCCTGACGCTATAGATGTAATTGAATAGTGAAACTTTGTTATTGTTTTACTAAAATTGGAAATGAAGGTTAACCTGTCTGTCATTACGTAACTAATTAGTGGGTTTTTTCCAGGTTCGATAGAGTTAACTGAATGGTGAAAGTGGGCCGAGAGAAAATTTCGAAGGCCTATACCTGTTTTACAAGTTAGTGTTAGGGCCCGCTTATTAGAACACAAATTCAGGTTTCCCGCTAAAACCGTGAATCTTGATTATGTCTCATAATTAAAAGGGTTATCATGATACAATTTAATTATGACTCATAATTAAATTTACCGGAGGAATTTGATTATGACGCCATAATTAAAAACAAAACGATAGAGGACTTTGATTATGACTCATAAGCCGCGGTGGTCACGACAGGAGAGAAGGCCACATAGGGACGAAGACCCAAGAGCCAGTTACGACGCCCTATACATGTTTTACGAGATAGTATGACGTCCCCATACCATTTCAAATTTCTCGCCAAGGGACCCGACAAAGGCGACGAAGACCATAACACAAATTCCTATACTTGGCTTGAGAGATAGTATGAGGGCCCCCCCATACCATTTCAAATTTCCCGCCAAAACAAAATGGCCTAACGCTTTGATTATGACTCACAATTAAAATAATTGGACTTCTACCCACGCCTTCCCTCGGGCGACGATTTAATTATGACTAATAATTAAAAGCAAAATGGCAGAGGACTTTGATTATGGCACATAATTAAAAACAAAATGGTCGCGGAATTGTATTACGATGTCATAATTAAAATTATTGTCAACCCTCTCCTTCTCCCCACAGCACCAGCGTTTTGCCTACCCACCAGGGGATGGGATGGCAAAAAGACCAAAAGAACCCTAATTAGGGAGAAAATTCTATCAAGGAAAATGGCCCCCAAAAATAAGCCGTAATTAAAAACAAAATGGCGGAGGAATTTGATTATGATATAATTAAAAACATAATGGCAGAGGACTTTGATTATGACTCATAATTAAAAACAAAATTGTCTCCTGCGCGCTCATTTGCCTACCTTCCAGGGGCTCAACTGTCCAAAAGGCTCTTAATACAGCCGAAAGGGTCCTAATTAGGGGTGAAAATACCATCAAGGGGTTGAAAATCTCCCCAGAAAAGATTCTGCCCCAACCTCACCCCACTCCTCGCCCCGCTCTGAACCCACCCCACCTCACCTTCCCCCACCTCTGATGACTTCACGTCCCTATAATTCCCTCATTATGCCCAGGTATGATTCAGTCAATTGTCTATTCGGTCAACTGTGTGTTCGGCAAATTTTTTTGATCAATTGTCCGTTCGGTAAAATGTCTCACGTTTTTGTGGTGATTGGAGTTGTAGTGTAGGTACCTCCCCGTATATATATATATATATATATATATATATATATATATATATATATATATATATATATGTATATTGCTCACTATGGGTGATAGTGGGGAACCCATCGCCATCCCAAACTCTTGTTGGTAGAATTTGTCTTCTACATGGAAATATGTAGTTCTAATGCATATTGTCAGAAGTTCCATTATTGTGTTTACCGAAAGTTGCGTGCGTTCGTCTAACGTTTCATCCTTTTCCAGCTTGTCTCTTGTGATAGTTAGTGCCTTATCGGTAGGCACATTTGTGAATAGACTCACAATGTCGAAGTACTGCGTATTCTTGACCATAAACTCGGTTTTTCCCGATAAGGGTGTGATGATACCTAGCAGATAGTGTGCTAATGGGTGGCAAAGTGAATTTCTCGAGCTCACAATTGGACTCAGAGGAATTCCCTGCTTATGAATCTTTGGTAGGCCGTACAGATGCGGAGGTTTGCTGTAGTGTGGGGTAAGTTCAGTTCTCTGGTAGTCGGAGAACTCCGACTTATGTTTCGCCAGCGTCAGGTATATCCGTCTTTCGATTGATGGTGTGGGGTCTTTTGGTATTTGTTTGTACTCGCCCCCGTCTAGTAGTTCTTGGAACTTACTGCTGTAAGTGTCCATATCCATTACCACAGTCGAGTTTCCTTTGTCTGCCGGGAGAATTTTGATCGATGGGTCATTATTAAGGGAAATGACCGCTCTCCTTTCTAGGTTAGAGAGGTTAGGTTTAGTTCGCCTAGATGAATCTAGGACTGATCTAACCTTACTTCTGTATTCCGATTTGATATTACGACACATTTAATTAATGAATTAATGTGGATGATACTTCAACAAATATACAAAAATTCCATTATCTTAAATCAAGCTTAGCGGGTACTGCGGCGGGAGTGATTGCGGCGCTAGGAGTTTCAAACGATAATTACGCAATAGCATGAAATCTCTTAAAGGGCTGCTTTGAAAACAAACGATTAATAATAAAAAATTGCTATATGAGCGTTAAGTAACTCACCTAACGTTACAAAGGATTCGGCACAATCACTTACAGAATTATCAGATACGATAAATAGCCAATTAAGCGCGCTTAAGGTACCAGATTTACCACTTGAGCATTCGAATTATAGAGTTAATTACACTAAGGTTGAATTTTGCAACAATCCAAGAAATTTAATCATGACCTTCTTACACTAAAGGAGATGATCCACAATTTCTCAGTTAACAGTCGATAATCGTATACAAGAAGTTAAAAAATGGTCTTTGATTAAATTGTGTTAGAGAAACTCATCTAGTCGCTAATTGCAAATCCATGTATAATTGTAGGGTCTGCCACAACACAAACGACACTTCACATTTACGGTGTTCAAGGTAAAGCTTATTGCTGTAGTGCATTGCTTAGTGATTCCAAAAATTGGTGGTAAGGTACCCATGCATTCGTTCCGAATTAATACATTATTGATATAAGACGATCGTCACATTTAAGGATTTCAAAAATTCAGCATTCTGATTATGTGCAGGGTGCAGCGACGTAAGCGGCTGTAAATTAGGACCTGTTAATCCGACAATAATGCGGAAAAAATTCTAAATTGTCCCAAAACTCCTTTGCTTAAATAGTTAGAAGGTCTAGACTGTTCTACATAATTTTGGTTAAAGGTTCATTGGCGTACTGGCCATAAGAGCGAGGGAAGCTATTGAATGTGTAATCATTAAAATTGCTGTAAATTCTAAACCAGTTATTCAATGTTAGTAAAATAAAGCTTGTTTGGAAGACAAATGTAGGTATTTTAAATTGCCGTTCCCGTTGTTACACAATAGTTCCTAATTAAAGTGCTAGAGGACGCAACTTCTTATAGTCTTTGTTTTCATTTTACTCCGAAAATTTAAATCACACGGTATGTTTTTGACATCGTATTCGAAAAGTAGATTAAGCTTTTAAGAAAAACGTAAAAACCGCAAGTTGATATCTTTGCTCGTTTAGAGCAAAATGAAGATTTTTTAACACTTTAATTGACAAAGTTTGGTTTTGCTGAGACGAATTGGATTAATGTTGGCCTCATATTAAAGAGATAGTTGTTAATCGAATTAACGACCAACCGTGACTTTTAATGTATATTTCCATCGCTAGGGGGCGTTAAGAATACAGAAATAAGGTTTTTGCGGTGTTTGTTTAAAATCTTATTGCAATGTGTAGGTATTTAATATATCAAAATCAAAAAGTAAATAAAATTTACCATTAAAATGATACAAGAGCTATTCTAATATCGTTGTTAGTTTTAGAGATTTAAAGAAGTAAAAGTTTAATTTTAAACTGGCTCACCTGTAAAGTTCTAATTAAATGAAAAATACGATTTTAACCCAAAAATATTAGGTACTTAATGCCTCGATAAATGTGCAAACTGCCTTCCGTAACATCAAACAGTCTTCCAATCTTGTTCGGGTTGATTGATTGCCCTTTACATGTTTCTCCATGTTTGAAATTATTTTTCCATTTGTCCCATGTAAGATATGTCGCAATCTCTATAAAGGATTCCACACACACGCACACCAACACGCAAACGCACACGCACACGCACACGTACACGCACACGCACACGCACACGCTCACGCACACGCAAACGCACATGCACACGCATGGTGCGCCACACGCAAACACACGCACACACACACACACACAAACACAGATACAGAAACGGACACAGACACAGACACAGACAAGTCACAGGCACAGGCAGGGACAAGGACACAGACAGACACAGATACAAACACAAACACAGATACAGACACAGACACAGATACAGACACAGATACAGACACAGACACAGACACAGACACAGACACAGACACAGACACAGACACAGACACAGACACAGACACAGACACAGACAGACACAGACACAGACACAGGCACAGACACAAACATAGCCACAGACATAGACACAGACACAGACACAAACACGAGACACAGACACAGACACAGACACAGACACAGACACAGACACAGACACAGACACAGACACAGACACAGACACAGACACAGACACAGACACAGACACAGACACAGACACAGACACAGACACAGACACAGACAAAGACACAGACACAGACACAGACACAAACACAGACACAGACACAGACACAGACACAGACACAGACACAGACACAGACACAGACACAAACACGAGACACAGGCACATACACAGACACAGACACAGGCACAGACACAGACACAGACACAGACACAACACAGACACAGACACAGACACAGACACAGACACAGACACAGACACAGACACAGGCACAGACACAGACACAGACACAGACACAGACACAGACACAGACACAGACACAGACACAGACACAGACACAGACACAGACACAGCACAGACACAGACACAGACACAGACACATACACAGACACAGACACAGACACAGACACAGACACAGACACAGACACAGACACAGACACAGACACAGACACAGATACAGACACAAACACAAACACAGACACAGACACAGACACAGACACAGCCGCAGACACAGATAGACACAGATACAGGCACAGACACAGACACAGACACAGATACAGACACAGACACAGACACAGACACAGACACGGACACAGCACACACACACACACACACACACACACACACACACACACACACAGAGACACAGACACAGCCACAGACACAGACACAGACACAGACACAGACACAGACACAGACGACACAGACACAGACACAGACACAGACACAGACACAGACACAGACACAGACACAGACACAGACACAGACACAGACACAGACACAGACACAGACACAGACAGACACAGGAACAGATCCAGATACAGATACAGATACAGATACAGATACAGATACAGATACAGATACAGATACAGATACAGATACAGATACAGATACAGATACAGATACAGATACAGATACAGATACAGATACAGATACAGATACAGATACAGATACAGATACAGATACAGATACAGATACAGATACAGATACAGATACAGATACAGATACAGATACAGATACAGATACAGATACAGATACAGATACAGATACAGATACGATACAGATACAGATACAGATACAGATACAGATACAGATACAGATACAGATACAGATACAGATACACAGAACAGTCAGACAGAGACACAGACACGGACACAGACCAGACACAGACACAGACACAGACACAGACACAGACACAGACACAGACACAGACACAGACACAGACACAGACACAGACACAGACACAGACACAGACAGACACAGACACAGACACAGACACAGACAGAGACACAGCCACAGACACAGCACAGACACAGACACAGACAGACACAGACACAGACACAGGACACAGACACAGACACAGACAGACACAGACACAGACAAAACACAGAGGCACAGACACAGACAGACACAGATACAGACACAGACACAGAACAGACACAACAAAGCAAAGACACAGACAGACACAACAACAGACACAGAACAGACACAGACAGACACAGACCAGACACAGACACAGACACAGACACAGACACAGACACAACAGACAGACACAGACACAGACACAGACACAGACACAGACACAGACACAGACACAGACACAGACACAGACACAGACAGACACAGACAGACAAACAGACACAGACACAGACACAGACACAACAAAGCAAGACACAGACACAGACACAGACAGACACAGACACAGACACAGACACAGACACAGGCACAGACACAGACACATACACAAACACATACGGAGACACAGACGCAGACACAGAAACAGACACAGACACAGACACAGACCAGAACAGACACAGGCACACAGACACAGGCACAGGCAAAGACAAACAAGACAGACACAGACAGACACAGACACAGACAGACACAGACACAGACACAGACACAGACACAGACGGAGACACCGACACGGACACAGACACCGACGCAGACACAGACACAGACACAGACACAGACACAGACACAGACACAGACACAGACCAGGCACAGGCTCAGACCAGGCACAGTCACAGACACAGTCACAGAGACAGACACAGACACAGACACGGACACAGACACAGACACAGACACAGACACAGACACAGACACAGACACAGACACAGACACAGACACAGACACAGACACAGACACAGACAGACACAGGAACAGATCCAGATACAGATACAGATACAGATACAGATACAGATACAGATACAGATACAGATACAGATACAGATACAGATACAGATACAGATACAGATACAGATACAGATACAGATACAGATACAGATACAGATACAGATACAGATACAGATACAGAGATACAGATACAGATACAGATACAGATACAGATACAGATACAGATACAGATACAGATACAGATACAGATACAGATACACATACAGATACAGATACAGATACAGATACAGATACAGATACAGATACAGATACAGATACAGATACAGATACAGACAGACACAGGCGCAGACAGAGACACAGACACGGACACAGACACAGACACAGACACAGACACAGACACAGACACAGGCACAGACAGACACAGACACAGACACAGACACAGACAGACACAGACACAGACACAGACATAGACACAGCCACAGACACAGACACAGACGCACACACAGGCACAGGCACAGACACAGACACAGACACAGACACAGACACAGACACAGACACAGACACAGACACAGACACAAACACAGACACAGGCACAGACACAGACACAGACACAGATACAGATACAGACACAGATACACACAAAGACACAGACACAGACACAGACACAAAGACAGACACAGATACAGACACAGACAGACACTGACACAGACACATACAAAGGCAAAGACACAGACACAGACACAGACACTGACACGGACACAGACACAGACAGACACAGACACAGGCACAGACACAGACACAGACACAGATACAGACACAGACACAGACACAGACACAGACACAGACACAGACACAGACACAGACACAGACACAGACACAGACACAGACACAGACACAGACACAGACACAGACACAGACACAGACACAGGCACAGACACAGGCACAGAGACTGACACCGACAGGCACAGACACAACACGCACAGATATATATATATATATATATATATATATATATATATATATATATATATATATATTATATATATAAAAATTAGGGTTGTTCACGTTATACGACACGGAAGGTTGTGGCTATATATCTTAGTTTTAAGAAAGTTTTATTTTTGAGTGAATACTATCAATCAGAGGTACATTTTAAAATTATAGTCACAATATAGGTTGTCCCAAAACCCGATACATGTCAAAGTTGTTTTTAAAATGGGACACCCTGTATATTCTTATTTTTCGATTTATACGGTCAAAATAAAAGTGAGTTTCATTATGGTTTGCCTCTACTAAACCTAAAGGCTTTTAAGATATATTATATTTTGTGATAATGTAGTAATAATTTCGACACGTTGTTAAAATAGTTAAAATCGGTGTACTTTTATTAAATGTGAGTTTTTCATGAGTACTGTATTATTTAGCTATAGGAAAGTGTAATATCGTTTGATAGAGAATAAAATTCTACAACTGACGTTGTTATAAAATACAGGAGGTTCCATTTGAAATAACCAAATTATTGCAATTTAAATATTGACAATGTAAGGTCAACATTTTGAACACCTTGTATAAGATAATCAATTTTTCACAAATGCAACATGAAACTTATTCAACTAGTTGAACAGTGCCCAAATTTAGTACAGAAGCGCTCATGAAAATTTAACTACAAACGTGTCGAAATTATTACTACATTTTCACAAAATACAATATATCTTAAAAGCCTTTAGGTTTAGTAGAGGTAAACCTTAATGAAAGTCACTTTTACTTTGACCGTATAAATCGAAAGTAAGAATATACAGGGTGTCCCAATTTAGAAAAACAACTTTGACATGTATCGGGTTTTGGGACAACCTGTATATTGTGACTATAATTTTAAATGTACCTCTGATAGATATGTATTCACTCAAAAATAAAACTTTCTTAAAACTAAGATATATAGCCACAATCTTCCGTGCCGTATAACGTGAATAATCCTGTATATATTTATATATATATATATATATATATATATATATATATATATATATATATATATAGACTCTAAGGAAACAAGACGGTAGTCTTATTATCCACTATGCATAGCACATGCAAGATAAATGGAGTGATTTCGAAACCCGAAATAATCGAATTTTGCGTCACTAAAAGGTGTTTGTATGTGTTAGATAAATCATGCCACGGCCTCCTTCTTATTATAAAAGTGGAATCTAGCCAAACGTTCCTACTCAAGGCAACCTGGTAACGATTTTTGAACAGACATGTTGCACCGTGAATAATAGAAAGATTAATTTATTATAAGTTTTGAACGAACAAGTTCAAAGGTAAATATGTAATTAAAATTATTATTAATTTTATTAAATACATAAATAAAAAGTTGAGCTCGTGTAGGATTTGTACCTACGACCTGTACTTTTCTCGAGTACCTCGCTAACCAACTGCGCTATCGAGATTCAAGCCTCAATCGACATAAATTTTGTCTTTAGGTTTGTAAAACTGATGTAAATTCTAAATATGATGAGATTACAATCAAATTACTTATATTAATTGAATGTGAGCCTGCAATATCGCAAGTATTCACGCATACCAAAGCAACTTGACTAATATTAATTTATTAAAGTTTTGTTATGAACGAATAAGGTCAAAGGTAAATATGTTATTAAAAATTATTATTAATTTTATTGAATATATAAATAAAAATTTACGTCGAGTAGGATTTGCAGCTACGACCTGTACTTTGCTAGAGTACCGCGCTAACCAACTGCGCTATCGAGATTTAGGCCCAATCGATGTAAGTTTGCATAGGTACGGGTATTAATTTGATTAATTGAAAATATCCGGCTCGCGAATGATTGACTCTACTCCTATCTGCCCAATACCACCATATATGCATAAAGGAGTTAAGCCTTGGCCCTATTTAATTGTTTTATATCGTATCAGAAATCATGTGTGTATGTATAAACAAAATTAGTCACCGTTAAGTCTGTTTATTCCTTAAAGATATAAAAGTATGTCACTTGATGTTGGTAAATAAAGAAGGTTTGCCTCAGAGCATTTTTATTGTATCTTGCTGTAAGAACACTTTATCGTTACATAAATGCCATAAAATTAGTCATAACTCATAAATAAAATTACCATTAAACTAATAATAAACGTGGTAGCATAACTTAAATGTGTAAACTTATCTTAATTAGCATGGAAGTTCCTTATTTATGGATTAGTTTGTTTACGAAATTTCTTCAGTCGTAATTTTAGCAACAAAGGAAATTTTCAATCTAGATTTGGTATTAGGTTTAGCCCCGTGTAGAAATATCACCATGAACAGAAAATTTTCACCGGACCCTTCGAAATATTTTTAGTTTGTACGTTATAGTGGACTTTTATTGGGTCAGCTGCATGTTCATGTATTATGTTGCGAAGATCAGATCTATGTTTACATTTGTGACAACAATGTAATTACTTAATCATTTGCATAATATTTCTCATAGATATTTAATTTTCTTGAGATGTATTATACCTTGTGAAATTTGTCATTAATATTGCATTCCGGTAATTCTCTGCAAAAGTCATGCAACGCTTAACTTATGATCTATTAACCTTGAGTAAAACAGAGAACCGGAACATTTCAGATTATAAAACAAGATTACAGTTTTTTCCGGAATGACATTAATTTTTGATGTACTTGAGTGATTATCATCAGTATACAATGCATAATTTTGTAGTTGCATTCTCAGTAAAGATTAATAGCCGCTAACCCTAAATATGACTTTCAGTGTAGTGTAATCGTTAGTTTATAAATGGATTTGGCGTGTGTATATTGATGATTTCAAATGGGTTGAAGCAGAGACCAGTGTCACTTTTGGTTTAACTTTACAAGGACGAACATTGACAGATAAATTTCTCATTTACCTCATTAACAATTAAAATTATGCCAGAAAATTAATAATGGAGTTTAGGCACATTGTATCACACTTTACTTACCGGGTGGCCAACTAAGAACGGCCGTCGGGCATATCTCAGGAATGGTTTATAGCACAGGTTCGGGAAAAACATTTTTATAACGAAAGTGGGCTCGAGAAACGCCTGGAAATTATTTTCAGAATTGTAGGTCCACCGCTAGAGGGCGTATTTGACAGCTAAAATTTTAAAAAGCAAAATTTTTCAAAATTTACTTAATTAAGGGGCATATTAAATATTATAATCAGATTCCTCGACAAATTCTGCATATTTTTTATTTGACAGGTTTTAGTCTATCTCTTGAAATAAGGGGGGGAGGGAGTGGGAACCTTGTTACGAAAAAACGCCTTTAATTCAGGTTCTGCTTGACCGATTTTAATAAACTTGATGTTGTTTGAAAGAGCTTTTGTTAAACAATAGAAAATTTGTAGAATTGAAGCAATCTGATTAATAACATAAATGCTAGAGGGCGCTGTTTAATATTTTTTTAATATTGTTTTCTCTCTTTACAATTTTAAATGGAAGTAGACTAAATTATTAATAAAACAGTGAAAACTGCAAGTCGATATCTTTTTCCTATCCTGAGATATCGTAAGAAACAGGTAAATGGCGGGAATTGTTCTTCCAACATCTAGTAGGCTAGTTAGCGTTAACGGAAATTATTAAATTTAGCCTGGGTGAAAAGATCTTACATTGGTCTGCAGTAATTTAAACTGTTATCATACCAATGTTATGGTTGCCGCTAGATTACCTAAATGTAATGCTGTCGCTACTAACAATGAGAACAAATTATAAAATAATAATGTGATAATCTAACAATTAAAACCTTAAATAGGTAACTACGTAATTAGTGTCGCCCTAGATGTTCTAAATGTCGTCCATAATTTTCAATGCATGAAATCAATCGCTGACGGGTGGAGAGAACAGCAGTTTCAATTTCTGCCCTTGAAATACTTCGTATTGTCTGTCGTATTATTTCACTCATGTCAACTCTTGTTGTAGGTCTTTCGGCATAAACGAGATCTTTTATTCGCCCCCACAAATAAAAATCTAAACAGGTTAGGTCTGGAGACCTTGGTGGCCAAATAAATAAACTTCCACGTCCTATCCACCTTTCAGGGCATGATTGATCTAAGAAATTCCGAACATCTCTAGAATAATGTGCCGGGCACCCATCATGTAGCAAGAACATGTCACGACGAATGCCCAAGGGTACGTCTTCTAAAAGAAGTGGCAATTCGTTGCTTAAAAAATCTAAATATCTTCGTCCATAACAGTGTCATTAAAAAAAAAGGCCCAATTATTTCTCCACCTAGAATCCTGCACCACACATTTACAGACCAACGACCCTGATTTTGGACCTCCTGCATCCAGTGGGGATTCGTTTCAGACCAGTAGTGCATATTATGACCATCACTATGAAAAGTAGCCTCATCTGTTCACATAATTCGTGAAAGTATTTCAGGATCGTCGTGTATCATATTTGAGAACCAGTTGCAAAAATTCAACCTGGTATAGAAATCTTGAGCATTCAAACTATGGTTTAGGACCATGTGATATTGGTGCAATCTAAAATAGTATATATTATAAAGTAATCAGATCAATAAAACACATTGAAGCCCTTCGTTGTTAGTAAACGAAAAAGGACTTTTAATGCATTGACTATCGTAACGTTATTACGAATTTTTTTCGCCCGGCCTCTCATTATTTTTTATTATTGGTACCTTTTTACTTTACTTTGCCTCACTTAATTATCATGTTGTTACTTAAAATCTATTCACATTGTTAGTTGCGACAGCATTACATTTAGGTAATCAAGCGGCAACCATAACATTAGTATGGTAACAGTTTAAATTACTGCAGACCAATGTAAGATCTTTTCATCCAGGCTAAATTTAATAATTTCCGTTAACGCGAACTAGCCTACTAGACGTTGGAAGAACAATTCCCGCCATTTACCTGTTTCTTACGATATCTCAGGATAGGAAAAAGATATCGACTTACAGTTTTCACTGTTTTATTACTAATTTAGTCTACTTTGTAAAGGCCCACTTAAATTTTTATGCTTCCATCTAAAATTGTAAAGAGAAAACACAATAATAAAAAATATTAAACAGCGCCCTCTAGCATTAATGTTATTAATCAGATTGCTTCAAATTTACAAATTTTCTATTGTATAACAAAGGCTCTTTCAAACAACATCAAGTTTATTAAAATTGGTGACGCAGAACCTGAATTAAAGGCGTGTTTTCGTAACAAGGTTCCCACTCTCCCTCACCCCTTATATGATGAGATAGACTAAAACTTGTCAAATAAAAAATGTGCAGAATTTGTCTAGAAATCTGATTATAATATTTAATATGCCCCGTAATTGAGTAAATTTTGAAAAATTTTGCTTTTTAAAATTTTAACTGTCAAATACGCCCTCTAGCGGTGGACCTACAATTCTGAAAATAATTTCCTGGCGTTTCTCGAGGCCACTTTTGTTATAAACAGTTTTTTCCCGAACCTGTGCTATAATCCATTCCTGAGATATGGCCGACGGCCGTTCTTAGTTCGCCACCCGGTACATAGCATAAATAATTAATTATTGATTTGCCAATTTTTTCAGAACATTTTTCTTTGTCCTATCCATGGTGTATCAAATCTAATTTAATAGTGAAGGTATATAAATTACCCAAAATTTTAGCAATTCAAACATTTAAAGGTATAAGACAATCAGTTTGTTTCATATCAATAACATAGGTAAAAAATTGCAAGTAAAAAAATTTAGAATATCCGAGTTCTGATATGGATGCGAACAAGATATAAAATTTTCTAAAGTAATCTATAGCACTTATACACGAAAGTAATTAATTAAACTTATACCCTCAATTATATAGGGCAATAGGTTAGAGGCAAGATTGCAATGCAATGTTTCTAATTTCACTTGAACCATAACTAACTAGCTTTAACCTATATTTTATAATAATCGGATCGAAAATGAAATACAACTGAAACCTTTTGTTAACAAAAGCACTTCAATCAGGCTAGAATAAAGAGTACAATGTATCAAAAAGTTCAGAAAGCAAAAATATGTCAGACGGGATGGAATACCAAATAACTTATTGCGGAAAGTCAAAAATAGGAGTAGACTATATTTTTTGTAGTGATATCCAAATTTTTCAAAATTGGACGATGTTTGCCAAGAGAAATTGTGACATGTTGTCTACTTAAGTAACTTTCTTGTTGACAAAACATAATACAAAAGGTTATTAGTAAAATCACAAATTAGCAAATTTTAAGGTGCTATGCTCACCTTTATAATGTTCTCGCGGGAAAAATAAAAATCGTAATATTGTCGACTCGTATTTCAGGTGCGCACGCACATTAAGTATATGGATTTAGGTTTCACTGTGAAGGTTTTTGCGATTATTAGGCCTATTTCGCGCTATTTTGTGTCATATTGTATAAGTAACACTTTGCAGTCGTAGAGAGAGTTATGTGTACACGAATTTTTCTAACGTGTATTTTTAAAATATTATGCCACTGAATGTTTTTGACGTACCGTAAGGGTCATTATAGATGACATTTGAAGATGCAATAAAAATATTTGACCGTTTAAAGAATTATATTGTAGGAAGCGGACTGAGAAAGTTTTATTATTGTAATAAAAGTAGAAAATTGCAATTGTTACCGCGAAAGAAAAGATAATTTATGAGTTTTAATATCTTGTCAATAAGTCGTAATTTGATAATGTTTTTCGGGATGTTTTATTTTATGTATTTGGCTCTTAGCTATTAAGGACAGAACTTTTAATTCACTGCATGTGTATGTAATTTACATTCCTCCTAAAGTTGATGCGATAGATTTTTTCAATTTTTCTGAAAGACTGGATCAATTTTTAGCTAATAATGAACGTACCGTAATAATTGGTGATTTTAATGTGCCTCATTTTACAGGTAATACTAATCAGAAAAGGCGTATCGTTAACAAATTTCTACAGTTCACTAGTCTAAATAAACTAAACAATATCATCCCACGTTGTCTAAAGGCTATAAATGTAAAGATCGTACAAAGTTATACTTTAGCACTAATCGTAACAGTGTTAGTTATAATTTTTGTGCATCTAATCTTATGGAGTTCTACAATGCACTGGAGTATGTCAACTGGGACTTTATAGACACATTTCTACCAGATGTTTGATCAATTTATTCCTACTCATCGAATTACGAAAGGCAATTAACCGCAGTGGTTTAGTCCAGAAGCTATAAAAGGTATTAGATATAAAACATTGAAAAGGTTTCAAATATCGAAACTAAACAGTGACTTACATGTCTATAGTAAGGAACGAGCTCAAGTAAAATATTTAATTAGAGCTGCACATCGCAACTATTTGCACGAGATAAAGACATGTACTTTGTATCATACCAAATGGTTTTGTAGCTAAAATATCGACCACTACTAACTTGGCAATGTGTACTGAGATGTTGGCAGAGCCACTAGACAAAAACAAGCAAATGGACATCATTTACAAGGATATTGAGAAAGTATTTGATCCATGTTTTTGGAGAAACTTAAAAATTATGAATTTAGTGCTTCATTATTCATCTCCGTTCCAGACCACAATACATGTCGTACTATGGGTTTATATCTGAACCTTACGTAGCTACCTCGGGTGTGATCCATGTTTTAACTTAGGCCGCTCCTGTTTGTCGTATATATTTTTGACGTTATCGAAACAGACTCATCGCTTTATGCTGATGACTTAAAAGTTTACTT
Source organism: Vesta saturnalis (assembly GCA_036346205.1). Taxonomy (NCBI): domain Eukaryota; kingdom Metazoa; phylum Arthropoda; class Insecta; order Coleoptera; family Lampyridae; genus Vesta; species Vesta saturnalis. The sequence continues at coordinate 3,832,238 of JARFJB010000317.1, read as the reverse complement.
ACCCATTGAATTATTGACTGATTGTCATAACCTACAGAAATGTAAAATGCAATTGAAGAATGGTGTTTGGAAAACTATTTCTCACCTAATGTGCTTTTCTTCACACGTAAAACCAAATACACCTTATACGAATATGTTATAGATTCAAGAATTGTAACTCGTTTTAATTTAATTAAAGATTTAAGAGTTATTTTTGGTAACACATTGACTTTTTCTTTTCATGTCGAGAATATTGTCAGTACGTCCTTAAAAATGCTTGGATTTTTAATAAAAAGTGTTATTGAAACTGTGTCCTTGACCCGATTTCGAGTTATCGGGAACTCTACCTTCCTTCAAAATGGAAGTCATCACCCGAAAAACTTCGTCGGCATTCTTCGACTTTAGAGGGCATATCCATAGATATTTAGAATAGTAATCGATCACTTATGATTGCGGTTCTATTTAGCATACGGCTAAATCCGACTACCAGGGATCATCCCGATATTTAACGATGGTTCGTTTCCTATAAAATGCTTCCGTGCGGGCTTATGTAATTCTTCGACAACCGCCAGCTTATACACATTACTGCAAATGCAAGTTATTTTCTATATTACAAGTATCCCTACCAAGGATACAATTAATTGTATATATCGCCATATATACAATTAATTTTTTCTCAAGTTTCTGATCCCGCTCAACCAATGACCTTGCAATCGATAAATCAATATCACTCTTTATTTTAATCTCTAGAACTACTTTACGCTTATCAATATACATTTTGGTGGCTACATCCGCATCTAGGCTTAGATCGATAACGTTGAAGACCCTTTCACCTTGCGCATCGTAATTACCGTCCCCAGTTTATTCTAACTACGCCTTATCTACGTACCTCCTAGTTGCAGCATCATCTTCTAGAATGGGTTCAAAGACATTACATTCTTTTACCTTGCATATCGTAATTATCATCCCAGGTTAACTTGATGTTTGCAGTTGCATGTTTTAAATGCGATAACGAATGCCTGCCAAACTGATCGACTTTATTATTATGCAATTATACCTTCTTCTCGGAGCTCACCTTCAATACTAATGATTCCATTATCATGTCTAGAGTAATGTGCTGCTTTCGATGCCTGCACCAGACTTAGTCTTTTAATAAGTTCGCGAGGGGTATTCCAGTATACATACTCCTTTGCTCTATTCGATAACTTCTTGATTATGCCATGACCGAAACGTTTCGTGCTGATTATCGGCGTAATAATCTTCCGGGATTTAGACAACTTGGTACCCATAAATTGCTCCGTGAGTGTCGTGATTCTTCCTATATGCGTTAGTTTTAGCCATAGCATCGACATATATGTGACGTCTCTCAGCTTGTGCTTTTTCGGCTCTTTCAATATACGCAGCTCGTATAGTCCGGGTGTGCCTTCATATTCGCCACCTTTTATAATTAAATTAGGTCCTTTTATTTCCACCAGAGAATCTCCGATAGCCCATTTATCTAAGCTTGCATCATAACGAAGTCCGTATATATTATTAACTTGTTCCTAGTTACCGTGGATAAGCAATTCTAGATAGTAGGGAGGTAAGAGATGATATTGCTTTAAGAATGAATCGTCAGCAATGCCGGCGCCATCGGCTAATCGATGTTGATTCCACGCCTGTTTCAACGTGTAACGTGTTAATTTAGCATCGGAATTTTAAGACGAGTTGAGATTTTTATAAATGTTGTTAGACAACACACCTTACCGCGGTTTCAATTTTTTAGAATTTTGGCAACAGTCTTTTCTAGTTAATTTAAGAAAAATGCCGTGTCGAATTTTCTCATTTTTTAAAAAGAACCATGTGACATTTCTTCCTGGTTTCTTCTGTGACTGAAGTACGCCACTTTTGAGCAAACACGAAAAATGCGTTGCTTGGAAATTCATATGGCAGATATATTTTCTTGTAACTGCTATGAAATGTTTACTTAATAGAATGTTATAAACTGTGATTACTGGTTTTACCTCCTCTGCCTATTATAGAAGTATACTAATTACAGTTAGTTTCGTTTTTACGGATTTAAAGTTTCCTAACAAATGTTATAGTCAGATCAAGAGGTAAGCGAAACCACCTTCTTTCTTACTTTTATACTGATCACCTCTATTTTAACATTTAAATCAATAAAATGCATGTTTACAGTTTCAAATAAATTAAAATACACATTTGAAATTTTGTATGCGACTCGTATCTAAACTAAGAGTTTCTCTAGGTTTTTTCTTGCTATTGGTTACTATCGTCCTTCTTCGTTATTCAAGAGATTGCTGTGACCGATTCCACCACCATGCGACGATCTTCCGAAGTATGACGTAACGTGCAAGTGGTCTCCGATAGCTAGGTCGAAAATACTTAATGGTTACGACGTTATATCGGACCCTTCCCTTACTACAAACAAATAGATTTATATATAGTAGAAGATTCAGTTAAGTAATTATACACAAGCAACATCCTGGTGAGTTTCTTTTACTCGCTTTTCCTTCATGACGAAGATCTCGCTATATAGACAATTTCTGTAGTTAATCTGCAGAGTATTTTAAGAGAAGCTCGTCACTATAACAAATTACAGTATAACACTGTTTTTTTAAATTTTGTGTTCGACAACTTCCTTTTTTTTGAATTTTTAATAGTATTACGCCTAATGAGGTTATGTGCCTGTAACGATAAAGATTATATACGCTTTAGTGGAAATATTATGATATTTTTCTTACACAAGTAATTCCTTGCGAATATATCGCAAATACTAGCTGCAATATTTTGGCTACTTTCATGTACCTACTGCTTTATAGTGATCAGCTGTTTGTAAATTGGGACGTCGCCACTTACTAAACTGGACTGTTATTATACAAAGTGTTTTACGAGTTATGTTAATATTTGTGCTTATATGAACTAGACTGCTTGCTTATATATAGGGTTACCCATATTTAAATTTTATACATTTTCTCGCTAAATGGTTACTGCATATTGTGCTTTACTTCGTAGTATATATACTTACGCTATAAATTTGGTTGTTTTTTTTGCTTCTAACTGTTTCGCCCCTCAGCCACATTGTGATACATATTTACTTTAAATTTTTTGGTAATTGTAATAATTCTACATTACGCTTTTGCTAATAATAATAATAATAGATTTATTTATCGTCCAACAGATATAACAGATCATAAATAAATAAATTTGCCTACGTCTGCGTCAGCGTCTGCGTCAGCGTCAGCGTCTGCGTCTGCGCCTGCGTCTGCGTCTGCGTCTGCGTCTGCGTCTGCGTCTGCGTCTGCGTCTGCGTCTGCGTCTGCGTCTGCGTCTGCGCCTGCGCCTGCGTCTGCGTCTGCGTCTGCGTCTGCGTCTGCGTCTGCGTCTGCGTCTGCGTCTGCGTCTGCGTCTGCGTCTGCGTCTGCGTCTGCGTCTGCGTCTGCGTCTGCGTCTGCGTCTGCGTCTGCGTCTTCGTCTGCGTCTGCGTCTGCGTCTGTGTCTGTGTCTGCGTATGTGTTTTATTTTTTTATTATTTATGTTTGTTTACAATTAAATCAAGTTGTGTTAAACTATCAGTAGTTGTCTTCTTTATTCCTACGGACTAGGATTACTATTCCTAGCCAGACATACTACCTCTCTGGACGTTGTCCAACTTTTTTTAACTCTAGTGTATCTCTTACTGTGTCGTAGCCCTTTTCTTGGTCAAAGGGCGATATAAAAATTAATCAAGTGGTGCCCTTTTAACCTTCCTATAGCTCTGCAAAAGCCACACGTCCACGCATCCAAGCGTCTAACCGATCGACTGATGATGTAGCAATAAAATCCGCTTCGGCATCTACCGTAACCAAAGTCTTTTACAACGCACACGAAATTATATTTAGTCTGTCAACATTGAGAGCACATTGGTTTGAATCGATCGAAGACCATATCGATAACTACATGCTCATCATATACATCCTTCAAATTTATGCAATCATGTTTACACAGCACAACCATATTCACATTATCACGAATCAATTGCTTAGGAATCTTCGAATAGGTTTGACAGAGAAAGAAGTAGTCCACACCCGAGTGCCGGCCTCTACTGAAATAATCGCGAATTATATCTTGATTAACGCACGAGATGTCGAAGATCATTATAGAGTTCTTAGCGATCCCTTCGGACATGGGTACATCCGCCTTGTTGTTGAACGTACTATATCTAATACCTCTTATCGGTTTAAATACATGCTTTAAGTATTTTACTTGGGCTGCTCGAGCGCCTTGGAGTAAACGTATACGTTTTCAAATTTTAATTCGTGCGGTGCCTCCAATCAGTTGGCATACAGCTGAGGAGACGAGTATTAAACACCTTAATAAATCAATTACCTGTTGAACTGCATATTCCGTGTTATCGATATTGCAGACCGGGAACCAAGCTACAGAAACATTTAGCTCGCGGCAATCCCGGTATAAATGCTCTAGACAAAGCTTGCAAACACCTACAATAATTCTAACGGTATAACAAGTCATCATCAAGCAGATAGGGTGCTTCCAGATTAAGCTTGCAATTGTTTAACGCTCGAAGAATTCAAGTTTTTGTAAAAAAGCAGCTGCTTTTGCCGACGCGAACTCCATGAAGGTTAAAACCACATTGGCTATGGGCGCAAAGGACGAAGAACTGCTCCTTTATAGTAGGAGTTTTACAACCTATTCGAAAATCTGTCAGAGGTCTGCTTAAAGATGGAAATCTGAAGAAACTCATTGATGTCAGCCTATCGGCTGCTAAGAAGGCCGTTAAAATTCTCGGTGGAAAGAAGAAGGTGCAAATGCCTAAAACCATTCCGATACCTAAAACTGTTGGCTTCCTTCCATTCCTAATACCTCTACTCGCTATTCCCTCAGCTGCAAGTGCTCTTGCTGGTGGCCACGTCATAACGAAAAATGGAGGCGCTGGCTGTAAGGAGAAGCAGAGGACTTTATTTGAAGCCTCATAAGAAGGGGTGTGCTTTATACTTGAAGCCGTATCCAAAACACTCATAAACTTACCACGGAGAGCATTAAACGATTCCGATCTAAATAAGTATACTAAAGGTGTACCATTCTTTAGAGGTATGTTTATGCGCGATGCCTCACCCCATAAACCACATCTTAATCAATGTGCTATCGTGAACCTTGACGACAGCAGAGGGAGAGGTACTCATTGGCTTTCAAGGAACGCAAGCTATCTACTACTATAACTTTAGAGACTTAGCACCACCGCTTGAAATAATTAGATATTTAAGAGGTTGTAAACTTACATATAATTATGATAAGGAACAGAATTATAATACATTTATATGCGGACATTTGTATTTAGGTTCTCTATATATTATTATTATTTCTAGAATTTACATCAGTTCTACATACGTAAAGTAAAAATTTACATCGATTGGGTTTGTATCTCGATAGCTCAGTTGGTTAGAGCGGTACTCTAGATACACACGGCCACACTATTTAAGATATTATGCATCTACGGTGTCTCGTTAGCCTAAAAAATAAAGTACAGGTCGTAAGTTCAAATCCTACTCCAGGTAATTTCTTATTTATGTATTTAATCAAATTATTAATAATTTTTAGCTTGTGATATTATTTATTTGTCGCCATGTCCCAAACGTTCACACTGACATGTGCGGGAAACGTGCTCAGTGTAACGTACTTTCCACCAATCGAACTTTATCCTAATTACCAGTAGGATTGGTGGGATCCTACGGCTGCAATTCCATACGAAATATTCATGAGGGCAACAACAAGTTTTACTATATTACACAATCTAGCGAGCATAAAGAGTTTACGATTCCAAGTGGTATGAAATTGTGGAGATTAACAGATTTGTGCAGCATAAAATTAACCCGCATAACACGTTAGACTATATTTTAAGAGCAAATAATAATACACTAAAATTCTAAGTTAAATCTATACATCACGTGGACTTTAGACATTCGGATCTTATTAGGCCCATGCTCGGCTTCTCTCCTAACGTGTACAGGGTAGGCCACATCTATGAATCTGATATGGATGCTCAGATAATTAATGCTAAAAATATACATGTGGAGTGCAATTTAACTGAAGGCGCATACAGGAACAATGAACAATCACCCACATCTTCAAGTTTGACGTACATGTTGAAACAGGTTATAAATTAATCAAGGAACCGTCCACAGTCATTTATTTACCTATATTTACATGACCTATAGATAACATCACTTTGAAATTGGTTGATCAAAAGGGGCGATTAATACACTTCGGTAACGAGAAAGTAACTATTAGACTAGAGCTGAAGATGTATGAGTCTTAAGATTTTCGGCAGTAGGTCTCTATCTGCAGACTAGAGCACATCGTTAACCGAAGACGATGTTCAGTTGTTCCAATATCTCGGACAATAAATTGCTAAGACAATATGGAAGAAACATTGAAAAGTTTATTCACCTCGGTCAGGTACGCGGATATGATCGCGGGATGTGATCCGTACACTACAAACGCATACAACAACTCCGATGAGATTAATCTGGTCATTAAAAATCTGATCTCATTACGGCCATTTAAGATAGTGTTATATATTTGGAAGATACTCTGACCTCTAAGGAAGCAAACAAACAGTATAACCTTACGAATAACGCTGCCTTCTTCCTCTTCGATGAGATTCTATTCACGTTAGGCGATCAGGTGGTTGAAACTGTACGTTTACCTGGCATTAACAGCACCATTAAAGGATTTTGCTCATAAACTACGGATCAAAGCACACGTTTATCGCATGCAAGATGGAGTCGTAAAACAAGTATGTTGGTACTTACGAAGAATACTTAAACTTTCGAAATCAATATTATGGTTAACCAAAAGGTTCTATGCATAGTTACGAACAATTTAAGAGTCAGCCAATGTCTGTAATTAACTGTACTCGACAAAACGAGAGTATTCATAACGTAGTTATTGATTTAAAACTAGAAGTTGACGCATCTTCGGCCTTTGCCGCCGATACATCGGCATATTGTGTTATTTTGCATGACGTATTAACTGATTATGAATTATTTACGAGCATTGTACGTAAAATATAGTATGTTATTTTATCAATAAAGGTTAAATTTGAATAAACGTCTAATGCGTTTAAAGTTTGTGCAAAATATTCAAATTTAAAATTTAAATACAATCAATTACGATATATTAACATCATTTCAACTATATAATCATTCTAGACTAAGCGGAGGTAAACCATGCAAATTTTTGTTTGATGGACCCGGTGGTATCCTAGGACATTGAGACTTTCCGAAAAGGATCAAAGTATAGTTCAAATACATATGGACCGGGATTAGCGATGGTATCTTCTAGACTCGCGGAACTACATGAGACTGGTTATGCTTTAGGTTTACAACATACGCATGATGGAAATTCTACCATGTTTGCATATCATGAGAAGCATTTTCGTGATTTAGCATGGGATGACATTATGGGGATCCATTCATTATACCCCACTATGGCTACTACATCTACTTTAGCTGAAATTACTACTACCCCTGCTAAGACAACGCCCTACTTTACCTGCTAAATCTCCCAACTCGTGCAATTTCGATATTGAACCCTATTTGATCCTAAACAAGCGATTGTAAATGTTCTGCGTGTTGGGTTTAGAAGTCTGCTTTAAATAGTACTTATATGGAGCCCGCTAAGAACTTGTTCGAATGGCTCCCTTTCCTTCAAGAAATTTGAAGCATTTTGATGCAATGTATTGTAGTGTAATTTGAACTTATTTGCAAGAATCCAAATTGAAGAACAAAATAATTGCATAGTTATTTATCTTGACTTTACTGACAATAATGTTATTATTACTGAATTTAGTTTCTTGCCTTACATGAACTTTCCTGACAATAATTAAAAGATGAGAATTTATTTGCAAGTCTGGTATTTACTTACTAATAAACCTCAAATCTGATCAAACGAAGTGGCCGTCTAGTGGTAGGTATGCTGTGCTATTTGAATTATATAGGCAGTATGAGGTAAGTGTTGCATCATGTGAGGCAGGTAAAAAAAATGAAACTACTCAAATTAAAATTAACGAGCTTTGCACAATGTTGGTTCAGCCCGTTAATATACTATTGTGGGAAAGAACCACCAATAAAACCCACTTTATTCATAAATAAGCAATTGCACAAGTACATGGATAAATCGAATAATACAAAAAAATACAATGAAAGGGTTAAATATATAACAAAACACCATTAAATCAGGTTAAAGTGCCTACAAAATTATAACATTAAGAGAAAAATAAATAAAAAGCACTTTAGTTACACATAAACACCATAATAAACCATGTGGCCCTTTAAAACCAATCATGCCGGTAAGGTAAATAAGCACATAAAACAATAAAGCAAATTACGGTACATATAAAATACAACAACAGTAAAACTGTACATGTGATAATAAGGTAAAGGCAAGGACAAAAGAAAATAGACAAGGAATTTACACCTACGCAATTATTTAGTGACTACTAAAGCCTAAAATACACAAGTATAGTTACAAAAAATGACATATAAAAAGAAATTAGTTCGCAGGCAAACAATTCTACTTAACAAACTGACACAAAAACTCATTAAAACAAAGCCTTACAAGGGTAAATTATAAATACATCATAACATGGTGACCAATTTACAAGTTTTCGTGCGTTCGAAAAATACCACGCCCCTTTCTCACGTTACACATTCATCTATACAACAATAAAGGCAATGAAAATAAAATTCGAGGTGTTTAATGGTTATATGGACCCGAGAGTGTGTACTCACTTGGCTTTGGCTTTTACAATTAATATCAAAGCGGTATTATGTACCCGTTCACCAGCCCACCTTTACACAAATGTGAATATAAACAACAAGCAACAATGCTAATTCATACAAATACAAGAGTGAAGGAGCCCTGTACTGTCTTTTATTTTAACAGATTTCAGCTTAATGAGCCCGCGTACGAATAAGATACCTTTGCAAGGCAATGTAGAATTATTTGCGACCAGCCTTAATTTATATAAAAATACCTAGGTACTTACACTTGAATTATTCCTTTATTGATCACAGACACAAATCGTGAACATACGCGGTTTAGCTTCAAAAAGGGCGACTGTTATTTATAGATTAATATTTGAAAAACACATTACAACTAACCCCCGAAGGAAAAGACAAATTAGTGTTGACTAATTCAAACGAAAACGTACACTAACGAAATATTTTGAAGATAAACTGTTTACAATGGGAATTTATAATTAAAAGAAATCAAAGCATCCGACTCAATCAAAATTTCAACATATGGTTCTTTCCCTTCTGGTTTCCACCAACCAAGTCTACTCCCGAAAATCAACCCCCGTCTTTAAAAAGCGACAAAAACATTAATTTACGTTGGAACAGTTTCATATTAATTATTGCACGACATCTTCATTTTAAAAATATGCATTCGTCCGTAACAAACCCTACATTTAGGTCTCGAGTTTCCAAGTACCAAGCAAAGACGTCTTTAATTTCAGTGTGTACCACTAGTAATTAATTATTAACTAGTGACATTTTACATCAAGAGTACGCGTATAGAAATTTTCAACAATTCGTCACGCTAGTTTCGGCAGAACACCTGTTTCTCTGCCCTAATATGTTTCCTTTTTCTCTTCAACCTTTACTCAAATATTAATTACAAACATTCCCGCATTTCTTACATAAAAAATACATTAAATAAAATATCCCGAAAACATTAGCAAATTACGACGTATCATCACGATATTAAAAACTCACTAATTATCTTTTGTATCGCAGTAACAATGGCGATTTGACAAACGTTTATTACAAAGATAAAATTTTCGCGGTCCGCTACCTACAATATGAGAACCGTAACACTGATATCGTCTTCTCTAGCGGTGGATATATTTATCATGTACAATTTTCTAGTTCACAACCAACATCTATCTTCTATCCCCACCAATAGCCATGTTCATGTCGCCGTAAACACTTATAGCAGGGCGCAAGCTAATTATTTATAAAAAAAACCAGATAATTGAATATGTTGAATGTCTTCGTCAACCAAGAGTACATTTGGTGCACACAGATACGTTTCTAAATCTACCACCTAAAATAACATTATTCAGATATATTAACGGAAATCTATTCTTTATCGGTAGGAATAAATTTTATGAATATGGGTTTATGGGCGGTGTGATGCAATCGGGGAAACTTGATCTTTCCATGTTTAATATTCATTGTGCAAATAAAGGTTTATTAGAGCAACTATACGATGTGTTAGCAAAACTTATGAAACTGGATAAAGTTGTATAGTGAATTACGTTATCATTAATAATGCTGTTTTACGTAATATGAGTTTTATTTTTTACATCCTTTACAAATTTTTGCGGGCAAATGTGCACAATCTCAGTTAAAAATGAATAATACTTTATATTATAATTATGACCTGTTATTGCTGAAAGTAATCTAACGGTTTGCCTCTAGATAATATACTTTCTTTCTTCATCACTCAGAACTTCATATATATATATATATATATATATATATATATATATATATATATATATATATATCGTTCCTACTTCATTTGTAAAATCTTCATAAATCGAATAATTGCTACAATCAGTCATATAATTCAGCTTCTGATTTATCACACACATACACACACACGCACACACACACACACACACACACACACACACACACACACACACACAGACACAGACACAGACACAGACACAGACACAGACACAGACACAGACACAGACACAGACACAGACACAGACACAGACACAGACACAGACACAGACACAGACACAGACACAGACACAGACACAGACAGACAAAGACAAAGACACAGACACAGACACAGACACAGACACAGACACAGACACAGACACAGACACAGACACAGACACAGACACAGACACAGACACAGACACAGACACAGACACAGACACACAGACACACAGACACAGACACAGACACAGACACAGACACACAGACACACAGACACAGACACAGACACAGACACAGACACAGACACAGACACAGACACAGACACAGACACAGACACAGACACAGACACAGACACAGACACAGACACAGACACAGACACAGACACAGACACAGACACAGACACAGACACAGACACAGACACAGACACAGACACAGACACAGACACAGACACAGACACAGACACAGACACAGACACAGACACAGACACAGACACAGACACAGACACAGACACAGACACAGACACAGACACAGACAGACAGACATAGACACAGACACAGACACAGACACAGACACAGACACAGTACACAGACACAGACACATGACACAGACACATTGACACAGTTATCACAGACACACAGATTTCACACGACACAGACACAGACACAGACACAGACACTAGACACAGACTACAGACACAGACACAGACACAGACACAGACACAGACACAGACACAGACACAGACACAGACACAGACACAGACACAGACACTAGACACAGACACAGACACAGACACAGTACACAGACACAGACACAGACACAGACACAGATCACAGACACAGACACAGACATCAGACACAAGACACAGACACAGACACAGACACAGACACAGACACAGACTTAGCAGACACAGACACAGACACAGTACACAGCAAGACACAGACAGCAGACACAGACTACAAGACACAGACACAGACACAAGACACAGACACAGTACACAGACACAGACAGTACAGACACAGACAGACTCAGACACAGTACACAGACACAGACACAGACACAGACACAGACACAGACACAGACACAGACACAGACACAGTATCACAGACACAGACACAGACACACAGAACTAGACTTCAGTTACACACAGCAAACTACAGTTAATAGACAATATACGATTTAGAAAACATATAAAGACTATAACAGTCTATAGTAAATACTTCATACATCAGATAATTGTTTACGAATCAGTTTATTTTACAGCTTACAATTTCGACACAATCACAACACAGTACAAAACACACTACACAACACAGACACGACGACACAGACACAACAGCCAGAAAACTTCTTCTCAACCAGAACTCATAAAAAAAAAAAAAAAAAAAAAACGTCCACTCATTGAAAACTCAAAACGAAAATCACAACAGCAAAATCAGTCGATTACACACACAACACAACACGCACACACACACACAACACACACACACACACACACACACACACACACAGACACAGACACAGACACAGACACAGACACAGACACAGACACAGACACAGACACAGACACAGACACAGACACAGACACAGACAAGACAAACAACACAGACACAGACACAGACACAGACACAGACACAGACACAGACACAGACACAGACACAGACCAGACACAGACACAGACACAGACACAGACACAGACACAGACTCAGACACAGACACAGACACAGACACAGACACAGACACAGACACAGACACAGACACAGACACAGACACAGACACAGACTCAGACACAGACACAGACAGACACAGACACAGACACAGACACAGTCACAGACACAGACACAGACACAGACACAGACACAGACACAGACACAGACACAGACACAGACACAGACACAGACAGACACAGACACAGACACAGACACAGACACAGACACAGACACAGACACAGACACAGACACAGACAGAGACACAGCACACACACAGACACAGACACAGACACAGACACAGACACAGACACAGACACGACACAGACACAGACACAGACACAGACACAGACACAGACACAGACACAGACACAGACACAGACAACAAGACAAGACACAGACACAGACACAGACACAGACACAGACACAGACACAGACACAGACACAGACACAGACACAGACACAGACAGACACAGACACACACACAGACACACACACACACACAGACACAGACACAGACACACAGACACAGACAAGACACAGACACAGACACAGAACACAGACACAGACACACAGACACAGACACAGACACAGACACAGACACAGACAGACACAGACACAGACACAGACACAGACACAGACACAGACACAGACACAGACACAGACACAGACAGACACAGACACAGACACAGACACAGACACAGACACAGACACAGACACAGACACAGACACAGACACAGACACAGACACAGACACAGACACAGACACAGACACAGACACAGACACAGACACAGACACAGACACAGACACAGACAACAGACAAAGACACAGAGACAGAGACAGACAGAGACACAGACACAGACACAGACACAGACACAGACACAGACACAGACACAGACACAGACACAGACACAGACACAGACACAGACACAGACACAGACACAGACACAGACACAGACACAGACACAGACACAGACACAGACACAGACACAGACACAGACACAGACACAGACAGACAAAGACACAGACACAGACACAGACACAGACACAGACACAGACACAGACACAGACACAGACACAGACACAGACACAGACACAGACACAGACACACAGACACAGACACAGACACAGACACAGACACAGACACAGACACAGACACAGACACAGACACAGACACAGACACAGACACAGACACAGACACAGACACAGACACAGACACAGACACAGACACAGACACAGACACAGACACAGACACAGACACAGACACAGACACAGACACAGACACAGACACAGACACAGACACAGACACAGACACAGACACAGACACAGACACAGACACAGACACAGACACAGACACAGACACAGACACAGACACAGACACAGACACAGACACAGACACAGACACAGACACAGACACAGACACAGACACAGACACAGACACAGACACAGACACAGACACAGACACAGACACAGACACAGACACAGACACAGACACAGACACAGACACAGACACAGACACAGACACAGACACAGACACAGACACAGACACAGACACAGACACAGACACAGACACAGACACAGACACAGACACACACACACACACACACACAGACACACACACACACACACACACACACAGCCGGAAAGGATAGGTTAATTGTCTGTTCAGATAATACTGGCCTGCTTCCTTTACTTATTCTGATTCATTTATCTTCGTCGGTACAAATTCAATATTTATACCATAAGTTTTAGACGGCTTTCCCAGATTCGATAGCTTTTTGAGTTTGACGTATTAGATGCTAAGTTTTAACATTCGAGATTTCGCTCCGTTCCTCCATATCAATATGCGGACAACATATGTAGCTAAATGATGTCCAAAATAATTACTATAGGTTTAAAGTCATTATTCTTTAATGAACTTCCGACTTCAAATAGAGTGGAGCTGCCTATAAATAGCGACCACGTTAGTAATAAACGTTCTACAACAGGTTTTAATAAGACGTCTTTACCGGAAAACTTATTACCTTTAGACGCTTCAGATATATCAGTCCATGAATAATTAGCTTTATCATCGACATCCCATATATCTCCTATATCAGATACACATTATTATTATTATGGTATCCGTTAAACACTCACCTTGTTTAGCATCCACATTGTCCGGGTGATTTCAATTAACTAATTATTGAACTATATCGTCACCCTGTTTATGGGTTAAATCAAGGTATGACGTCATAGCAATGAGTATGAAGCTTAGTTGCATCCCCAAACCATCATACATTCGTTTACTACCTGTGATGGTGATAAGAAGTGCCTATAATAGCGGATAACATCGAGTAATTATGTAAATAAGTTTCTCATTTACTCATTATTATTTTTTAGATGGATCGTATAATCTTAGAGTTTGAAGCGATGATTGACAATACTCAACGCATAATAAGATATGTATTAATTGTTACAATTAAGCGTTGAAAATATGCTTGCAATATGAAATAAGTTGGGTCATCACTTTTTTAATTAAGACAATGTATGTTTTATTTTACCTGCACAGTTTTATATTAACTCCTATATGTTGCATTTTTTAGGAAGAGGTAAACAACTTCAGACATTGCAAACATTCTATTACTAAAATTTTTATGTACAATATATGAATAAAAATTTAATTCATGTACTAATGGAATATAATGCGATGATGATGGTGATAACAATTTTTTTGGTTTCACCAATACCGATACTACCTCCATAACCAAGTACAATTTGCTCAATGTTTGAAGACTGAGTACCTTTTCATCCTTTAGTACTTTTGTTAATCTCTTTGGAGAATGATACTATTTTCATTCACCACCATTTTTCTTCCATATTGAGTATTAATAACCTTAATATGTTTTAGTCGGTACTTGTAATCAATAACCATGTTACAGACTTTACATACAGGCTTGAGTTCTCTTTCACCAACTAAATTTAATTCCTTTAGAAGATCCATCTTTCAGGATATAATACTATTTACTAAATTTATATCCTATTGTACCCTATATTTGCAGCAAATTCTTGTAAATACTGAAAATGTGGTTTTCCGGTCTCATTATTCCAGAAAAATCGAATTCTTAGATTTATTGGACATCCGGATTTAGAAATATTATTTATTATTGTGCAATTATTCATTCGAAATCAGAAATTATTTTCTTTAGATCAGTCCAGGAACTACATCACACAGGTTGTTCTTTAATTTCTTCATTACGATATTTCTTAATATAAGATATAAATAAACCGGAAGTTACTTTGGAGGTAATTTTATTATTGCAAATATGTATTTGTTAACAAATTTGTTGCATATTACGAGTTATTTTGGTATATCACAAGTTTAGTTATAATGTTGTATTTATTATAATTTTTGATTAACTAAATATTATAAGAAGTTATTTATATACACTATGTCGGATGTTGCTTTACAGATTTGTTGTACAAGTTTGTTTCTATACCAAACATAACGTACAAGTTCGGTAGTCCGAAAGTTTACCGAATCTCAATTTATCGAACTCAATTCACCGAACTCGATCAAAAATCAATTTATCGAAAACGCAATTAATCGAAAAGCAATTGATCGAATAGTAATTCATCGAATCGTAAATCTAAAATGGTGTGTGTATCTAAATTTTTTGTATTTTAAATTTTGAGTTTTTTTTCTGGTGTTTGTTTATAGTATTCGAATGGTTACATAATTTACAGTTGTATTTAGTCTAGGAATAATATTTTAACAAGTATTTTTTTTTCTAAATTCTATTTTTTTTATGTTTTTTTCTGTTTGTTATCTATAATATTTTAATTATCGAATTCGGTAAACTTTCCTAGACCTGTAAGTTCATATGTAATATTTGCCTAATGCAATATGGATTCGCTTAGTTTAGAAGTCGTTTAGAATAATGCGAATTGCGCTCGGTAGTTTCGATAAGTGGAGATTTGTACTGCACATTGATGGTGCGAATGTGAGCGAACCTAGTATTCCTAACAAAAATGACCCGAGAAGGTATGAAAGTATGTAATTCAGTAGCACATTAGCCATTGTAATACCGATGATATCTTTTGTGCTCAAAGGACGGGTCATTTATAAGCATAATTGTTCTGTTTTGAATACGATCAGTGATATCGAAAGCGTATTGGAGAGTACCAACCCACAGGTAATAATTAGATTAGGTCGAATTTGGGCCCTGTAAAGCAGAAAGAGTTGTCAGGAGGTTAAGTACTGCTTAGATCTGTACAGAAAGCCTACTTTACGCTTTAATAGCTGACAGAAGACGGTTAACCAATGATGGATTTGAAGATTCAGTCATGTCCAACGTAGTAATAGTCAGAAAACTTAAGATCTGAACCATTCATGTTTACAACAGAAAATGATTGATCTTTTTTGGCGGGCACTAGACAACACTAAGTTTTCTTAGCATTAAAGTTAACTAGATTATTACTTTCCCATTCAGGGATACGTTGAACGTCTTTGTTGAAATTATTTCGAAGATCTCAAATCAAGATTATTGGTAGACTGAGATGAAGGCTGATGTCGCCCGAAAAGGCGCTACAACTGATCCCGGAGGCACGCCCGCGTTAATGCCAACTTCTTTTGAAAAGAAGCCATCAACCACGATACGTATTCGTCTTTTATCAAGGAAACTAGAAACCCAATTGGTGAGCGTATCATTTAAACACCTTTGTTAAGCTTTTCAAGTGCTTTTGAGATATCGAATTTTTTGAGAATGTGTTGAACAATTGCTAACTTCGATGGTGAAGGATATTCTCCAGAAGACATAGAGATCGAATAGAGCTTAGCAAGGTTGGGGGAGAATGAATAGGTTAGGTGAGAGTTATAGTTTATTTCTACCCGAATATTTAAAATAGACATGAATTTGGGAAGTTTAAAACTAACAACTTTAACTACGTTTCGTTTGTAGCCAAGATAATCGAATATAGAAACCCATAATAAAAAAATAGCATTAGGTATAATACATGATGTCAAGCATACATTGTGTCCTAAAAGTCAGTATGGTGATTTTGCTTGTGTACATTGTAGGTAGCGGACCGAGACAATTTTATTAGTGTAATAAACATTTCCAAACCGCAACTATTACCGCGATAGAAAGGATAATTAGTAGGCTTAAATATCTTGATAATAAGTCGTAAATTGTTAATTTTTTTGGGGATATTTTATTTTCTGTATTTTTCGTACTTGATATTTGAGTAAGGGTTGAAAAGAAAAGAAACACATATGTTAGGGTAAAAACAGGTGTCCGTTCAAAACTGTCTTTCCCGAAGGGACGTAACAAATCGTTGTAAATTTATATGTACACATTCTTGGTGTAAAATGTCACTAGTTTAACAATTAATTACGTCGGAACATACTGAAAATCAAATGGCATCTTTGTTTGGTACTAGGAAATTCGAGATCGGTAAGGTTTGTTACGGAGGAATGCATATTTTAAAAATTAGTACTTCTTGTAGAAATAAATATTGAAAATATTCCCACGTAATATTTCTTGTTTTTTTATAACTTTTAAAAACTGGGTGAGTTTGGAGAGTAAAACGGCAGTTGCGGTTGGAGTTTTGATTCAGCCGGATCGATTGGGTTGTTTAATTAGAAACCCTCATTGTAAACCGTTCTGTCTATAAATATTTTTATCGTGGACATTTTAGTAAAACTAAAAACGCGAATTCGTTCTTTTCGTTTTGTGTAGATTTTCATGTAAGTTTTCCAAAAGTTAATTTATAAATAATCGCCGTTGCATAGAGTTTAAACCGCGGTCCGCGAATCTTAACTCGTCGTACCTGTGATAAAATGTCTAACTAAAGGGAATATATTCAAGTGTAATTAGCTATTTGAATGTAGCACAAAGCTCGTAGCAGACAATTCAACAAGCCTATGTATCGTATTAAAAATCAATCATTGCTTTGCAAGAAGTATCTAATTACGCACGCAGACTCATTAAGTTGAGCCCGCTTTAGACAGTACCGTGGCCCTCCTCATTATTAGTATAGCTTGGGATTGTTGACTGTTTGTTAATATTTGTGTAAAGAGAGATGCATGGACAAAACATGGAAGGGTAGATCACGGTTATATTGTTATAAACGAGGCCGGGATTTACAGACATGGGTCCAGATGACATTAAAAACTCCTCAAATTCCATCTTTACTGTTAAACTTATTCTTATGTATAAATGAATTTATCAGGTGAGAAAGGGACGCTGTATATTCTAACGCAGTCACTCAAGCTTGTGTACCGGCCCCTTCGTTATAATTACTCTTGTAAGGCTTTGTTTTAATGCGTTTTTTTAAGTGTCTGTGATTCAGTTGGGTAGTTTAGAACCGTCTGTCTATGAACTAGTTTCTCTTTTTGCATTTAATTTATTGTAATTGTGCTTTTATTAACCACACAATTGTGTATGTGTAAATTCCTCGCCTATTTTTTTGTTCTTGTCTAAGTGTAGGTAAATTGCATTACAGTTAACCTTATTGCTACCTGTTTAATGTTACTGTTTTTATATTTTATATATACCGTAATCTGCATTATTATTTTCCTCTTCACTAAAAGGTCGGCATGATTGGTTGTACAGGGCCACATGCTTTTGTATTACCATTTTTATTCTGATTTGTTTACGGCACAATTGTCGGTGTGATGACTCTGTTTGTTTTTTATTGTGTTTATGTGTAGCTGAACTGCTCTTTAATTTTTTTTTGTTCCTTAATTTTGTACGCACTTTAACCTGATCTAATGGTGTTTTATTACATATTGAACCCTTACATTGCTTTGCTTTGTTGTGACTTACCAATGTACTTGTGCAATTACTTATTTACGAATAAATTGGTTGTTTTTGGTGGTTCTTTCCCAATTTAGTAAATTGACGGGCTGAACCATCATTGCGCAAAGCTCGCTAATTCTAATTTTAGTAGTTTCATTGTTTACCTGTCCCACATGATGCAACAGTTAACTTCATCCAACCCTATCTAATTCAAATAACACGGCTTAGCTACCCCAGGCGACCAATTCTTTTGATCAGATTTGAGGTTTGCGAGTAATTAAATTACAGATTTGTAAATAAATTCGAATTATTCTAATTTTCGCCAGGGAAGTCAATGTAAGGCAAGGAATTAATTGAGTAGTTGTAATTTTGCAATATTGCGAATAAATAAAATAAAATTACACTTTTAAAGGTAGGGTTACCTGAGACCACTACAACCTTATTCCGCAAGACGTTAAAATTTTAGTGATTTGATAGTAGTTTAAATGATTAAGAGGTAGATTACAAGGTTTTTCGTACAAAATAACGTAATATTCATACGGTTGACGCCAAATTTTGTGGGCCCGACTACTACGACATTAAGTTAGATTTCCCAAAGATTGGCACTGATACCAATTACTTAAGATAGCGGTCGGGATTAGTTGGCAGAGTGCGTTTTTAAACTCGTTTTTAAACTTTTAAAAAATGGGTATTCTGTTGTTAATATAGAAATATATCGTACAGGTCGTATGCTCAAATCCTACTCGAGGCAAACTTTTTATTTATGTATTTAATAAAATTAATAATAATTTTTAAGTATATCCGTAGTTAAGTAAGGTCGATAAGAACAACCTTGCAAGTAAATTTAAAATAACCTAACCGTTGAAGAAGAAGGTTAACGGGATTTTTAAAAAAGCATTCTTTATTAATGTTTCGTGCCCCTGAATCAGTTTACCTATTGTGCCTCGGGTTTACCCGCAAATATTCAACTAAGCGTACCAGAAGATTGGGGTATAGGTGGAAGCGGTAACGGATAGATGAAATTGGAGGTCTTTTTTGAGTACATTGCAAATATTTTCATCTATTTCTGGTGAAGAATGGAACTAAACTACCGGTACTCTTATTTGTTGACGGTCATGAAACGCATATGACCCTCGAACTAAGCAACTTATATCGCAAACTACAGATTATTTTAAAAATAATTATTAATTTTATTAAATACATAAACCAAAATTTTACCTCGATTAGGGAACCTACGACATGTAATTTGCTAGAGTATCGGTCTAACCAATTGAGCTATCGTGATACAAGCCCCCATCGATGTAAATTTTGTCTTTATGTATGTAGAACTGATGTAAATTCTAAATATTCTAGCTTTTATATAGATTACTATGTACAGTTAGAACAAAAGTTCAATTTGAGCCTTTTATTTTATTATCTCACTTTTCGGTGCTCCTGGTCTAGCAAAACTAGCAATAAGTTTATTGTGTCCCAACTTTTTAGAAAAAAAATCTCAAAAGAACAACGTATTCACCCGTTTGGACATACGCAAAAATTTATTAGCATTTTGTGACCCACAATAAAAAAATATGCACAAAATGTCCCCTTGTCACCTGTTGAACTTAGAGGATGACCTCGGCTTCAACGTCGGCAATATGATCGAGGTTGAAATTGCGCTCGAAACTCCATACATAACTTAACTCATGAATGCTTTTCTTTCAAGTTACGTTTTGCTTGATATTCCAATTGGTTGTACGTTACACTAATATTTATGCTTCCACAAAATCTGCTTACTTTTACTCTATACAGGATCTGAATAACACTACTTTAAAACCTCAAAACGTTTATTAATTTACAGCGAATTATTTGTTAAGGTTTCAGCTGTATACATAACGCGGTCGAAAAAAACAACTAATACCGGAACTATATTACTTTGATCCGTACATGCGATAGAACTGCAGAAGGAACCCAGGTCCGGCACTTCTACAACACCGAAACCCATTCCCTGGACGAGAAACTATCACTGCGCGACAACAATAACGGTAAACTATTTCGGAAGGAACGAAGCCACTATATTATCCACCAAAAAGGGTAACGGAAAGATTTACATGGTATCTTCACTAAGCCCCCCGAAATAGGCGTAAATACCCCCAAACCAACAAATCTTCGTGTGAGCGCCACCAACAAACGGTGAGCTCTGAACTACATCGTGGACTGGACTGCCTTCAACTTTCTTCAGTCGCAGCCATCTTCAATTATCTCCCTACTATGTTAATTTCATCAATCACACCAATTTACTACTTAAAATTTTAAATTGCGCCAAAACGAATTAACTCGAAAGCCGAACTGAAAAAATTGAGTCATTTATTGAACTGCGTGTCTCTCGTGTAATATGAGATGTTTATGATGACGACACTTTACTATAATGAAACTTAAAATAACGTATATAATATCCAAACTCTTTGTTTAAACTCAAAACCTTATTGAGAAGAAACGGCGACAGTCTGACGGCTATAATTAAATTCGCAAAAGATGTACCAAACAACGTAATAATTTTATACTCAATATAATTTTTACATGATGCAATCTCAAATCCATTTAACAAAATTGACCAAAATTTAAAATAACGAGAACATTTATTTACACAAGAACTAATCTACCTCTATTTCACTTACGAAAATTTCTAAAACTTACAATACGGAAAATAACTATTATTTGTACACAACTATTCTATTCTCAACCAAATTGGTAAAAAGGATTTCACCACCTATCTTAATTTAAACTTCCATCATAATTTGATACACAGCCGAAACTTTATTTTCCAAATACGTAAAAGACAAAATAAAAACGTTCAATCAAAAGCTTTCCAAAGAATTTATTCATGATTTAAGTTCAATCCATGCATTTTTACTACGCTTCAGAGGTACTAACAAACAATTTATAATTTCGGAATTAACGGCAAATATTTAATAAAATCACGGCCACGTGACAACAACAATATTTCAATCTGTTACATGTTACATGGTCTTTAAACTGTAGTTGTCCTCGTCTTAATATTGAAACTTCTGTTAGTTTCTTTTCTAGTTCATCCTTTTCTATTATTCTAATATTTACTATGACCGGATGAACATATTCGTTAAGGATTTTATTCCTCTTTCTGAGGAAGGTACATAGAAATGTGCAGTCACTTTCACAGCTTTTAATTTATGTAACATATTCTTTAAAGTTTCCTGTTTTCGTTGTAAACTTGACATGAACAAACTCATCAGGTAAGAAAGCTTGAATAGAGGGATCCGTAGTAACATCAAAATATTCATTTATTGCTTCCATATCGGAATATGTTTGTGGGCCTATGCTACTATCACTTTCCATAGTTGTAACTTCCATGTCTTTACAGCTGTGAGATGACGATCCATCATACATTTATTTGTTTCTAGCCGTTTGCGATTTTTGAACTTTCACCTTTCTAAACTTTTTATTTTTGAGCATTTCAACTATTTGACCTCGACGGGATACCCACTGGCACTAAGTCTATTACAGAGATGCTCTGTCCCGCTTCTATAGTCAGTTTACGTTTCGTACCAAGAGTTTGATTAGGTGATCTAAAGCGACTCTTTGAAACATATTACGCCTTTTTCAGTTTCTAAGGATTTGACGCCAGCAATTTTTGATGGATCGAAAAACGCATGCATCTAAAGGTTGTGGAAGGAGCACAATGCGAATATTATTTTCTTCGCATTTTTTGTATTACCCCCATGGATATATGGCTAGTTAATTGAAACTTTTAAAACTTTCGAACACTCTGGAAAATCCCTAAAATAGGGAATTATAATTCCTTAAGGATGTTACCGTTGAACCAACCAGAGCGGCTACGATTGAATCTAGCACATGCAGATGTTCCTTCGGTCCATGTGGACTACAAATTTTCCAACTTGTAATCTATGTGGTTAAAACTTTAAACCGTTTTAAAAGTGCCCGCGTAACACGCATAAGTGCGAAGGTTTCCGACCGCATATTTCGGGTCAACAGAGAGCCATGCCATCGAGCATTGTTCTCGACGCAATCAACGAGAACGCACAGTTCAGACTTTTGTACTTTGTTATATTTTTATACAGTCTGCTTTGTTTCATATATTATATTGTTCAAATATTAAAAGGTCAATACTAAAAGCAGTTAGTGTTTTATTATCTAACACTATGTACATAGGCAATAAAAATCCTGAGGCAGCACATGCAAACATCACAAACATTGCAGCTTTGGAAGTGATCTTATTATTTCCGCTTTTTTTCAGTACCTACGAACAGTTACTTTGACTCACCCAGGATCGTCTGTAAAATTTATTTCATTGTAGTTCACAACTGCCTCAGAAAGGTTACAAAAATATTTATTAATAGTATCATGATTAATCTGAGCTCTACTTAAGAGTGTAGAAAGTTTTTCTTTGTGGCTGTTTAAAAACTTTTGCACCCATGTTTCACCTAGTCTATTATTTTGGAACTGTGTTACCACATTTGTTAAATAGCTTTCCACTAAACCTTTAATAACTGGAAATTTCCACTCCGCAACGATGCATATCAGTTTAACAGGGCCTTTCTCCTCTTCACCCGAGAGTGCCGTTTGCTCTCCTGCTTGCTTCATATTCAATCCATTTATTTTCCAAAACAAGGTTGCCTAAGGGACATCATACTCTCCGCTAAGTGCCTTTAAATTTCTTGGAACATACCTCGACACGAAGTGTTTCCTCGTTGTAGTCTCGATACTTTCGATTTTTTGTACGATCGGGCCGTTTTTAAGCCATTGTGGGAGATTTTCAGTGGCAACTAAAATTTTTTGAAGTCATCTAGTTTTAAGGTATACTTAATTTTGCTATTGAATGTCAACAAATTAGTAAAGTTGTACTGGTTTACAAACAGGATGATGAATCCGGTGCTCGGCAAAGTTGTAGAATTGTTAATAAAGGAACGATTGGGTACTTACATAAACAACAATCAAATACTTGCTGATAGTCAGTTTGGATTTCAGACTAATTCTTCAACTACTAAAGCAGTTTATGGTTTAATCGAGGGTGTTGTTGATGCTCTTGGAAGGGTAAACAAGTCTACTGCACTATTATTCGACATGTTTAATGCATTTGATTGTGTTTCACATTCCATATTACTAGAGAAACTAAACTACTATAGTATACAGGCTAAGTCATTAGACGTTTTAAAATCTTATCTAAAAATCGGACACAATGTGTGTCTGTCAATAATGTAATAATAAGTGTCGAACCTATGTCGATGGGCGTACCACAGGGATCAGTAGTAGGCCCTCTCTTGTTTCTAATTTATTCAAACGACCTGTCAATCTCAGTTAGGTCAAATAAGTGCATTCAATTTGCGGATGATACAACTTTTTTATGTAAAGAACATGAAACCAAGAACTTAAATAATACTATTGCTAAAACAATTAAAACTGTTCAAGACTGGCTCGACAAATCAATTAAAACACAATCCTAACAAGATGCAAGAAATTAACCTTAATTCAAAAAAATGTATAGTAAGCAGAACGAATGTTAAACTACTTGGCATTACAATCGATAGTGATTTAAATTGGGAACATCATATTGATAAACTATGTTCTACATTACCTTCCAACATCTTTTAATATTAAAACTACGAAATCTTCTACCTATAGCTACTCTTTTGTCTTGTTGCTTTTCATTTATTCACTCCAGAATTAATTATGCGATTATCTTATGGGGAAATCATTTATAT
Source organism: Vesta saturnalis (assembly GCA_036346205.1). Lineage (NCBI taxonomy): Eukaryota > Metazoa > Arthropoda > Insecta > Coleoptera > Lampyridae > Vesta > Vesta saturnalis. The sequence goes on along the minus strand of JARFJB010000317.1, from coordinate 3,807,297 downwards.
ATATATATATATATATATATATATATATATATATATATATATATATATATATATATATATATATATATACAGGGTGGCAAAAATCTCACTACGTTGTATGGGTAACTTTGTTATGATAAGAGATACAAAGTTGTTTAAATTAGCAAAGTTGGGCAGAATTACATGAAGATTTAGGACCCGGAAAGAAAATTGACCATTGTTGCCAAGTTTCCGATTTATTTGAGAAAAACTGAAAATCGTTAAAACTTTCGTTTAGAAGAGTTTCTAAAATGTGAGGAAAGAAAAGGCATGTTATTTTGCTATTATTTATGATATGGAACGACGTTAACTAAATAAGCGTATTTTTGGTAAGATGGAAGAAAATTTAACATTGTATGGATCCTTTACCAAACCAAAGGATGCGCCAAAAGAATGTTTACGTTGAAACTGAAACCAATGTTTTGGCATATTCAGACTGCGTCTATTAGGAAAATAGGTATGGAGTGTGGTGTTTCTAAAGAAGAATCAATGTTAATTTTAAAGAAATATGGACGAAAGCCACCACGTAGGAAATACTTTATATCCAACTGATATACAGAGAAGACTAGAATACGCTAATTGGTTTAATTGAAATTTTGAGATAGATCAAAAATTCTCGTATAAAACCCTTTTCACCGATGAAGCAAAACCACGTGTTTTGGTCAGCCGAGAACCACATCTCACAGTAGAAAGGCATGTTCAACAAGTGTTTTCTGTAAACGTTTGATGTACAATTCTTGGTATAAAAATCTTGGGACCTTATTTTTGCAACCAAAATTTGAACGCAGAAGTCTACGAAAGGTTTTTAAGTACCAATTTGGAAGAAATGCTGGATGTACATAACTCGACTAGAGTTATGAATTACTTGAATGAAAAATTTCCAAATACAATTGCAACACGTGGTACAGATTTTTGGCCCCGAGATCACCGGATCTTACTCCGTTAGATTTATTTTCGTGGGGAACAATAAAATACAAGGTGTACAAAGAAAAACCAACTGATATAAATAATTTAAAAGAAAAGATTTCTATAGATATTAATTCTGTAAGAAAAGCCACGTTACGAAAAGTTCAAAACAACATTATTAAACGTTGTGAATTTTGCGTACTACGTAACGGCGGTCACTTTGAAACTTTGTTTTGATCTTGAATTGTGTTAAAGTTAAACAATAATTATGATTGACACCCTTATTTAACAAAAGCCTGATGTATAGCCGACTCGTCATAATTCAAAAACAAACCGAGGGTTATATAGAGGGCGGCCTAGAATAACATCAGTGGTGCGGTAGACGTTGGACAAAGGTGGTATCGAGTTCTTACAATGTGTTTATTTTAAAAATTTTAAAGTGTTTACTGAAGTGAATATGTTTTATATTGTTTGCTAACTACCTATTTATTGTTGTATTTGTTAGGAATTGTAATTTTGCATAACCCCTGGCTAATATCCGGATACGTTCCTGAGCCCTTATTGTACCAGTTAATGCTTAATAGTTAATTAGCATGGGCTCATGATACGGTCGCGGCTAGTGAACGCGAACCGTTGAATGGCGCTGTCTTCTGGATAGCCCCAGGTGTCGACCTAGTACGACATCAACGCCTTATTGCCCGCAAACCAATTAAGGGGTGATCTTGGCCTAAATGTTTAGGTAAGGCAATACGAGGCATGAGCTAATTACTGGTCCGTTGGCTTTACAGTCCCGTACCGGGGGACTGGGGCAGGCTTGTATCCTAAACTACATAATGACGTATTAATTAATTAACAGGTATTTAGAGCGAGCCCCAACGAGAGAAAGACATCTGTCCTGACGACACAATTATTGTTGCGGACCACGAAGGATGTACCAGACTAACCCAGGGGCTTGCCTCCCGGTGAGTACTTTGTTTGTTTGTCCTTAACAGATAAACAGTTGTGACATTGTTGCATGCACTTAAACGATCGAGATGACATGATGTTCTAATACTTTGCCTAAAATAGCTGATTGCCAACGCAAATATCAAGTTATCGATATGTGCTGGGAACCAAGTTTTGCAACGACACCTGTGGGAAACACTTCTCGGGCGGATCATTAATACCCAAATTCCTTAATGCCACCTCAACCCCTGACCGTTGCAACTCTACTATTTGATGTTCAGTTCGAATTCTCGTGCGGTTTACTTCACTCTATAAAGTGCAATATAAAATAATTAATTCAAAGAGTACGGTACCAAATCGTCAACGGGTTCACGTCCTGTTCAACTCGTCTTCCTCGGGTGATGAAGGAGCGGGCGTTCGCATCACGAACAAAGCCCGATCGCATCTTCAACTTCTGCAATAACGGAAACCGTTAGCATATATTTTCGACTATGCAGGGATAACTTTCGCGAAGTGGTAATCGCGTTAATGACTCAAGTGTAGTTCCTCTGTTTAATCCGGAAAATTGCGATCAAGACGTTAATAGGTGGTGTAATATAGTGGATGATCTAGCTACCGTATATAATTGGGATGATACAGCTACGATCCATCACGCACTTACCCGGTTACACGGTTTAGCCCGTACCTGGTATGACAGTCAATCCACTATTCAATATACTTGGGTCGAGTGGAAAGTTTTATTAAAAGAAGCACTTCCTGTTCAGACAGATTATTACAATAAATCGAGTGTAATGATGGCTCGTACGAAGCAGCCCGCAGAATCTTATTTAAGATACTTCTACGAAAAGTTGGCCTTACTTAATCAATGAAACATTAAAGGGTAGTGCAGTCAAAGGCGTGCGGGTCCAAATTCGCTGCTTACGTATTTAAAAACATGCGAGGGGCATCAGAACAATCACGTCAACCAGAAGACCCATAATCAAAGCTTAACTCGCCACCAATCGTGGAGGCCTCACCTTAAAAAGCGGTTCTCAGGTGGACATCATCAGCGTAATTCTGGAAATTGCTATGCAACATGAATGCCCTAAAAATCAAGCAGTGCGAAATAAGTCAGTTGCGCCACAAAGTGTGCATAAGACATCATGACTATTCGTTTCTAGTAACCCCAATAGCCAATACTATAAGAACATCACCGTTAATGGTCTAAATTTTATCGGTTATATTAACTTTGGTAGTACGTGTGTGATGCTGAAGCAACGGGTTGCCGATATGCTTAAGCTAACTCCACGACCGCACTCGGCGTTACCTATTAAAGGGTTTGGAAACAAAGTTGTGCAAACTTTAGGTGAAGTGATAGTAGTATTAAACGTTGATAAAGTGCAACAAAATGTGACGGCTCACATAGTTCCTGATTGGTCGCAAGATGTAGACAGTCTTATTAGCCATCCGTTTACCGAACATAACTCTCTATTCGTAATAAAAGACGATAAAGCTTTGACACTCTCCCAAAAATTATGTAGGGCAGAAGTAATTCGTAGCGATAAAATTAAATTGTACCCTGTGAAAGACGTCATAATACCACCTCTGCATAGTGCGAATATACCAGTTAAAACAGAGATACCTTACTTTAGCGACTTGTATATAGACGCTAGTACGCGAAATTTATGCGGCCGGGAACATTTTATTCCGCGACTAATAGTAAGTGTTGAAGTTGATAAAGCGATGTTTGTGCTCGTGATAAACATATTAGATAGAGACGTTCCCATTAACAAATCTAGAGTGCTCGCCCGTGTTAGTCCGTGTAATCCCTGTTCGAACAGTGGCCCCGTTCAACAAGCTGTCAACAGAGAGCAACGAGCGCGGCTGTTAAATGTAAATAAACTAAATGTTGGTCCCGTGACGCCACACGTAAAATGCCTGTTATTAACCCTTTTAGCAACTGCTGTGATTGTTTTTCTGAGAATTTAAGTAAACTAGGCAAAGCTAAATCGTTCGCAATGAGAATTCGTTTAACTAACGATGAACTGTTGACTAGCAGAGTGTGAGAAAGTGAAAGTGCGAGAAATGATCAACGACCTTTTAGGTAGCGGAATTATCAAAGAATGCGAGTCACCTTATGCGTCACCCATACTTCTTGTTAAGAAAAAGAATGGTGAAGATTGCATATGTGTAGATTATAGGAAATTGAACAATGTTATCATTAAGGACCGACATCCCCTGCCCCGTTTACGGCTCTCGATTTAATGTCAGGTTATCATCAAATACCGCTATAAGAGGGATCGAAACAGTACACTGCATTTGTAACGACGGACGCTCAATATTGCTACAATCGAGTACCATTCGGTTTATCAAATGCACCAGCAGTCTTTTCCCGCATGATGAATAAATTATTAGCGAATATAAACACCTAGCTCTAATATACCTAGACGACGTTTCACCACCATCCATCACAGCCGAAGAGAGCCTAATAAATCTGCAAGCTGTGCTAAACATCTTTAGACAAGAAGGACATTGTTAACAAAAATCTAATACTTAGGGTTCGAAATTGAAGGTGGTACAGTAATGCCTGGATGGTTAAAAATAAAAGCTATGCGTGAGTTTCCGTAGCCAAAGACAGCGCTTCAAATTCGTCGGTTTCTTGGTCTTGCGAGCTACTTTCGACAGTTTGTGAATAACTTTGGGCTGATAGCGAAACCATTAACTACATTAACACGTAAAAATGAGAATTGGACATGCTTTCCAAGATGGAGTCACTGGAATTCTTTACAGAAGCTCGATAAAAAACTACACCTAGTGGCATACTACAGTCGGCAGACATCATCCTGTGAAAAAAATGGCACTGCATCAAGCTTGAGACGCTAGCTGTCGTCGAAAGCATTGCCAAGTTTCGTGTTTACCTGTTAGGTATAACTTTTAAAGTAGTGGCCGAATGTAAAGCGTTAAGAACTGCTAGTGCGAAGCGTGATCTGATTCCGCGGATAGGGAGATTGTGGCTACAACTGCAGGAATATAACTTTACGGTGGAATATAGACCTGGATTAAGAATGCGCCACGTCGACGCTCTAAGTAGAGGACCCGTTGCAGACATAGCGTCGCCGATAACATGGCGATTGCATATCGCGAAGCGGATTCTTTCGGCGCAAATGTCCGATCAAAAAATCTCTACAGTTGAGATATATTGACCAGGCCTCCAAATCGTGCATACGTGATTAAACACCTAAGCGAACTTTTCAATGTGTACGGGACGCCCGTTCATTTAATTAGTGACAAATGCACTGGTAAACTAGTAAACTAGTAAATCCTTTAAAAACTTTTGCAGCACACGGCAAATCGTCCACATAGAGACGTCGTCGCGGCACCGCAGCCTATGACCAAGTAGAACGCATTCACCACGAGATTACGCGCGTACTTGCATCGATTAGTGACGCCGATGATAAGTGGGACGAGGTGATGTATAAGACTCTTAATACTACCCACAACAAAAGTACAGATACAACGTCCAGCGAATTATTAATGGGTTACCGCTCTAACACGACGGGTATTATAAAATTAATTTCGCCGGCAGCAGGAGTGTGCGAGGACTTCAAGAAACTGCGATGTCGTGCCGAAGAGCGGATTATAGTGCAACAAATGGTCCAAAAAACGCAGTTCGACAAAAAGCGCAAGCCGCCCGCTCAATACAGAATTAATGATCAATGACTCATAATGGGTAACACTGCGTCAGACGGTAACAGTAGGAAATTAGCACCAAAATATATCGGACCTATGATCGTGTCGGAAGTGTCATAAAACCGTTACAGTTAGAGATCTGCCGGGTTCACACCGAAGCTTAAGACCTAAGTAAGACAATGTAGTAGACGTTGATCGCATGAAGCCTTACGTATCTAATAATCGCGAATCTGCATCGGAAAATGAAAGTGATAGTGATGATCGTGTAATTGAAGTTAAATAAAGAGGAGCAAAGTGAATGTTTGCAGCAGTAAAGAGTACGTACTAATATGCAAAATTTAGTCATTGTTATCTTGACACCATTTGTTCAAAAGCACATCTTTATGTATTTATTATTTTACTGTAAGTATCTGTTACCATTTTATTATCTTGTCAACTCGAATAGAGTTGTGGTCAGGTTGGCCGAATGTAAGACCAATATTTTAAATTGTGAATGCTAAGTATAAAAAGATCATTAAGATTGACACCCTTATTTAACAAAAGCTTAATATCTAGCCGACCAGTCATAATTCAAACGCAAATCGGGGGTTATATTTAGGGCGGTCTAGAATAACATCAGTGGTGCGGTAGACGTTGAGAATGATTATCTTTTATATTGCTTGATAACTACCTATTTATTGTCGTATTTGTTAGTTGTTGTAATTTTGTAAAACCCCTGGCAGATATCCGGATATGTTCCTGAGCCCTTATTGTAACAATTAATGCTTAATAGTTAATTAATATGGGCTCATGACACGGTGACCGCGTACTGTTGAAGGGCGCTGTCTTCTGGATAGCCCCAGGTGTCGACCTAGTACGAGATCAAGGCCTTATTGCCCGTGAACCAGTTAAGAGGTGATCTTCGCCTAAATGTCTAGGTAAGGCAATAAGAGGCATGGGCTAATTACTGGTCAATTGGCTTTGTAGTCCCGTAGCGTGGGACTGGGACAGGCTTGTATCCTAAACTACATAATGGCGTATGAATTAATTAACAGGTATTTACAGTGAGCTCCAACGAGACAAAGACATCTGTCCTGATGACACAATTATTGCTGCGGATGACGAAGAATGTACCACACTAACCCGGGGCGCTTGTCCCCCGGTGAGTACTTTGATTGTCCTTAACAGATAAATAGTTGTGACATTGTTGCACGCACTTAAGCGATCGAGATGACCGGCCTTTGCTGTCTACCCATTACCTCCGCACAAATCTCCGTAATATACGAGTCCATTGTTAATGCATCGATATCAAAAGTAAGTTTACATAAGATTTGTCGCAATTTTAATTTATATATATTGCATCCGCGTTTGTAAAAAAGCGTTCTCATAGTTGTTACCACCATTAAAACGAAACGTATCAGCAAATATGTATATAAAAAAAAATTATTTATTTTGATTTCCAAAAATTGTTAGTTATTTGCGGTTGACCTTCTTGACATCCGTACTTGAGTCGCTAACGATAATGAGTAATGACAGTGCAATTAAGATACTATTATTCAGAAATGCCATTAGCAGTCATTATTGAGGATTTGTTGTCAGGTATTCACTTATGAGTTTTTGCGGTTCTATTGATATTACTAATGATGGTTTCGTAAAATCAATCGGAAATGAAAGTTGCAATTACTAATGAGTTTTTCAAAACAATAAAAGCTGGGAGTGGAGCACTTTTATGAAACATGTTGACCAGAGATTTTTACCAAAACGTAATAACCTCTGAGGAGAGGGCGACCACATTTCTGCAGCAACATCATCTTCTGCAAGACGAGAATGAAGTCGATCCGTGCAATCGTTGTGGCAGCTTGTAATGCAAAAGATGGGTAGACCGCATATTAGAACAGACCAAATAGGTAGATCGCATATTGCAACAGATGGTAATACGCAGATCGCATATGACATCGGCACCTTATTAATTGTACAGGGTGGCCAACTAAGAATGCGAGGTAGTGTATCTGGGAAAATATACATCGTAGAGGCTTGCGGAAAAAAAGTTATTACTAAAACGGCCAATACAAAAACCTGGAAAATATTTTCATGTTTCTGAAATGACCGCTAGGGGGCGTAACTGCAATCTTGAAAAAAGTGATGTTTCTGTGAATTCTGCTATATTAACCTAATAAAAAAATAACTGATCTTTGAAGTCGAGGATAATCTGCATTTTTTTTGTTTGGCACGTTTTGACGTATCTATAAAAATAAAGTGGTGGGGGGTATTCAAAGGTTTCCTTAAATCACCCCCCGTATCTTCGAAACGGCTAATCTGATTTTAACAAACTTGGGCGCGTTGAAAAGAGATTTTCTTGGGCTACAAATTTTAAAATAATTGAAGTTTTGTTAGTTTCACATGTCGTCGCTAGAGGGCTTTATTCGACATTCCGACAGAAACGGCTAATTTTCGCAAAAAATTAAATGTACTGGTATGACTTATTTTCATGAACAAGTAGCTAAATGATGCCTAAATAATCTTGCGGAAACCGCATCTCGATATCTTGTTCCTAACCTAAAATATCGGCCAAAGAAAACTTTATACGAAAATACCTTAAATTTTTATTTTTTTTAACTATGTTTTTCTGGAATTGTTTCTATTATGTAAGTTGTGGCCCTAAAAAGGACCGATTTAAAGGAGGAAGGTTTTTAATGCCCCCGTAAATGCTCGAAATGCTGACCATCACTCTGTGCATTGCTGAAGCCTCTTATGGGTAGACAAAACTACAGCTTCAATTTCGGCTCTGAATAGGTTACCTAGAAATTACGATTTTAAATGTTTGTAAATTTATTCACCAGAATAAAATCACCCTTTTTGAAATTACTACGGGCAAGTAAGCAATGCTAAAAGTTATACGAAAGGCCTATTTTTTGGTTATTTAAATGCATATTCACTATGGATATATACGAAAAATACAATTAATAGAAGCAGGCAATGGAAACAGTCAATACTTTCGCGTTACTTTGAGCAACTTTTGTACTTTCAAAATGCATTTTACGGATAACAAACTTGTTGATATGCTTGCGGTTTATTTTGAATGTCTTCAGAATGCCGCAGTAGCTAAAATAGTTTACGCGGCTCATTATCCAAATCGGTGTCCTTGCGATGTAAAAGTTTTTCCCCGATTAGTGGCGAGCTTACGACCCAATGGTAGTTTTCGGCCTACGTGTCAACAGCAAAGAATTGGAAGAACACAAGAAAATGTTAATCGTGTACTGGGCTATATTGAAGGAAATCCTCATGTAAGCACAAGAGGATTATCCACTGAGTTGGGCATATCACGGAAAACGGTTCAAATACTTCGAAGGACCATAGGTAAGTTCTAATGGCCATCAAAATATATAGGTATTCGTTTAAACTTTTTTTAATTACTTTAAGAATGTACCTATATCATGTCGTTTTGCATCAGGCCTTGAAAGAGGAAGATTTTGATCGAAGGTTAGACTATTGCCATTCGACGTTAGGTATGATACGCGAAAATAGAGAATTTTTATTTCAAATTCTTTGGGCCGATGAAGCCTCGTTCAGTAGTAACGGGAGAGTCAATCTGCACAATATGCATCATTGGTCTGCAGAACATCCCCATTGGTTGCATGAAGTTCAGCGCCAAGGACATTGGAGTTTAAATGTATGGTGTGGCATACTAGGAGGCAGAATTATTGGGCCATATTTTTTCGAGCAATCCCTAAATGGCAATGTATTTCTTGACTTTTTGGCCAATCAATTACCGTTGATATTAGAAGATGTGTCTCTGGAAACAAGGCAAACATTGTTTTTGCAGTTGGATGGTTACTCAGCACATTTTGCTATTAATGTGCGAGAGCATATTAATTCAGTATTTCAACAGCGGTGGATTGGAAGAGGAAGTATGTTTCCATGGCCTCCGCGATCGCCAGACTTAACTTGCCACGATTTTTATTTATGGGGGCGCTTAAAGGATATCGTGTTTCGGACTCAACCTACTACTAGAGAAGATATGAAAAACCGGATTCGTAACGCAATACGTAACTTACCGAGAGCTGCAGTTTTGTCTAGTCATGCAATGCATAGAGCGTGTTGGTCAGCATTTCGAGCATTTACGGGGGTATTCAAAACCTTCCTCCTTTAAATCGGTCCTTTTTAGGGCCACAACTTACATAATAGAAACGATTCCAGAAAAGTTAAAAATAATAAAAATTTAAGAGATTTTCGTATAAAGCTTTCTTTGGCCGATATTTTAGGGTAGGAATAAGATATCGAGATGCGGTGTTACGCGAGTTTGCTTAGGCATGATTTAGCTGCTTGTTCATGAAAAAAAGTTATACCAATGCATTTAATTTTTTTGCGAAAATTAACCGTTTCTGTCGGAATGTCGAACAAAGCCCTCTAGCGACGACATGTGAAACTAACAAAACTTCAAATATTATAACATTTGTAGCCCAAGAATAGCTCATTTCAACGCGCCCCAGTTTGTTAAAATCGGCTTAGCCGTTTCGAAGATACGGGGGGTTATTTAAGGAAACCTTTGAATACCCTCACCACTTTATTTTTAGACATACGTCAAAACGTGCCAAACAAAAAAAGTTCAGATTATTTTCGACTTCAAAGATCAGTTATTTTTTTATTAGGTTAAAATAGCAGAATTCACAGAAACATCACTTTCTTAGATTCAAGATTGCAGTGACGCCCCCTAACGGTCATTTCAGAAACTTGAAAATATTTTCCAGGTTTTTACATTGGCCGTTTTAGTAATAACTTTTTGTTCCGAAAGCCTCTACGATGTATAGTTTTCCAGATACAGTACCTCGCATTCTTAGTTGGCCACCTTGTACAATTATACATAAACCTAATAAAATAAAGATATAGCCTATTAAAAAATTTAAAATCGAACTGAAACGATTTTTATTACACAAATGCTTTTATAGTGTAGCGGAATGCATGAATGCCCTTCCAGCACAGTACACTAACTCTATCGTTTGTTTGTTGGTAATTTCATTCTTTATGATACGACTAAACAATGACAAATTGAAATAGTCAAATAAATAGGCTATGAACTATGTAGCAGCTGTTACCGTTACAAGTGTTTAGTAAAAAGAATTTTTTATATGTAAAAAATGTTTAACAGTTTAGGATATGCCTGTTTATGCAATATTCAACGAATAAAATAATTGTTTTCGGGAGATATAGGGCGATGTATATTAGTTTATATATTTTTATGTTATTTGCCTAAATAATAAATATTTTTTAATTTTGCCAATATCTACGTCTGACTGGGTGCCAATAAATAACATAAAACTGAGACTGGATATATGCCAATTACTACAACAGGCTAATAACTGGGCCTTGCCCTGTGCCAATAACAGAGCATACTGCACACAACTAGAGCCTGGTACAGTTTGTGCAAAAATCTTTTCTTTTTCTTTTACGTAAACAAAATAACAAATTCATCTGATTAAGAACATAAATTGTCCTTAACATGTCAATGACTGGGGCTTTTAGCCTTTTGAGATGTAAAGTTTGCGAAATTTCTCCACTGGAAATTACATTACTTGTTTGTTTTAATTCTGTATTAAACCATTCCGGTACAAACACATTTTTTTCGAATAGTTCTGGTTTGTGGTAAACAATTAAAATAATCGGTAAGGTAGAACAACTATAACACCATAATAAAAAATGTAATAAAGCTTTTATTCTAGGAATTTTGTTCTACTTCCAAACTTATAAATAGCTGCCGGATTACTGCAGTTTAGTAGAAATTCCAATCACGATTTCGAATTTTCCTTTGAATAATGTTAGTCTAAGTTTAAAAACATAAGGTTTATTTTCGCTTATTGGGGTGGTTCAAGGGTAACATGCGTATTGAGCGTTAGCGTTAGTTTGTTGTGATACAGGGCTACGTTTACAGCTGTTAGTTGACCGTGTGACGTCGTGCGGTTTCTGTGTATTTTTCTTTAATAATTTACGGTTTGTGAACACAGCCAATGTTATATCATCGAGAGATGATATATTGCTTGTGTAGTTCTCTAATGATCTTTACCTATATATTAGTTTAGCACATTTACGTATCAAGCCCGATTAAGGTCGATGGTAAATATAACAGTGCCAGCTGTATGTTTGTTTATAAGTTTGGCTTAATTAAAATTTAACCTTGTTTTTATAAATTATAATAATGTTAACGATTTTAATAAATCCTCTGAAGTGAGTAAGTAATTAATATAAACCTTTGGGTAAACTAATGATCAGGTGTGAGTTATTTTTAAAATTAATTTTCTCAATCACATTTGTGGTACCATTTCCAAATTGGGCTTTTGACTTGGTGTTTTAAATGTATTTCTACTCTTTCACACCTTTAGAAATCGCTTACTTCGGTTTGTTTGGAAATGTTCCGAGTATTTTTCCTAGTTGTGTATTCTCTCCTTACAGTATGTGACTTTTCTGCACTGTTTAGTAGCGTACCTTTAGGAATTGCTTTTTTTTCGATCTACAATTTGTATAACATTTACTAGGTCAAAATTGAGATGATAAATAAAAGTGTACATTATAGTCAAAAAGTAGGTATCCACATGGATATTCAGACAAATTTAAATTCTTAAAAATTTCGAAAATTATGATTTTATCTTTTAAGGCTAAGTACAATTAAAAACATTCAGTTTCTAACAAGATACATTCAAAGCATTAGGCTTGTATGTAAATTAATCACAAAAATTGACATTTTCTAAAAAAGCACACAGGATGGACTTATCAAATCAATTTGTTAATAAAGTAGTGGTTGTGTCATTAACGTCGGCCATCGGCTATATCTCGAACACTACTGGGCATACAAATTTAGGAAAACATTATTATTAAAGTGGCCGTGAGAAAAATTCTGGTACAATTTTTTGTTTAAGACTTAAGGCGTACCGGCCTTAATAAAAGTAGGGTAAGCTAGTGTAAGTGTCATAATTTTATAGCGCTGTAACTTCTAAACGGCTTATCCAATTGTAGTAGACTTAAGCTTGCTTGGAAGAGAAAGGTAAGTACTTTTAATTATCGTATCTACTGGTACACAATAGTTCCTAACTTTTTTTATTTTATTCAAAATTTAATCATACGGTATAGCGACGACGACATAATCGGAAAGTAGGTTGAATTTTCAACAAAAAAATGTCATAGTTTCGTATATGTGTAGGTTAGATTAGTAATAAGGATATTGCTATATTCCGTGCCTCCCTTCTAGGCTTAGGACTAGTCTAAATTATGTAAAAGACCAAACTTGGAGCGTGTTTAAAAGCCAACGGACCGTAAGAAATAATAAAGTAGTAATGGAAAACTTTTTAAGAAAGCAATCGAAAGACAAATTATCGCGGAAAACTGTATAAGGGATTAATTTAAAGCCTTTAAATTTAGCAAGTGGCGGGTCGTGAGTTATGAATGAGGGTGGGCACAAAAAAAAACTTACCTATTTTGTGTACAATGTGTCCCATTTTCGATGATATTTCGGGGTATCTCACTTACGCGTGAAGATACAACAGAGTTGCGGTTTTCACAATACCCTGCTACTTTTTTGTGAGAAGAACGCTGGTATAAACAAAACTTTCATAGCTCGCTACATTTCTGAGATACAGGGCGAAATTGAAAATATTGCATTTTGGGATCCCCCTTGTATCTCCGTTGTACTTTAATGTATGGTAAAGGTAAAAATTGGTTCTTATACAGTTTTTTATGTAGAATCCAGTGGGGTAGTCGTATTTTTACTGTAAGCTGTCAACTTTTAGCTAGAAATAAAACTTATGGTTTTTTAACGGAACACCCTGTATATTTTTTTTGCGTTTGATTGGAAATTTTGTAAGCTTTACAAAAATTTCACTCTACCATTTCGCAAAATCTGCGTAATAATATAGTGTGTATTATATAGCATATTAGGATATTACAAACGTAGAAATTTTAAAAAAGCTAAATCAATTTTAAGGCAGAATAAAACTGAAAAACTTAACATAATGTTAACTTGGCATACAGTGGTTATTCTTTTCAAAGCCTTTAAAATAATTATGGAACATCTTTGCAAGTTTTGAAATGGCGCATTGGTGCCATTAAGTAGTTCATCTATTGTTCGATGGCGGGTACTATAAACCTTATTCAGCAAGTAGCCACATAAGAAAAAGACTAGCATGGATAGGTCAGGTGACCGTGGAGGCCATCTAATTGGTCCATGAGTAGCGATTCACTTTTGTGGGAAACAATTGTCTAAAAAAGGTCGAACAATTACAGCATTATGTGCGGGCGCGCCATCCTGTTGAAAATGTATCCTTATTTGATTTGATGCTAACTTAAAAAGTCGATTACATACCTTCTATACTTACATATGTATGTGTAGGTTGGAAGGTAAAAATTAAAACAAATTGCTCTCATACATTCATAACGAAAACAGGCAACATTGTAAAAACAAAAACAGTAATCTATGTCAGAAAGACGTTTAAAACTTCTTTTCAGATAGACATGTTAACTTAAGAAAAAATTTCAAAGCCGCCCTCTTCTATAAAATATCAATATGTTTGCACTATTTCTAATAAAATGAATCGTTATTCAGATATTGAAAAAATTTAACAGTTAAATCATACCTCAGGAACTTTTTAGTCGCTAAATTACGCGTCGTATCAAAAAATTGCATAGAACACGTGATAGACGTCTCATAATTTTAATTGAAGAATATGTGTACCAATTATCGAGTCAATCGACCCATAAAATAAAAAGATTCACAAAAAATTAAACCCCCATTTTACCCTCTTAGGAGTGGAATTTCGAAAAACCCTTTCTTAGTGGATACCTATACTTCACAAAAAACACACCCTCCAAATTTCATGTCTCTAGGACCAACGGTTTAGGGTTAATATATCAGTTAGGGCTTCCACCACACACGGCCGCACGCCACTGTAAAATTTTTTTGACCATCGGAGAAGACAGCAGATTGAAAATAAGAATCGACGTGTCCGAGATTTTTTCGATCGCGTTGATATTTCGGACGCGGGGCGCCGTTTTGGTCAGAAAATTTTTTTTTTTTTACTTTTCTTGGCACTGAGGGGTCGAATTTCTACGCAGACAAACATATATATATATATATATATATATATATATATATATATATATATATATATATATATATATATATATATATATATATATATATATATATATATATATCTGTTACGATGTTAGTGATCTGTTTATAACGTACCCTTGTAAGACTTTGTTTTAATGAGTTTTTATTTCAGTTTGTTGAAGTTGAGTTATACTGACCTCCATAAAAATTGCAACACCTAGAATTTGTTGAACGATTTTATTGAAATTTTCGACAACGATGTGTTTCATTAGAACAAACAAACGATTAAAATTTGAATAAAATCTAGCTAGTATTTTTTTTGTTTTTTCCTTTGCACTTAGTAACAATAAACTTGAAGAAATAAACCAATCAGTGTGTAAATGTCTGTCAATTCATTGTTGCAAATTGTTTGTTCACTATTTCGTTCTGAACTTGGGAACAATGCCAAGAGTACGTCAACTGATTTTGAACGTGGCCGTATTACTGGCATGAAGGAGTCCGGACTTTCGCTAAGGGAAATTGCTCGTCGTTGTTAACCCAAATGTTACAACGGTACTGAGATGTTGATCCAAATGGTCCGAGGAAGGGGTGCAACAACGTCGCCCTGGATCTGGACGTCCCCGCAGGACTACAGATCGTGAAGAACGTCGCTTAAGACTTTTGGCCACAAGAGACAGATTTTCAACAACTCGATCGATTGCAAATGGTTGGACGGGAGGTGTAGGACCCAGAATGTCAATGTCATCTGTTCATCGCCGGATAAGGTCTTATGGGCTGCGTTCATATCGTCCATTTTTATGTCTTCCTCTTGCACCACTTCACCGTCTATGCAGGCTAGAATGGAGGAACGAAAGAGCGAATTGAGCGCAAGAATGGCATCGAATTGTTTAGTGACGAGTCCTGATATTGCTTGTGGGCCCACGTTCGTCGTACGAGGGTCAGACGGATGCTTGGAGAACGTAAATTTCCAACATTTTTTGTGGAACGCAACACAGCCCTCACACAAGGAGTGATGATATGGGGTAGCAGATTACCCTTGGTCTTCATTGATGGCAACTTAAACGCCGCTGGTTATATTGCCAATGTGCTAGAACCTGTTGCGCTTCCATATATTCAGGGGCTGGAAAATCCCATTTTCCAACAGGAGAATGCGCGCCCTCATACGGCAAGGGATACAACACGATTTTTGGAAGAAGCTAACATTGCCGTCCTCCCATGCACTGCTCGGTGGCCTGATTTGTCGCTCATTGAACATGTATGGGATGTGGTCGGTAGGCGACTGGGTAATTTACCACACCCTCCACATAACTTACACGATCTCCGGCTACGGATTCAAGAAGCTTGGGTTGATATACCGCAGGCAGCTATAGATCACTTGATTGATAGCATGCCACATCGTCTAAATGAGTACATTACAAATCGTGACGGAACAACTCATTATTGAAAAAAACATTTTTAGTTATTGTTTGCAAATTTTAATCGTTTGTTTGTTCTAATGAAAGACATCGTTGACGAAATTTTCAATAAAATCGTTCAAAAATTCTAGGTGTTGCAATTTTTATGGAAGTCAGTATATTTGCATGTGAGCTGATTTCTCTTTTGTATGTGCTTCAGTACAATGTAACTCATGTATTTTGTGCTTTAGATGTCACTAAACAATTGGGTAATTTTTAAACTCCTTGTCTGTTTTCTTTTGGTCCTCGCATTTACCTTAGTATCTGTGCAATTTTATTTTATATGTACCATGATTTACTTCATTATTTTATGTGCTCATTTACTTAAAGACCGGCATGATTGGTTTTTAAAAAGGGCCACATGTTTGGTGTTACGATTTTTATTATGAATTTTATTTTGATCATTTATGATCCAATTGTGAGTGTGACTAAATCTGTTTTTTTTTATTTTTCTGTTTCTTTGTAACTAAACTGCTTTTTTTATTCATTTTCTCTTAATGTTACAATTTCGTACGCACTTTAACCTGATTTAATAGTGTTTTGTTATATATTTAACCCGTTCATTGTTTTTTTTTAATTTGATTTATTAATGTACTTGTGCAATTGCTTATTTATGAATAAAATGGGTTTTGTTGGTGGTTCATTTCCACAATAGTAGATTAACGGGCTGAACCACCAGTGCGCCAAGTTCGTTGATTCTAATTTGAGTAGTTTCATTTTTTTTTACCTGCCCACATGAAGCAACACGTTCCTCATCCAGACTATCTCATTTAGATAGCATAACGTACCTAACACTAGACGGCCATTGCGTTTGATCAGGTTTGAGATTTGCGAGTAATAAATATACTTGTAAATAAATGATAACGTTTTAATTATTGCCCGGAAAGTCAAAGTCAGGCAGGCAATTAATTTGAGTAATAGTGACATTATTGTCAGTCAAGTCAAGATAACCCACTTAGCAATTGTTTGGTTCTTGAATTTGCATTATTGCAAATAAGTTCAAATTATTCTTTTCAAGGTAGGGTACCTGGGGGACGTTACAACCTTTTATTAGACCAAAATACAAAGCTATTATCCTTGTTTATATATATATATATATATATATATATATATAAGGCTATTATGGTAAGATCATTTATTTTGTAAAATGTAAATATACCGTTCAATCTTATTAATTTTTAGTAACGTACCATAACAGTTTGTAAGTATGAACTTTCGTTTTTAAAACTCACATTACCATTTCTTTTTAGATTATTTGAAAACCTGAAAAAATGTAAAATATAATACAAGAATGTAGACTAATTAATATACATTTAAAGCTAAAATGTTTTAGTTTTAATATATAGGTAGAGTTCAGATCGTTTCCCGGAACATAGTTTTTAGGGTTAGCATTGCAAATAATAAAATAAAATAACGCACTGAATTCATGTGAATTTATTTCTGTGTTTATCTTGGTGGTTGGGTGGTACGTGCCCTTGTGCCCTTTAATACCAGCCGCCAATGTTTTAAAATGTACAAGATGATCTCCGTTTTACAAAATACAACCAATAATTCTTGTTGTAGCACTAGAAATAGCTGTTTCAATTTCTGTTCGTAAAATCGAATTTACAGCATTTTGTCGAATCATGTTATCTCGTATGGTTGGTCGCGTTTTATAAACGATATCTTTTATTCGTCCCCACAAGTAAAAATCTAACACAGTTAAATCCGGTGTGACTGCGAAAACAAACTACCCTTCCAATCCGGTGGTTTGGGTCCTTAACATTTAAAAAATTACGGACTCGGAAAAGTGTGATGGGCATACATCATGTTGATACCACATGAATGTTTTTAGGTGAAGAGGAATGTATGCTAAAATGGTTGGCAAGTTATTTCCTACAAAGTTTAAATAAGTTCGTCATATAGATAGCCATTAAAAATAACCTTCCTGATAATTCTATGTCCTAAACCTTCTCATCACACGTTTACACTTCACCTGTTTTGATGATCCACTTCGCGTATCCATTGAAGATCTGTTGTGACCAATAGTGGACATTATATAAATTAACGGCGTCGCAGCTAGTAAGTGTCCTCATCAGTCCATAAAACCAAGGAAAGAAATTGAGGATTTTCGTTATGCATCTCCTGGCCAATAGCATTAGTCAAGCCGTCTCTAAAAATCAGCTTCTTATAGGACCTGGTGTAAAACTACATATGATTGCAACTTAAAGTTTTTTAAAATTTGGAAATTTCTGTTATGTGAAAATGCGGATCCGTTTCCACGTACACAAGAACGTTTATAGTACTGTGTTCAGTCCTTATTGGACGTCTTCTGATTGGAACTTAAATGAAGCGTACATTTCCCATTTCCCTTAAACGTACTCAGTCACCGAAATTCTTTGCTAGTGTAGTGCTTTTGTTTAGTATATCTGGTGGAATACACCCTTTCCGCATCTGATGTATTTTCAAACATTCGGAATATACGGAAAGCATATCACACGCCTCAGCATTGGTATAAGCCGTTCTTCACAGATATAGTGAGAAACTTGTCAGCACAAAAACTATCAAAATTAAATCGGTTGACAATTCCTACATTAAAGTTTTCTATGATAATGTTATTAATTCTAAAATAGTTTATGAAATAATAAGTGACAGATCTACACAACTATAAAGGTTTAAAATACTGTTTTTGTTATGAAAGAATAGAATACGGACTTTTGAAAATGATCATGTCTTCAACTAAAGTGTTATTCCTTTGGCAATAAGTCTGAAACGACCGAAGATATCGATGGGCGGTTTACACTTTTTTTTATCTACTTTCCGGATATAATGTCATAGTGATACCATATGATTTAAGTTTTCGGGGTAAAATAAAAGAAAAACTCATGATTGCAAATTGCGTTCCCTAACAATTTCATTAGGAACTATTGTGTACCAGTACATGCTACAATTAAAA
This sequence comes from Vesta saturnalis, assembly GCA_036346205.1. Taxonomy (NCBI): domain Eukaryota; kingdom Metazoa; phylum Arthropoda; class Insecta; order Coleoptera; family Lampyridae; genus Vesta; species Vesta saturnalis. Next base: position 3,788,294 of record JARFJB010000317.1, on the reverse strand, counting down.
GTATTTATCTTTATCTTCCTAACAAGCTTAAGTTTACTAAATCGAATAAGTTGTTTAGAAGTTATGGTAATTTAAATTATTACACTTTTACTAGTTTCCCCAACTCTTATTAAGGTTGGTACGCCAATAAGCCTTAAACCAAAATGATGCAGAATTGTCTAAGCTTTCTAATGATACCCAAAGTATATTTTAATTTGGGAATTAAGGAGAAAATTAAAATTTTGATATTATTCTTTAATTGGGCGCTCTTGCGGCCAAATGCGGCACTTAAAAATAATTTCCATGATTTTCTCATTGCCACCCTTTTCCTAAATTTGTACGCCCAATAGTTTTCGAGATATGGGCGGAGGCCGACCTTAATAAAACAGCCTGTACACTGTGTCCCATTTTGGTTGAAATTTTACGGTATCTCGTTTGCGAGCAAAGATAGAAAGATGCTGTTCTACTTTTTCGTGAAACGAAAGATGCCATAAATGGAACTGTCATAGTCCTATTAGTACTTAAGATACAGGGCAAAATTCAACATTTGCACATTTTAAGCTTTCCTCGTGCTTTGCCTTGTAATTTATTGAAATGGTGAAGAGTGGGTTTTATACATAATTTTTCGTAGAATTTAGAGGCGTGCATAGATTTTCCCATAAAAAGTCAGTTTCTTTGCAAAAAACCAAAGTTTTGTTTTTTTTAATGGAACACCCTGTATACTTTTTATTATATAAGTAATAGAGCTTACTCTCTGCTTTTAAAAAATATATGGTGTGGCACTTGTTTTGCATTATTAACCTCAAAAATGAATGTTACGTTAATTTAAAATTTTGATGATATAGTCGGCCATGATAAATTACTAAAAGAGATGTTCGAACTGATAACCATTCTGTCTTATTCATGCTTCACACAGTCTTCCAATTCGTTCGATAAAACGTTCAATGTTATATTATTGAGTTTGATATATTTTATTTTCCAAGTAACCCCATATAAAGAAATCTAAGAGTGACAAGTCCAGAGACCTAGGAGGCCATATTATCGGCTCATTAGTGCCAATCCATCTATTACCAAACTTGTTTTCCACAAACGTGCGTATCATTTGCGCATTGTGAGATGAGGCTTCATACTGTTGGAAATGAATTTGGTTCAAACGAGCTAAATGGACGTCATCTAATAATTCAGACACAACCATCTCTAAAATATCCAAATATCTAGGAAAACGATTAGTCCAAATCGTCCTTGTGGTCTTTGGGGGTTCGGGCGTAGAACTCCTGAGACTATTTATAATTTCTTTGAATTAATTTTTGTCAGCGTATCAAAGACAAGATAATCTAGGATTCTGTAGAAACACTTAAGGTCTTAAAGTTTGTGTACCTTTAAACTAATCTTCCTCGTCTATTAAAGTAAACTATGAAAAACTGAATCCTAGTTTTATCATTTCTCTTTGCAGCGAAACAAATTTTAACGAAAAATTCGTAAAAATAACAAGTCCATAATTCGTAAGGCAGCTTAAACACCTGAAATTGATTCAGTAATAATAACCAACGCCAAAAATTAAAAATATATATTTTCATCCCAAATAAGGTACTCTACAACGTATCCAAGATAAGAATGAACAGCATGGGGATCTTGAAAACAGGAGAGATACGAAGGCGGTTAAATTAGAGAAAAGCTGTATAATTTAGGACATGTTCACATGTAGTTTGCAAAAGTTCATTGTTGTTTATCGTTTACGAGATTTAAAACAAAATGCGATTTTTTGGTTTTCTTTATTTTTTTTATATCGCCGCAAACAAAGCAACCCCCTGTATTCGGTAGTATTTTTTATTAAGAATTTAACCATGTATTACAGATTAAACATTAATTCTTAACAAAAATTCGGATTAATATTACTATTTGATAATATTTTTTTATGTACAAATTTAACAACTCCAATCTTTTAAACCTATTTAATTAAAGTTAAATAATTACAATAACTTCAGATAGGTTGCCTTTGTTTTCTAAACACAGGCAAGCTCTCTTTATGTAATTGTATTAACTGATGCCGTAACCGATACTAACAACTGCTCTACATTTTCAAAACTCCCATCATACACTTGGTAATCCCACAGAAAAAAATCCTACAGACTTAAATCGGGTGATCGGGCTGGCAGCTACGGCACTGTAACTTCCAATTCATTTTCTTGTAAACCGCAATGACCAATAGTCTTGTACCTTTCTTGAGTTATGTGCTGGGGCACTATCTTGTTGAAACCAACGGTTGTTAACAAATGCTAGAAGTAATTCATAAAAGGCATTTTCCAAATCAGTCCTTAGCAAGTTCAGATATCGTTCGGCATTTAAATTGTTGCGGTAAATAAAAGATCCTATTATTCTTCGTCCCAAAATACCCATCCACATATTAAATCCAAATGTATGTTGATGCCTTGATTCTTTTATTAAATAAGGATTTTATTTTGCCCAATAAGGTTTGTTACGTCAGTTGAAAATTCCATTGTTGATTACCATGCTTTCATAAAACGCTTCAGAATAATGAATAAATGAATGGACAATGTGGTAAATTATAATATAAACTAGGGGTCCCAAACCGCCATGGAAAAATTCTGAAGGCTTCGCACGGCACCATTTCGTACTTTCCTTATATCAACAAGCTCGGGTAATATACAGTTGGTGTAAAATGAAATAAATTTTTCTACCATTTGAGTTTTCCAAAAAGACTTTAAAAATCGTGTCAGTTTTTACTCCATGTGGTGTTCAGGAATCAAATATACAATACTCCCTCTGAGTAACATGGAGTTGATTTACATGGTCATTGGACCAAAATGGAATCTTCTTTTTGCTAATCGCTTCCTCTGGGGTCATTTCTCTAGCCGACCAAGGGCATTTTACTTCAAGTATACCCTTATCCCCAATTAAACCATCGGGCGAGGCAGCAAAAAAAGGATGTATATGGTCAATAAACAAACCACAAGGTTCAATTTTCATGCCGATAATTTGTTCAACGGCCGCTTTGGCGTTCCTCTCATTGGTTTTCCCGTATTCACAAGTATAACTAAAGAACTTTTTTGGATACACAATTGAGTCCACCAAAACTCGGCAAGAAATGTAGTCACGCTTCTGGCATACATCTCTAAGTTTAGATGTTGTAAGCCGTTTTCTCCTCTCCAAATACCACATACTGCATTCTTGTGTTTGCGTAGCACGTTCTATCTCTTCAATTTCCTTTTCCGTTTTCTTCAAATTATTATTATATTCATGCCGGGTTTTTCACAAAACTCCCCATAATCTTTGTTATTAGCGTTGAAATTTTCTTTCGCTCTAAACCTAATCCTCTTATGTTTTTGCCTTTTTAGTGTTACACGTCCAAACCGCACTAGGCGCCGTGTATGCTTACTAATGTAAGCGGGTTGCCAAGCCAGCTAACAGGGAGATGGGCGTGGTCGAAATAATAAATAAAATGAATGATTAATATGCTCAAACACCTTACACCTACATTCAAACAGCTCAGTCCGGGAAAATATGTCTCTAGGCGCCACCACAATCGAAACTTCGCTAAAATAATTGTCTTAAGCTGGATGTTAATTAACCCTACTTGATTGTGGAAAGTAGGATTGTGCTTACTCAGTAAACTCTCACACGAGGGTTCTAAAACAACCACTCATCCCAAACAATTCAACTCAAACTCAAATATATTTAGTACTACCCAGGTTATTAAAAACTTTTTGAATACACCTCGTATACCAAAACTTCCAAAATAAAATTTATCACTCAAATTCATTCACGTAACCACCAGTTATATTTTCTACTTATTAATGAATAAACTATTCTTCATCAACGATCGGTAATTAATTTTTAAAATTCCTAACATGAACGATATCTTTTAAATTTAATTTACTTTTTATAACACTTCTGAATCGTATTGACATTCGTAAATATTTAAGGTTTCAAAACTCCAACCTTTTGTTATACTTAATGAAATTTTAACTAACAGCTGATCCGTCACTAGTGCATTGCGCTAATGAAACTAACATGAAAATTTTGCAAACAACCTGGAAAATATGACTTTTTAGGTTGTTCATTAATCTTAAAATCCAAAATATGCAAAGTCTACACTTTAACTTGTCAAAAACTACTAGGCCACCAATTAAGTAATCGTCACAAATATGTTTCATACCTGGCTGAATAAACAACAAAATAAAAAGATAACGATAAATATATATTGTCCTGCATAAAATAATAAACAAATGACAAAGAAACAAACACAAATATATTTACATACACCACAACAACGTGGTTGAAAATCAAAACCACACGTCACTACCAATTTCTGCAAAATTCTTAATACTAAAACAACCAATCAAAGCCACATAACTCGAGAACGATTATCTTTTCGCTTCTAAACTAATTAATATTTACTCAACATTACACAAATGAACTAAACAAAGAGATAATCGTGCTTTCCTAAATTTTCAAAGCACTTAAATATATTCCTTACTTAAAATTGTCCATTTATCCTACGCTTTTCTTTCTTCTTTCTTCCCGTAAATCAATTATTTGTAGTCCATTTGTAATCTTTAAATTGCATGAAGCCACATAACCAGTGCTTCACAATTTCACAAACACTTATTCCTTTCTGTACTCACAAGTAGTCCAATAACACGTAATAAGCTGTACACGTTTGGTTGCCTCTTAAAATTTCTAGCAACCTTTAGGACAGTTTAGTCCTTCCTTACACAAATAAACTTTTAATGTCACATAAAATTTACCTTAACCTTGGCTTAATTTATTACGAAAATTTCGTTTACTTAAAGGTGATCCCATAAATAATTTTAACTCAATATCGGTACAAGAACACGCGCTGCACTTAACACTAACGTAATAACTGTTAACTTTTTATAAATCTGCTTACGCACTTTTTACTTTCTTGAAAATAAACTAATTTTATCTTCAATCTCAATTTAATTAATTGTTTTATTTATGAATGTTTTATACGATTCATCCCCTTTCGGGTAACGCAGTTGTTTAAACAATGACTGCCTTCAATATTATTCACAAATATAACTCCAACTTAACCCATTCTAAACCACACTACACCTCGCGCGCGTCTCCCCAACATTCACCACAAGCAACAGCCATAAACGAAAAAGCTCCCGTCAATCCCTGACTTTCCTATTTATAACTTCAGTCATCCATCTTTAAACATGTCTTCCTTCCACGATATATTCTCCAATAGTATTCACTCAAAATTTCTTAGTGCCGATAGCTACTACCATCTGTACAACCACGCTCATAACTACAATACCTCGCCATATTTGTTCTTACTTACAAATTTTACAATTACTTCATGAAGAAATCATTTTTCATCATTACATTCATTCAGTAGCCACTCTGGACCATTACGCAACTTTCAACATTTATCTCCAACCTGCGCTCGATCTCCTTCCGCAACATTTGCAAAAATAAGTACCGTCTAAGGTCTCAAATCGCATATACATACATATATTCTCAAAACAATTGCACAACATTACGAAAACTTTCTGAAATTAACACTTAAACATACCAAATCTTTCTCTACATATTTTCTAAAACATTCTACACTTATACTTCACATCTTCTGACAAAGATCACTCATTTATCCTCAAACATTCCATTTCTAACAGTAGCAATACAGTAGCAAGCATTATCGTCCCATCGACAAATTTCTTTTCACATTTACATTCATCAGAATCTAATTATTCCAACACTAAAGTCTCTATAACATTCAAATACACGTATCTACATACTGAATTATATTTCTCCTACATTTCCAGTGGCGTATCATACACCCACATACATTATACATATACAAAAAAAAAAAAATTTTTTTTCGTTCAAACTCAATACACTCGCACTCAAAACACGTCATACACGTCATTATAACATCCTACATACAGGGTGCGTCAACGCAACCTGACATTAGGTTATTGCTCCTTACTTTTCTCAGCTCCAATTTTATTGCATATTTTCCTGGATTCGGCCCATTAGATAAATGTTTTTGATGGTGTATATATCCGTTTCTTGTTGTGTACAACAGCTGCAGCACATCTACTTTTATAAGATCTCATCTTGGCATAGTTCACACGTTTACCACCGATATATTTTTCAATTATAAAATTAAGCTGTTCCACAGTATTATTGTCAACATCATGAACTAAGCTTCCAGCGTGGTACACCAAAACGTTTATAAACGACTCCAACTTATCGTATAAATCTACAATGAAGCTGTATTTAATTATTTGGAATTTAAGCATAGCGTTTAATCAATTTTGTCACATAATGGCTCAAGATTTACGTCGAATAATGATAAATGACAATTACCTGTTTGCTTTAAATCAGATATTATGCTTCCATTTAATGCAGGGGGCTCTTTATAAAAGTATTCAAGGTTTTGCAATCCTTGTACTCACCAAACATGATTGATACAGTTCCGAATGTCTCTATTTAAATTATTTACTTTGTTATGAAACGGGATACGTTCTGCTATACGGTGCGAATTTACCTTACAAACTTCCCATCGTAGTGTTAGCTCATTTTGCCCAAAGTACAGATATAATTATTAACTATTATAAAAACAAAGAGTTGTATTGCGTATGTAAACTAAAAATTACGTTTTCTGAATCAATAAATCCACTAAATGGGAAATTATTTGGTGGAACGCAAGGTTGTGACAAATCGAGGATAGTGAAAGCCAAACAATAATTGCTACTCACCTGTTGCTATCACCTTCAGCAATTAATGTTTCATAAATTATTCCGTACATTTCCATGCTTTTTAGAAATCCTTCTGCTGTAATATCAGCCTCCATAGCGGCTGAAGAACCACTCAAATTTTTGTAACATTTATGGTCTTTCACGGTGTTACCTGCTGTTTCAGCTAATTTGCATATCGTGCAAAACTTATTTCTTACTCCTAAAAGAGGACTTTCTGTGATTTGTAACCAATAATGGGAGCTGCTCCCGATAACGAATTAAAATTAGTGTGGTAAGATCTTTTAGACCAAGTGCCGTCGGCCACGACAGTTATTAATGAGATTCCATTCTTCTCTACATTTTCATCGCGTATGGTGGTTTCTTTTTCCTCTTCGGCAGCTTCCTTCATTGATTTTAAACTGGTTGCTTCGCATGCCTCATATAATTCATCATGGAGACTATCGTACATCCGAGCTGACTTACACGGTATTTCCAATGCTTGTTCCAAATGGGAAAAACCTGAACCTATGCTCATCATAGCCAGTACTGCGTCCTCATTGACGTTAGCATCGGAGGCACATTGAATATTTAATATGCAGAGAAGTACGTAAACACACACACACACACACATACACACACACACACACACACACACACACAAACACACACACACACACGCACACACACACGCACACGCACGCGCACACACACGCACGCACGCACGTACGCACGCACGCACGCATACACGTACTCACGCACACACACACACACGCGATACAAAATTTTTAAATATGTCAGGCGGTGGTGCCAATTAAATTAACAATATTGTTGAAATACAAGACGAGTACACTAAATTGAAAAGATAAGCTACTGTGGAGCAGCAAAAGTGTAAAACATCTTTTGAAGTTATATTCTGTAGAATAAGATAATATAATTATCAATGTTATTTATACCATGTATTGTCATTCTCTTAGTGACAAGTGATAAGTGAAAATGATGCATAGGTAGATAATAACAGTAACCACAGTTGCTTATCTATAGATGACTCAGCATTTATGCAGATGTTTAAACAGTGAAAAGCATAAATACGTATGTATAAGAATAATCAACATGAGATTCAATTCTTTATTTATTATAGGTATGTATTGGGCCCGCAATCTGCAGAGTACATAGATTCGAATCGGATATAAATTATTTTCTTTAGTAGGCATTTTGCATAAGCCGGCTCTGATTAGAAGCAAGAATTAAAATTCTGCAATCCTGCATACTCGCAGGCTAATATTGCGCATACGAATATAAGACATGCCTCCTTTTGTTGTATATTATGTACCCATCAACCCCTGAGAAACTACTCTCGCGTGAGAGATCCCTCTTAAAACTCCTGAGTTGCTAAAATCTGTCTCGTTTCTTGTTTTTGAAACTCCAATACTACTTTCTATACTTCTGCAAAAACTTATAGGATTACCCTCCACACTGGCTAAAACGGTAGCCTCATCATTCTCTCGATTTTCCTTATTATATTTTTTTGACCTGGGTTTAGAAAATGATTAATTAATTAATTTTTATTTTAATATATAAAACGTGATTTTACTAGGTTGTCCGTTCTGGAAACCTACATCGATGTAAAGTTACTTAATTATCAAAATTAATACCAAGGAAACTACATCTACCCGTTAAAATAGAAATTCATTGCTGCGTCGGCGTTTTCAAAATTTCTGCGTAAAAGTCCTTAGATTTATTATAATCGCGTATTTACATATTTATAATTATAATAAAGCAGTAAGAATCTAGTAGCCGTTTTTTAATACTCAGATATATCTTGAATTTATTATAAAACTGGTTTGTTGCAAAGAAACTGACTTTTTGTGAGGAAAACTATGCACGCCACTAAATTCTACGGAAAATTCTGTATAGGACCCACTTTTCACCATTTCGATAAATTGCAAGGCAAAGCAGTTACGAGGGGTGCTTAAAATGTGCAAATTTTGAATTTCGCATTGTATCTCAAATACTAATAGGGCCATGACAATTCTGTTTGTGGCACCTTTCGTTTTACGAAAAAAGTAGAACAGGGTCGCAAAAGCCGCCTCTTTCTATCTTTCCTCACAAACGAGATACCCTATAATTTCAACCAAAATGGGGCACAGTGTACATATGCCGAGTATTTTAAAAAATAACGTAATAACAGACAATAAAGATGCAAGCAGGTTACCAACGTAAATTTAACGTAATGGTTTTGTGCATGCATTTCACGTTCTTACGGTTGACGTTACTATCTAGATTTTTTTGTAAAATCCTTGGTTGTATATCCGTACAGTACTGACATCAAATTAGCAATAAATTATCTCCATAGATTTTAATATTATGTATTATATTACACCTGAAACCTTAGAACCCAGGAAATTTTAACATTTCTCTCATAAAAAATGTAGCGGGCTAATCTTAAACATAATCCTCTACATCACTATTAATTAGAATCAATATATTTTTAATTAATTATGTAAAACGTACGGCGCTGCACCACAAGTCAGAAATGTAAACCCAAAATCTGATGTGACCTACACATAACTTTCTAATGTTCCTATAGTGGTATGTTACCAATAGCAAATAGGAGCAAGAGCTAATAAGTCACAATGCCAACTTACTCATATTATTTTCTCGTATACTTAATGTACAAAACGGATGTAATCAATCAATCATATAAACCTATGCAAACTTTTCTGTAATAAAGAAACGCTACATGTTACATAAGTCTTACATGGATACTGTTTGTAAATCGATGACCGTCTGCAGCACTATCGACATAATCACAATGATTAACAATGTTAATTGGGTGCAGGCGAGCGAGCAACCGCCGTAAAATAAAAATAATTCCCGAACTATAATTTTATTTATATGTTAAATACATAACATATTGTGCTATGAACTGCACTGGTTAATTACAAAAACTCTACTACTGACTAAAAAAAACAATCCCGTTAGCGTCCAAACCCCTAATAGAGGGGTGCACCAATGAGATGCCATTAACTTAGTACACATTAAAATTTCTGAGTAAAATTAAAATGATTGCTTTTCTAAAAATTCTGAATATTTGCACAGCAGGTATTAAAAAGTTCTTCTTAGATTTTTACATATTGAATAGATCCTAACTTAAGCTGGCTTTTGGTAATTATACAGATGCCTGTCAATGAAATCAATATTTTGGAACAAACAAAATACATCCACGTACCACACAAAATTAAAAAAACACCGAGCGCGTTTCGATAACTACGCTATCATCATCAGCGGTCGACTAGGGCGAACTAAAGAAAATTTCTAACAAATATACCATCAGTGGGTAATGCTTTGTTGCTTATCTGGTGAAAGTGAAAGTGAAAGTTTAATGAGTTATATCAATATTTTGGAATAACTACTCATACTTATGATTCATTTTACCTAATTACTTAACAGAAAAGAAACACAACCAGATACATTTATTACTTACTAAACACATATTTCTTTACAAGATATACGTACATAATCTATGCTTTGGCATTCAGTTCAATACATAACACTCGATTTTATTTGAATTTATATTAATCAAATAGTGACGTTTAACTTCATTTGCGAAATATGAAAAGCAATGATATATTAAAATTTAATATTGTTTCCGTTAACATGAATACGTACAGACGTTTAAATTAATTTATTATTAATTACCGAGTTACCTTTTGCTAGCTAACAAAATCTGTTAGGTCTAACTCAAAATAGTTGGTGTAGCTTCAAGACACCGGCATTGCGAATAATAGAAATATAAATAGTTTGATTCTATTGTGTTACTGAAACATCTTTATCTATATTAATTTTCCTGAAAAACTTATTAACTCGACATTTAAATTTAATTATCAACCATGAAGTAACAAGGAAATAAAAAATTGTTTTATGCGGGAGATTTTACTTGACTACTAATGCGGTTTAATCAGGACTACTTTTACAATATTCTTTTTACCGCTCAAGTTTAATATTGTTAACTGTATGCTGAGAGGCTATTTTGGAGATTTGGACGCTATCCGACAAAATGCTTCAGCATTCTGAGTTTCCTGTTTTTGTAACTGATACTTAAACGCTTAATCAGATTGTCTAACAAATGAATGTACTTCGAATTGCAATTGCGATATTGCGATATTTCTGTAACATATATATATATATATATATATATATATATATATATATTATGATTTTTGATTTGAACAGGCTAAATTTGGCCTATCGTGCTAAAGTACTCAGGAACACTTGTGAAGATGGATAGAGGTAATGAATTGCCAATAGATGCCTATGAACAGCTACCTTAAATTGTCTCATATCATAAGTGAGAAGAAAACAGGAACCAGGGAGATCATTCCAGAGTTTAGAAGCCGTGTAGAAAAATGTGGATTGCGCCCGTTTGGTACGACGAGTGGAGATTTGTACTGCATACTGATGATGTGAATGAGCGAATCGAGTGTTTCTCGCAAAGATAGCCCGAGATGTTATCAAAGAATATAATTCAGCACCACAATAGCCGTTGTAATAACGATAATACAAAGAAAGAACTGAAACCATCCTTCTATGCTCAAGGGATATATATATATATATATATATATATATATATATATATATATATATATATATATATATATAGGTGGATGTCTACTGCGTGTAGCGTGTACGGAGGATATCTCCTTAACTATTAGAGATATCAAAACCAATTATTGGAGCTACATTCTAAAAATATTTAGGTATAAGGTGATTGACAGAAATATGCCAGCCCAAAAGCATAGAAATTTGTATCTGTATTACTAACCGTTCTGCAGATATCGTCGCTTTAGTACCAAAATAGAGTTAACTTTGGAACCACGATGCGAGCGTTGTCACCACGATTTTGCAAATCTGTTTATACCACCAACTATTAATAATAAAATAAATAAAGATCATATCGACCATTTTTTCTTTGGAAAAATTCATTTTATACAAAAATTGACAAAACGACAATCCAAAAACACAAACTAATGGAACAATATTTTAATGATTATACAAACGTCAAGACAATAGATGCAATTGTTCCTCTTTATTACGAGTGGCTAGCCTACTGATTTGTTTTGTTGAATTCTATTGTCACGGTAAATTTGTATTTTAGAATATTTTTACATCAATATCTCAAGAACGGTCCGTCTTATGGCTATGAAACCTATTGTCAATTAGTATCTACTTTTCACGGGGAATCGAAATGTAAAAAAATATACAGGATGTTGCATTTGAAAAAATTCAGAAAAATTACATTTCGCGTAAGTTAATCATTCTGTATAGTTTTACATGTTTTCGAAAAATTTCCAAGTTTGTTCGTTAGTAGACTATTATTAATAGTCGGTGGTATAAACAGATTTACAAAATCTTGGTGACAACGTTCGAATCGTGGTTCCAAAGTCAACTCTATTTTGGCACTAAAGTGATCATATATGCAGAACGGTTAGTGATACAGATACAAATTTCTATACTTTTATTCTAAATGTAACAATGAATCCAACAATGCAAAATATACAGGGTGTTCCATTTAAAAAACAGAGGTTTGGGTTGTCATATTCTTGTCAACCACCCTGTACATACCTAAATATTTTTAGAATGATCGTATATTACCACACCCATGATGGTTTTGATATCTCTAATACTTAAGGAGCAATCCTCCGTCCACGCAGTAGACACCCACCCTATATATACACACATATATATATATATATATATATATATATATATATATATATATATATATACATATATATATATATATATATATATATATATATATATATATATATATATATATATATATATATATACAATATGTCTCAGTAAGTTGGAACCATATGGGAAGCTTTTTTATTATTAATTTTAGGAAAAAAAGTTATTCTTTATAAAAAGTTCTGCATGTTTCAAAATATAAAATACGATCATCAAATATCAAATGTTTTTAGTCGTATACGAGGTTTATCAAAAAATATGAATTTTACTCAAGAGTAAAGTACCTTTAAAATTGACAATATCGAAAAATGTTATTAAAAAAAGTTGATCAAATATGCAGTTATATCCATTTACATTGAAAAAATGGGTTTTGTGCTTGTTTAATATTGTTTCTATTTTGAATGAACATTTATCTCTTGTGATTATAAAAGTCATGATAACCTTCTCGAATCTTAATGTTTTCAAACAATTTTGCAATTTAAACATGCAATGAATGCATATGCATTTATTTAATTTAATTTAAAAATAAAAAAATACATAAAAATAATAAGTTGTGCAACTAACGTAATATTAATTCTAGAAAGAAATAGAAACTTAATTTTCACTCATTCCACTAATGCCTCCACATATCCACCGTCTCGTTCAATGCATGTATTCGTTCTATTGGCAAATTCACGTAATACATTCCTAATCATTTCTGGAGAAATTTCCTGGCATTTTTCTAAAATTATAGGAAGTAATCAAGGGGGTATCTACCAGGCCAAAAAAGATCAGAATATCTGTGGATAACGTTTCCATGGAGCATATGTTCAAAATATTCCCTAACATTCAATGTACTGTGACATGAGGCACCATCTTGTTGGTACCAAATACATTTTCGTTCTTGTAAGGGTAGTTCGTCTATGAAGTCATAAATGTGAGTTTGTAATAACTGTAAATAACTTTCGGCATTCATGGTTTGACGAAAAAAAGAAGGTCCTATTAATCTGTTTTTATAAATGCCACACCACACGTTAGTCTTGAAGGAATATTGGTCATGAGACTTTATTACAAAATTGGGATTTTCATCAGACCACCAGCGACAATGTTGTGACGCGACAGTTCCATTAGACGAGAATGTTGCCTCATCAGGAAAAATAATACGTCTCATAAAAAAAGGGTCATCTTCTAACTCTCCTTGGATGAGACAGCAAAAATCAAAGCGCTTATCATAGTCTCTTTCTTTCAATGTGTGCACTATTTTTGGTTTGAATGCTCTGTATTTATTCAGTTTTAAAATTCTTGCCACTGTATCTTTACTTACATTCTTTTGCATCAACGATTTCCCTTTGCGTAATGACATTTTTGGATTGGCTACAACAGACTTCAAACTGCGTATTATCATCGGCAACCAATTGTCGGCGTTTTACGTCAAACCTATTCTTAATACTTCCAGTATTTTTGAATTTATTCATTATTTTCGTAATAGTTGAATGGGTAATATTTTTATTGGGATGTCTATTATTAAAAATAATTGCAGCTTCTCCATGGGTTTTATAATTTTCTCCCATAATCGAGACGATTTCTATTTTCTCTTCACTACTTAATAACGCTACCATATTTATTGGTTAAATTCTAACGCGTTTTGACTGTAACTGTCAAACATTTGTTGCTATCAAACATTCATTAGTTTGTCAGTGCATCCTAGATTACACGTAACTACAGTAAAATTTTCATTGTTATTGTACCTAGAAATACATTTCAAACATGAATAAATTTTTTCAATGTAAATGGATGTGACATACATATTTGAACGTAGTTTTTAGTTTTGATCGACTTTTTTTAATAACATTTTTCGATATTGTCAATTTTAAAGGTACTTTACTCTTGAGTAAAATTCATATTTTTTTTACAAAACTCGTATACGACTAAAAAAATTTGCTATATGATGATCGTATTTTACATTTTGGAACATGCAGAACTTTTTATAAAGAATAACTTTTTTTCGTAAAATTAATAATAAAAAAGTTCCCATATGGTTCCAACTTACTGAGACATATTATATATATATATATATATATATATATATATATATATATATTGTTTTGCTTTGCAAGGTTAAACAATGTGAATTTACAAGCTCTCGCTTTTAGAGTTTTTTTAGAGCGCAATAAAGAAGAAACAGTGACAACAAAAAAGACTATTTTGGAGGTAAAAGAATTATAATAGTGGAATTTTATGCAAATAATTTGCTATTTACCTGTATTTGTATACAATAACACAATACGTAGATATCGTGGTGACCTTTGATCCGTACATTTATATTTACAATTATATAAAATTACCATTGAAATAGTTAAATTTATTGGTATCATTGGAAGAAACACTCAATACTGAATTGAGGACGTGTAAAAAACCGAAACGGCAGATAAAGTAAACAGAAGAAGGAAATGAATAAAAGGGAAGGGGATGAAAAGCAAGCGGAACGGCAAATAGTATTTGGAAAAGGGAAGAAGCTAATAAGATCACCGGACGTTAAAAAGGTAGAGGAAGAAAAAAGTGGTAACAGCGCAACAGGTCAAAGTGAAAAGAGGAAGGAAGAGAAAAAATGGAGGAAATAAAGGAGTTAATCCGTAAGATGAGGAAGCTGTTGGAAGAAAATATGAAAGGACTAAGGAACGACATCAAAGAAATGAAAGAATGGAAGAAAGGGAAAAGGAATGGAAGGTGGAAAAACAGGAGTTGATAAAGAGAATAGAAAAATTAGAAAGAAAAGTAGACGATGAGGAGAGAAGGAAAAGGAAGAATAACATCGTGATAAAGGGGTGGATATGCAAGGAGCCACAGAAAGAGCTGCAAGGGATGATGGAAGAGAAACTAAATGTAAGAGCAGAAGTTAGAAAAGTGTTGCTGATAAAGAAGGAGAAGGAAAATAAGATGGTGGTGGTGGAAATGGAGCGATGGGAGGAGAAACAAGATTATGGCAGAGAAGAGAAAACTGAGGAATACAGGAATTTATATAGACCACGATCTAACAAGGGAAGAGAGGAGTGTACAAAAAAAATGAGGAACACGGCCGCGGAAAGAAAATCTGAGAGAAGACAAGTATGGGTAGGATACAGAAAAATGGAGATAGATGGGGAAGATACGTATGGAATGAGGGAGCGAAGAGCTAAGCAGAGAAAGGGGAGATAGAGGGGATATACAAAGACCAAAAAACTAAAAGAAGCGGGATTGAGAGGAGAAAGGAGGATGATGAAGCTGCAGTGAAATGGACAAAGGAGTGAAGGAAAGGGAAAAGAACAATAAAGGGAACAAAGCGAAAAACTACAGGAAGGAATGGATGAACTAAAGATACTATTCTGGAATGTGGCGGAATAAAGAATAAAGAACAAGAGTTTTGGGAGTATTTCAGGGAGCAGGGCGTGATGGGATCACAAGATACATGGTTAGAAGAAAAACAACGGGTGTGGTGGGAAAGGAAAAGGAAAGTGAATTTTTATGGGTGGTTCAGTGTGAGGAAAGGAACAATACAAACGGGAGAGCAAGGGGGGGGTTATTAGAGGGAATAAAAATAAAATGGTTGGAAGAAGAAGAGAAAGTGCAACAAAGAAGAGGTACCATAGAAACATACAGTGGGGTAAAGAAAAAATAAAAATAGTGACAGTATACAGTAGAAAGATGAAAGAGACTAGGGAAAATTTAGAGGAGATGATAGAAGAGAGGGTGGAAGGTATGGCAATAATAGGAGGAGATCTTAAGACGAGAATGAGGGAAGAGAGGGATTACAAGAAAAGAGAGGGTCGGGAAAAAGACAAATGATAAAGTGTTGAATACGGAAGGAAAAGAACTGTTAGAAATGTTCAACGAGAGGGAGTGGAAAATAATGAATGGAAATAGAGAAGAAAGAGAGAGGAGGAAGTACACGTATATAGGAGCAAGGGGGGAATCAGTGATAGATTATGTAATTACGAATGCTGAGGCTGAGGAAAAGATTAAGATATTTAGAGTAGGGGAGAGGGTTGAATCGGTTCACCAACCCCTGGAAATGATAATGGAAGGGGGAGAAAGAGAAAATTGCAGAGAATAAGAGGAATATATAATTAAGAAGATCTGGACAGAAGAGAGTATAGAAGTACAAAGAATAAATGGGAAAAATTAGATGGGAAGGTAATGGAGTGCAAGAAAGTGTGGAAGAAATGAGAGAAAGAATGGAGGAAGCAACGGAAAAAGTCAAGTTTAGAAGATGGAAGGGGGCGAAAATGGAGTGGAAAAGATGGGATAGAGAATGTAAGGAGACCAAGAGGGAGACAAAAAGAACGCTGAGACAGTGGAGAATGGGGAAAGAAGAATATAAAGAAGCGGTAAAGATATACAGGAAAACATGCGAAAGTATAAAGGAAGAAAGCAATAAGAAACAGGAAGAGCAGATTAAGGACATAAAAACAGAAGAAGACGTATGGAAATTTAAAAAAAAAGAAAAGTGGAGAAGGACACAAACAGGAATACAAATAAAAGAATGGGAGAGGTATTTCAGAGACGCTCTGGAGGGAGAGCAAATACAGGACGAACAAGGAAGACAAAGCAACAAAAGACACGAGATAGGGGAAAAAGAAGAAGGAATAAAATAAGAGGAAGTAAGAGAGGCAATAAAGAAGGTAAAAAAATGGAAAGCGGTAGGAGAAGATGAGATTCAAGGTGAAGAGTGGATATACGGAGGAGAAAAAGTGACGAAAATGATGACGGAAGTAATAAACAAAATATGGAGAGGAGAAGGATTCCCGGAGACCTCGGGAAAGCCATATTTGCCCAGTGTACAAAAAAGCAGACCAGAATCAGATGACAAATTACAGGGGAATAACATTGCTAAACACGACCTACAAAATACACGAAAACATTCCGGAAGAAAGGTTGTAGAAGGATGTGGAGGAAAATAAATTGTTACCAGATCGACCGGCCGGATTCAGGAAAGGAAGAACAACGACGGATAACGTATACATATTGGAGCACATGGCAAACAAGTAATTAGGAAAGAAAAGGGTTAATTGTAACGGTATTCGTAGACATAACAGCGGCATTCGATAGGGTGAACAGTCAAAAGTTGTGGGAGTTCATGAGGAAAAAAAAAGATAAGCGAAAGGATAATAGAAAGGATAGAAGAAATATACGAACGAACGAGGAACAGGCTGAGAGTAAATGGGTAACAGAGTGAAGGATTTGTAACTAGTAAGGGATTGAGACAAGGATGCCCACTGAGCCCAAGCCTGTTCGCGGTATATACTGGAGACCTGGAGGATACAACAAGAGAGAGGCCTGTTGGCGGGGAGCGTAAAAGTGTGGACGCTAGCATACGCGGATGATATAGTGTTATTAGCAAGGGAGGAGAAAGAAATGAAGAGAATGTTAAAAACGTTGGATAGATATTTGAAAAGGAAAGATCTGGAATTCAATGGGAGTAAAACTAAGGTAATGGTATGGAGAAAAAGGGGAGGAAAAATGAAAAAGGAGGAATGGAAAGGGAGGGATAAAGAGATGCAGCAAGTAAAGGAATGCACATACCTGGGATACACAATGAGACAATAAAACAATAAAAATGAGGAAGACATATAAAAGAGCGAGTGAGAAAAGGGAATAAGCTAATAGAGCAAGTGTGGAGTGTAGGGGAAGGACTGTTTGGAATGGACATAAGGAAAAGAAAATTATTATTTGAGAGACTGATAAAGTATGGTACTGTACGGGGCGGAAGTGTGGGGGTGGAAAGACTACAAAGAGACAGAGAAGCTGCAAGAAAAATACTGAAAGTGGATACTGGGAGTGGAAAGAGAAACACCAGGGTACATCATTAGATAGGAGTTGCAAGTAGAGAAAATAAGGATGCAGTCGGGAAATAGATCAGTAAAGTACGAGGAGGAAATTAGTAGAAGAACGGAGTGTAAAAATTCTACAAGAATGCTGGAAAGAAATAAGAGAAGGAAGAACAGAATATGGAGAAGAATCCAGGAAAGAAACGGATATGCAAAGGAAGCAGTAGAAATACTAAGAAGGGAAGGGGTGAACGTGAGAGAGTACATAATTAGAAGGGATAGAGATGTGCAAAAGTAGGAAAGATGGTCGAAGGTAAAAGAAGGAAAATACAATGTAAACTATAGGAACATTAAGGGAGAAGGGATACCGAGATACTTGATTGAGGAAGGGAGGAGGGAAAGAAAGAAAATGATAGAGAGATTTAGATGTGGAAACGAAGAGAGAGGAAACAGGTACTGGAGAAGGGACGAAGAGAGAAAATGTGGGATGTGCGTAGAAGAGATAAAGTCGATTAAGCAAATGTTGCAAGAATGCATGGAATTAAAGGAGGAGAGGACAGTGGAAGAGATACTAGTAGAAGGGGGAAGGGGAGCGGAGTGGATGCAATAAACATGGAACAGAAGAAGACAGTTAATGGGAGAAGAGGAAAGAGATGTTAGTGTAAGTGAAGTAAAGAAAGGAGAGACAGTAAAGAGTGTAAATAGAGAAGGCAAATGTAAATAGTAAAACGCAAACAGTAGTATATATATATATATATATATATATATATATATATATATATATATATGTACAGGGTGATTCACCACGGTTTACCGGCGCTCTCAGAGTTCATTCTACAAGTCAAAAGAAAGAAAAAACTTCGTGTAAAC
This sequence comes from Vesta saturnalis, assembly GCA_036346205.1. Taxonomy (NCBI): domain Eukaryota; kingdom Metazoa; phylum Arthropoda; class Insecta; order Coleoptera; family Lampyridae; genus Vesta; species Vesta saturnalis. Next base: position 3,769,177 of record JARFJB010000317.1, on the reverse strand, counting down.
ATATGTCCGGAAACGCTTTGTAAGCGAGCTACGGTTAGCGAAAGATTTCGCCCGGATTTCAGTTTCTCTGGGTAAATGAAGATTTCCTGAAATTCTGGGATCGTAAATTAAGGGACGAATTCAATTGTCAATTATAGTTTTTGGGTAAAACAGGTCCCAGGACTTTATTTCTCTTAGTTCTCTCGCGTTGGATATGTCACGAACTACTATTCAAAACATTTTAAAGGATCATAGGTAAGTTCTTATGTCACTGAAAATACTACTTTACATGTTTCACAATGTGTTTGTAATTTCAAATTTATAGAATGCACCCGTATCATACGGTATTACATCAAGCCTTATTGTCGTTGGATGTTGGGCATGATCAGGGAAAATAGAGGATTTTTCTCCGAAATTCTTTGAACGGATGAGGCCACTTTTATAAGTGACGGAAACGTTAATTTGCATAATAATCATTATTGGCCTGACACTAATTCTCACTGGTTGCACGAGGTCTCCAACATGAAGGTCGTTGGAGTGCTAATGTGTGGTGTGGCATCCTGGACGGAACTATTATAGGTCCTTATCTCTTTGATGGTGCTGTTTTTCTTGATTTTCTGGTAAACCATTGCTTATTTTATTAGAAGATGTGCCCTTGCAATTACGTGAAAATATGTTTTTACAACTAGATGGTTGCCCAGCACATTTTTCAATAAATGTGCGAAAGCACTTAAATTTAATATATCACCAGAGGTGGATTGGACGAGGAAGTCTATTTCCTTTGCCACCTCGATCCCCAGACATAACCTGCTTGAACTTTTATCTGTGGGGTCGGTTAAAAGTTTACGAAACTCCACCAACAACGAGAGACGACATGAATGTACGTATTCGAGAGGCCAATCGTAGCCTGTCAAAAGCAGAAGTTGAAGCTGCTGTAACGTCCACGCATGAGCGGCTCCAACAGTGCATCGAGGTCAATGCGAGAAAATTCGAATTTAAGTAGGCATTAAGTAGGTACTTGATGCCTACTTAATGCCTTCTTAAGGAGGCATTATTGCACAATAGGTCCTTTTTAGGGCCATAAATAAAATTCATAAAAATAATTCCGCAAATTTGGATTAGTACCTTTCAAAAATAAATATTATCATATTATTACACTTAATTTTTGAAATTATGAAAACTTTCATTATTTAAAAATTATAAAATGATGAAATTTTTCATTGAATCTTGAAAACAGACAAATAAATAAGAATAAATACCGGTGTAATATCGACTTTTTCAAATTTTATAACTAAATCTTCTTTCTTCGATATTTTAAGGTATGAATAAGATATCGAGATACGGTTTTCACTAACCGATTTAGGGATGATTTCGTCTCATTTTTATGGAAAGAAATTATATTGTTGCATTTAATTTTTTAGAGTTTTACAATTTTCTGATGTTATATCAAAAAACGCGCTCTTGCGGCATCACTAAAAATTAGACATATTACAGGTAAGATTTATTTGATGGAGTAATAAATGCTCTTTCCAACGAGACTAACCACTTTATTTGAATAGATACGTCAAACAAAAATTACTCGAATAAAGCTGAGCTTTAAAAAGCGTATAATTTTTTGGTAGATTTACTAGGTGGATTTCAGTAAAAAATAACTTTAAAAATTATTATTAATTTTATTAAATACATAAATAAAAAGTTTACCTCGAGTAGGATTTGAACCTACGACCTGTACTTTGCTAGAGTACCGCGCTAACCAACTGCGTCATCAAGGTTCAAGCCCCAAGCGATGTAAATTTTGTCTTTATGTATGTAGAACTGGTGTAAATTCTAAATATAGTGAGATTACAATCAAATTACTGATATTAATGGAATGTGAGCCTGCAATATCGCAAGGATTCGCACATACCAAAGCAACTTGACTAATATTAAATTGTTAGAAGTTTTTGTTATGAACGAATAAGTTCAAAGGTAATTATGTAATTAATAATTTAATAACTTTAAAAGTTTAGGACGGCGGTTACGCCCCCTGGCAAATTTGCAAATATTTTCCACGATCTTTTTTTGGTCACTTTAGTAATAAAATTTTTTACCGCAACTCTCTACGACGAATAGTTTCCGTGAAACAGCACTTTGCATTCGTATCTGGCCACCCGGTACATAGATATTTTAGAATTATTTCGTTTTGTTAACGGTTCATGGACCTTGCAATTTAGAAAACAAATTAACAGTAATATTTTTTACAGGTCAAAGATTAAAGATTAAACACAACAAGATAAGAACAATAATATTTTTAAATAACATTTTTTAATAATAAATTGAATATTGTATCCAACACTAAATTTCTAATTTTTTATAATAAATGTTCAAATTGTCGCCCTTCGATACACGCTTGACATCGTCTTAACATTGAATTTCGAACTCTGCCGAGGATGCGTGGAATTTCTCGTAATTCATGGAAGGCGGCAAAAGTTATGTTTATCAAGCTAGCGGGAACATCAACAGAGTGTCATAAACATTAGATTTGACATACCCACAAAGCAAAAAATCAATGGGCGTTAAGTCGGGTGATCTAGGGACCAGAGGAAGGGGCCACTACATCCAATCCAACGATCTGGATGTGTTACTAAAGTAATTTGGGGCTTGGGCCGAAAAATGAGGCGGTGCTCCATCATGCTGGAATATCATCCTATTTCGAATATCTAGGAGAAATATCCTCCAGCAATTCCAAAAGAGAATTCGTTATGAATACAAGATAAACTTGACCGATAACGTTCAGAGGTAAAATAAAAGTTCCAATCAAAATGTTTTGAATGATTGCTCCCCAGACATTAACTGATAACCGTTGTTGATGACTACGTACGACGGCAGGATGAGGGTTCCTGTGACTCCAGATATGGCTATTGCGTGTGTTGAAACAAAAGAAGGCTCAACTGTAGATCTCTTCATAAATAAGCGACAAAATTCTGTTCTACGTGCAAAGTCTGCTTGGTCTAGCGACTGAACTGTCTGCTTTTTAAACGGATGTCGGTTTTCATGTAAAACTCTTCAAACCGATATGTGAGAAACACCCATATCGTTAGCCACGGCACGAGTGCTTGTGGATGGATTTTTGCTACACGCTCAAAACCTCCTCTTCAAAACGCCAATGTTCGTCTCATTTGTCCAGAGAGTGTAGGACGCTTGAGAACTCCAATCTCTCTTAAACGAGCATGTATACGTTGGAAAACTTTATGGTTTGGATGACGCCGATCAGGAAAACGTTGGCGATACAAACGAGCGGCTTCTCTACCGGTCCCATTTGCAGCACCATTAATAAAATGCATATCTGTTAATTCAGCAGGTGTGTAGTTTTCCGTAATAATAAAACACGAAAAATGCGAACTGATGCACAACAAGCCAAAATGTCTTGACAATTGTAAATAAATGTGGCTCTAAAAAACTACCCACCAATTTTATCAAGGATAGATTGATTTTGTTAAAATACGTTATTTTAAGTAATTCAAATGTAAGACTGTGAAATATCTAAAATATCTCTGTAAATAAGCTTCGAATCAAAATTTTTCGAGAGCCATTTCTTTTTAATTTAAAATTGAAATTAAAGACCATGCCAACTTTCATCAAAATCGGTTTAAATTTACACGAGTTATAACCAAAACGTATAATATTTTTTTAAACTTTAACACCCTGTATCTTTTAAACGAAAAGTCATTTTGAGTTGAAATTATTTTTCCAACTTATATTTAAGAGAGGAACTGCCCTTTAAGTTTGGACCAATATTACTGGGTGTTTCAAAAAACGTTCCGTTAATTTCTAGGGCAAATAGAATATTAAAAAATAACGTTAGTTTGGTTAATAAATATATGTCCCAAAATGCCTCCTTAAGAAGATACGGTCCTATAAAAGTGGCCCCAAAAATCCTGTTTTTTTATTATCTACGAAACGATTTAAGATACCGAAATGAAATTTAGATCACAAATCCGTTTCATTACGTCATGACCAATTTTCAATATTTTGTACGGGAGCGTCGCTAAAGGGGGGTGTCACTTACTTTGCCCCCAAACTTTTTTTATGGGGATATTTTTAAAGCAAAGTCACAAAAAAGGAACTCTTGTTGAAAGTCAAAAAAATTACTGGTTTTGGAGTTATTTGAGGTTTTAACATGCTTTACCTAAAATTAGAAAACCAAACAAATATTGGATTAATTTGATTTACTTGAATTAAGTAGGCTTAGACCGCAGACAGGTTTGCTTAACAAGTAATAACGCTTTAAAAACTTTGAAAATGAATATGTGCACTAATAGTGACTATACCGATATGTTGTTAACAATAGGGGGAATGTGATGGAAATGCTAAAGCAGCGAAAAGAAGATATGCGCTAAAGGGGGGGTGTCACGTATTTTGACCCCAAACTTTTTTTATGGGGATATTTTTAAAGGCAAAAATAATGTTTTTTAAACAATTTGTCACAAAAAAGGAACTCTTGTTGAAATTCAAAAAAATTACTGGTTTTGGAGTTATTTGAGGTTTTATCATGTTTTACCTAAAATTAGAAAACAAAATAAATATTGGATTAATTTGATTTACTTGAGTTAAGTAGGCTTAGACCGCAGACAGGTTTGCTTAACAAGTAATAACGCTTTAAAAACTTTGAAAATGAATATGTGCACTAATAGTGACTATACCGATATGTTGTTAACAATAGGGGGAATGTGATGGAAATGCTAAAGCAGCGAAAAGAAGATATGCGGAAAAATTTCCAAGAAGAAGTGTTCCTGATTCAAAAACGTTTTTGAATTTAGTGAGGCAGTGCTGTGAGACTGGATCCTTTGAACCAAAAAAGGTAAATTCTGGTAGATCTCGAGTGGCAAGAATTCCTCAAACAGAAGAAAACATTTTACATCTAGTTGTTGCGGGTCCTACGGTAAATGTAAGAAATGTGGCAAGGGCAAGTAACGCAAGTGTTTCTAGCGTACATCGTGTATTAAAAGAACAATTATTGCTCCCGTTTCACTACAGGCAAGTACGTGAATTATTGCCTGAAGATCTTTTTTTGAAAAGAGACTTTTGCGAATTATTACAAGAAAGAATGAGACAGAACCCTGATTTTTTACAAAATATTCTTTTCACCGACGAATCGACTTTTACTGCACAAGGCATGTTTAATAGTCATAACAAGTCACTTCTGGGCAGAGGAAAATCTAAAGGTTAAACGTCTAACGCATTATCAACATAATTTTAAGTAGAATGTATGGGCTGCTTCAATAGACAACCGCCTCGTTGCATATTTTGATGGAAATTTAAATGGTGATGTTTACTATGAATTATAGGATAATCGTTTATTTCCACTATTAGACTTGCCTCTTGGTCTACAAAGAAATATGATACTTTACCTCAGTTCAGTAGACAAGCTAGAAGATGGCTCAACGAGCATTTTCCAAATCGTTGGATTGGCCGACGTGTTGATGCTCCAATCCACTGGGCACCAAGGTTCCCTGACCTAAATCCTTTGGATTTTGATGCGTGGAGTATAGTTAAAGAAAAAGTATATTCAAGGAAAATAAATTCCACTCAAGAAATTCAAAGGAGAGTTGAAAATCATTTAATAATGTTAATTCAAGAACCATAGCCACTCCATAGGATTATGTTTTCACTAGAAAAACGTTTACGATTATGTATTCGTGAAAAAGGGGGACATTTCGAACATTTAATGTAAAAAGCTGTACCTTATTGTTTATTTTGTGTTATTCGTTGTTTTTTTTTAATTATTTCCTTTGTCTGTCCTGTGTTAATGTCATAAAATTAAAATCTTTTTTAAGTTCTAAATAATTTAAAATATTTTTACCTCATAGTTGTTTCTGAAATAATAATTCTTCCCTGAGATAGTTTGTTCTCGCGCATGAAAATAATTAATTATTTCATTTTAAAATAACTTATTAATTCGGTCAGCATTGCTTGCTAAACCTCAAATAATTTCAAATTGTTTAAAAAATCGTATTTTTGCCCAAAATTTAAAAATATCCTCATAAAAATATAGACATAAAAAAAGTTTGGGGGAAAAATCAGTGGCACCCCCTCTCTTTAGCAACGCTCCTATACAAAATATTAAAAATGTGTCAACACTATCTTTTATGACCCAATCAAAGGTATTTGTGGTCTAAATTTCATTTAGATGCCTTAAACCGTTTCAGAGATTAAAAAAAAGAATTTTGGGCCACTTTTACAGGGCCGTATCTTCTTAAGGAGCCGTTTTTCGCAAAGTGGTTTTTTACTTTTAATACTATACTCGAACGTTATGAATTTTAACACCCTTCACATTTAAAATCTTGATAATTCTGTCATAAATATTTTATAATAATGCAATGTTTTAGCTTTTAGCCAACATTTATATCAATCTTCAAATGGTTATTTATGGTTGGCAACACTAGTACGAACGGTATAACATTCACTTTAAACGTGATACAATTAATTAAACCAGTGTTTGACGGTCAAATGGAGTTGTTGAAGCTGCACCATTTACCAAAATTAGACTTATTTATATGCGTGAGGCAACATTTCATTTAAGTGATACTAATTACCAGTGTTTGTCGGTCAAAAGTTGTTACTGCACCATAACATTACCAAAATTAGATTAATAGCGGAGGAATCTAAATTTGCTGCTAGACTATCTACACTCCGAACCTGGCTTTGCTGTCATGTTTAACCTGATTCTTTAAAAAATACCATTTTTAATGGAAATTTAATTCGAATATGGGCGTATTATTTTTTAATGATATAAATCTGCTGTACGTGAAAAAACATAAGTACACCTTTGCCCGTGTGACTTGCTTTGAAACTGCTAATTATGCTTAGAATATGGCAAAACAAAAGTTATCGTCAATTGGACGAATGCGATAGAAGACGAGTTATGGGTTTACGAGTAGATGTTAATCAGATTATTAATGGTTTGATAACTAAGGCCATTTTGTAACACCCAATGTGGTTACCGCCGTGTTAAATCTTTTTGCCCACTTCTTTGCACGGATAGGACCGTTTAGAATGATATAAGTAAGATGAAATTACGTGGACACTAGGTGTGGTTTATAGGGATATTTAGTGACGAATCTTACTTCTGATGAGAGATACACGGTGACCTCATTCTAATTAGAATAAGACATAAAAAAAAGGTATAATTCTCAGTCCTTTATTAGGTTATAATTAGGGAGCGGATAGTTAGGCAAATGCCTTTTTTTAATTAATGAGGATATTAAAGGCAAAGTTGAATTTCTATAAGTTTTAAGACATGACGACTCCAAACATGCAATTTTTACTTTGCCTTTTGCCTTTTTGATGTTTTTGGCGGTTTTGCCTTTTAAAGAAATTTTGGGATTTTGCCTTTTTGTCGATTTTTATTTTAATAAAATTGAAAAATGTGGTTTTAAGTGAACCGTAAAATAAACTTAACTTAACTTAACCTTCACGCCATTCCTTGCGGGCAGCCAAAACAATCCCTGCCTCTTATTTATTTTTCATTCACAATCTATATCTTATCTTATCTCCGCATACCTCCCTAGCTTCCACAAGATTCATACATAGTCTCTGACATGCCCTTTTGTTTTTGAAACTGCTTATCTTTCTTTCCTTTATCATAGATTCTACTACATTCAGCCAAGTTTTACTCGGCCTACCAGGGCCGGCCTTTCCCGTAACCTCACCCACATATATTTGTTTCGTTAATCTTGCGTTGTTCATTCTCTCAATGTGACCAAAGCAACGTAATGTACAACTTTTATATCTATCCATCATCGTCTTTTCCTCACCACACTCCGTCATTATGCATTCATTTTTTATCTTGTCCCTTCTCGTTTTACCACATGCGCTTCTCAGGAATCTCATACCCACGGCATTTAGTAAATACTCTACTCTCCTTTCCACCTTCCCGATTGAACACCACAATCTTACCTTTAGGTCCATGCTCTCACAGACTGTATCAAACTTCCTCAGAGCGGTTTGCAGCTCATCCGCACTGTCACTTAATAAGACTGTGTCATCTGCATACACCAGAAGTCGTACATTTACGTCACCAACCATTACTCCATTTGTATCGGTACATGCTTGTCTAAGACATTTATCCATGTATACATTGAACAACCATGGTGATATCACACAACCTTGTCGCACTCATTGCTCAATATTGAAGTATTCACTCACACGTCCCCTCACCCTAACACATACCCGACTACCGTTGTATCCTGCCTTTATTCCATTTATTAGACCTTTATTTACGCGATATTCATTTAATATTTCCCACAGCTTCTCTATTCACTCTGTCATATGCTTTCTCCAGATCTGCAAACGCACAGTACAACTTCCTTTTACTTTTAAACACTTTTCGATCACCGCTGGAGAGCAACCATCGGATCGACACATCCTCTCCCTGGCATGAAGCCACCTAGTACATCCCACATCTTAGTTTGTGTAGTTTCTCGTACTCTATCAATCAGTATTCTTCCAAATACTTTACCAGGTACGCTGAGCAAGCTTATTCCTCTGTAGTTCTTACAATCACTCTTGTTACCCTTACCCTTATACAATGGTACAATGATCGTGCTCTTTCAATCACTTGGCACTTTTCCACGCATAAGGCATACATTGAATAATTCACGCAATCTTCGTATAAGCTTTGCACCACCATACTTGAGCATTTCACCAATGATTTCATCTACGCCTGCTCCTTTGCCGTTTTTCAATCTTCCTACCGTTTTCTCTACCTCATTTATTCCAATATCCTTCTCAGTTTCATTCATCATTTCTTCTATATTCTCCTTATGTAACCCTTCAGTCTTACTTTCCTCACTACTGTACAGCTTTCCGAAATATTCTTGCCAGCATTCCCTCACTTCACAATCGTCCCCTACTATTTCGTTTCCAGCATTCATAACTCCTGCAGCGTTCTGTTTTGGGCCACATTTTCTGTTTTTGACCCATTTTCAGAAGAGTTTTTTGTTTCCCTCACAATCATTCTGCATTTTCTCTCCTTCCACAGTCATCACTTCCTCTTTACTTATTCTCACTGCCTCCTTCCTTTCTTTGTTTCTTAATCTGTACACCTCATACAATCGCTTCTTCTCAGTCTCATTTTTTGCAGCAATCATTGCCATGTATGCATCTTTTTTCTTACTTACTGGCTTTTTTACCGACTCATTCCACCAAGCACATTTTTTCTGCCTACCTACAATCACTCTTCCACTTATTCGCACGGCACAAGTGACAATAGAGTTTTTCAAGCTTATCTATGCACTTTCAACGTCAGTGTCTTTTATTTCTTCGTTCCACACTGTTTCATTCACATTCAACTCTTTACTCACAGCATCTGCGTATTTCATTCTCGCACCATTATCCACTAATTTGTCAACCCTAATTCTGGACGTTCGCACTACGTTTGCTTTCGTTCTCCAGACCCACTTTTGCCCTAAACACACTCTGGATACAACCAAAAGTGGTCCGATCCACACTCGCTCCGCGCATTACTTTTGTGTCTTTCACCAGGTTTCTAAGCCGTTCATCATACACTATTAAGTCTATCATACTTGGTTAATATACAGTTTTTGTTTTAGGTACTTTATTTCCTAACGAAATACCTGAATCGAAAATATTGCTTTTAGTAAGCGACGCGGCACCTTACATGCTAAAAGCGGCACGGGCCCTAAAGGTATTCTACCCTAAACTACTGCATGTTACTTGCCTAGCACACGCACTGCACAGAGTGTGTGAATGCATTCGCAAGGAATTTAGTGCTGTAAATAAATTAATTTCTTCCGTGAAGAAGGTAAACATTACATTGTCTGTGTGCTGCTATTACGATTTAAAAATTGCAGGTATTTGTAAAAGCACCATTACGTGTTTCTGAGTATAAAGAAAAGCTGCCATCTGTTCCACTCTCTCTCTCTCCTGAACCTGTGATTACGAGATGGTGTACGTGGATCGAGGCGTGTAATTTTTACGCGCTTCATTGAAACTCAATTAAAGAGGTAAACACATGTTTGCAAAATCTGTTATGAATTCTGCAAAAATGATATGATAATTTACAGGTAGTGAATTCATTTCACCCTTCCACGGCTGCTGCTATACAAAAAGCTCAAGAGAGTTTTGAAGATGAAAACGTCCGTCAAGGTATAATGTATATAAACACCCATTTCTGCTACCTATTCGAAACTATAAAGAAACTCGAAGCAAGGAACCTCGCGTTAGTGGAAGCGTTAGGGATAGTGGACGATGTGGTAAATGAAATCGCACAGGTACCTGGTGCTAGTGGGATAAAAGTAAATGAAAAGATATTATCTGTGTTACAAAATAATCCAAAATCTTCACAAAATAAAAGATATTGTAAATGTACATAAAGGAGAAGAGGCCATTGGCTTGGATGCAAGCCCTCAAGAAGTCGCTGCAATTAAATATGCCCCCATTACATCCTGTGATGTCGAGAGATCTTTCTCGACATACAAGCAAATTGTCAGCAATACCAGGGCAAATTTGTTACCTGACCATACGGAGAAGTACTTAATTACAGCCTGGAATAATAATGTTAACGTAGATTAAATGTTTTGTTATTTTTATTTTTTTTTTGTAAATTCATTTTACGTAAGTAGTTATTAAATTATTTTAAACAATTGTGTGCCTTTTTCGAATTTAAATTTTGCCTTTTTCCTTGCCTTTTTTGACTGTTTTTGTTGCCTTTTTGCCTGCTTTTTTTATGGGTTTTTCTTGCCTAACTATCCGCTCTCTAGTTATAATTATGCTATGCTTGATAATTAGATTCAAGGCACCTTTAGACCTCATTGGTGTGTTGAAAAAGTAGCAATATCTCATTTTCTTCTACTTCTATTTTTCCACCAGGATAATGACCACCGTCAAGGAGTTATCGCTAAACTGGTGCAATGGCTACCTTGACTTATCTTGTCTTCGATATGTTATATGATGGTGAGCAGACTGCGTAACCTAAGTCACCCTATGAAGTATAACGGTAAAGGTGAATTGAACATGAAGCGTCCAATCAGTCCCGTACGATAAACAGATTGGAAAGGCACGTCCAGAGAATTAATTTATTGAGAAAAAAATAATAAGCTATTTTAATAAAGTATTTTTTCGGACGGTAGTCTTCTGTAATCTCTGATGAGGGAGGTCGGTACCGAATTTTACTCGCCAGGGGTTGTTATGGATTTTCTCAGGCGCTTCCAGAAGGGAGGTAGGTCACAGTGTCTTGGAGCGTTTCCTGTCCCTCAGACAGATTTGGACTCACGCGATTCTGGGTAATAGCGGTGGTGTATATCTCCAGAGCTCGGTACGGTCGGTGGCGAAGATGATTCTAAAATCAAACTTAATCTGCATGGGAGGGGAGATTGCGTATGAGATAAAGTACAAAGTCATTTTCTCCTAAGCCTACGTTCAACTTCCCTACAAATATTGTTTCAAGCATAAATGATAAATGAAATTGAGTAAATACATGTAAAATTAGGCATTTGTATTAAACTAAACCTTCTTGCGGTGCCAACTGTCGGTCGTACAGTAGCGGTAGAATTTACACTGCCAATTTTAATAAAATTCAAAAGTGATCATGTAAGAGTCGAACTATACCTCATAACAGCTTGACGATTTTAACATTTTCAACAAGAACAAAAAGCTCGGTGTATCGTCCTATGTAGGTTATGTTATGCACATGGTGGCCAACTAAGAATGCGAGGTACTGTATCTGGGAAACTATCTATCGTAGAGGCTTGCGCAAAAAAAAGTTATTACTAAAACGGCCAATACAAAAGCCTGGAAAATATTTTCAAATTTCTGTCATGGCCGCTAGGGGGCGTAACTGCAGCCTTGAATCTAAAAAAGTGATGTTTCTGTGAATTCTGCTATATTAACCTAATAAAAAAATAACTGATCTTTAAAGTCGAGGATAACCTGAACTTTTTTTGTTTGGCACTTTTTGACGTATGTCTAAAAATAAAGTGGTGGGGGGTGTTCAAAGGTTTCCTTAAATAACCCCCTGTATCTTCGAAACGACTAAGCCGATTTTAACAAACTTGGACGCGTTGAAATGAGCTATTCTTGGGCTACAAATATTATAATATTTGAAGTTTTGTTAGTTTCACATGCCGTCGCTAGAGGGCTTTGTTCGACATTCCGACAGAAACGGTTAATTTTCGCAAAAAATTAAATACATTGGTATGACTTTTTTTTCATAAACAAGTAGCTAAATGACATTAGCTCGCGAAAACCGCATCTCGATATCTTGTTCCTAACCTAAAATATCGGCCAAAGAAAACTTTATACGAAAATACCTTAAATTTTTATTTTTTTTAAACTATATTTTTCTGGAATTGTTTCTACTATGTAAGTTGTGGTCCTAAAAAGGACCGATTTAAAGGAGGAAGGTTTTTAATGCCCTCGTAAATGCTTGAAATGCTGACCATCACTCTGTGCATTGCTGAGGCCTCTTATGGGTAGACAAAACTGCAGCTTCAATTTCGGTTCTGAGTAGGTTACCTAGAAATTGCGATTTTAAATGTTTGAAAATTTATTCACCAGAATAAAATCAACCCTTTTGAAATTACTACGGGCAAGTAAGCAATGCTAAAAGTTATACGAAAGGCCTATTCTTTGTTTGTTTAAATGCATGTTCACTATGGACATATACGAAAAATACAATTAATAGAAGCAGGCAAGGGAAACAGATAGTTAAACAAAACATACATAATCCTCAAATTGTCAATAGTTGTCAATACTTTCGCGTTACTTTGAACGATTTTTGTGCTTTCAAAATGCGTTTTACGAATAATGAAGCTGTTGATATGCTTGCGGTTTATTTTGAATGTCTTCAGAATGCCGCAGTAGCTAAAAGAGTTTACGCGTCTCGATATCCAAATCGGCGTCCTTGCGATGTAACAGTTTTTCCCCAATTAGTGGCGAGCTTACGAGCCAATGGTAGTTTTCGGCCTACATTTCAACGGCACAGATTTGGAAGAACACAAGAAAATATTAACCGTGTACTGGGCTATATTAAAGGAAATCCTCATGTTAGCACAAGAGCATTATTCACCGAGTTGGGCATTTCACGTATAACGGTTCAAAATATTTTGAAGGACCTTAGGTAAGTTCTAATGGCCATCAAAATATATAGGTATTCGTTTAAACTTCTTTTAATTACTTTAAGAATGCACCCATATCATGTCGTTTTGCATCAAGCCTTGAAAGAGGCAGATTTTGATCAAAGGTTAGACTATTTCCATTGGATGTTAGGCATGATACGCGAAAATAGAGAATTTTTATTTCAAATTGTTTGGACCGATGAAGCCACCTTCAGTAGTGACGGGAAAGTCAATCTGCACAATATGCATTATTGGTCTGCAGAAAATCCCCATTGGTTGCGTGAAGTTCAGCGCCAAAGACGTTGGAGTTTAAATGTATGGTGTGGCATACTGGGGGGCAGAACTATTGGGCCATATTTTTTCGAGCAGCCCCTAAATGGCAATGTATTTCTTGACTTTTTGGCCAATCAATTACCGTTGTTGTTGTTGGAAGATGTGCCGCTGGAAACAAGGCAAAAATTGTTTTTGCAGTTGGATGGTTGCCCAGCACATTTTGCTATTAATGTGCGAGAGCATATTAATGCAGTATTTCAAGAGCGGTGGATTGGAAGAGGAAGTCTGTTTCCATGCCTCCGCGATCGCCACACTTAACTTGCCTCGATTTTTATTTATGGGGGCGCTTAAAGGACATCGTGTTTCGGACTCAATCTACTACTAGAGAACATATGAAAAACCGGATTCGTAACGCAATACGTAACATACCGAGAGCCGAAATTGAAGCTGCAGCTTTGTCTAGTCATGAGAGGCTTCAGCAATGCATAGAGCGTGATGGTCAGCATTTCGAGCATTTACGGGGGCATTAAAAACCTTCCTCCTTTAAATAGGTCCTTTTTAGGGTCACAACTTACATAATAGAAACAATTCCAGAAAAATGTAGTTAAAAAAAATAAAAATTTAAGGGATTTTGGTATAAATTTTTCTATGGCCGATATTTTAGGTTAGGAACAAGATATCGAGATGCGGTTTTCGTGAGCTTGTTTAGGCATCATTTTGCTACTTGTTTATGAGAAAAAAGTCATACCAATGCGTTTAATTTTTTTGCGAAAATTAACGGTTTCCGTCGGAATGTCGAACAAAGCCATGTGAAACTAGCAAAACTTCAAATATTATAACATTTGTAGCCCAAGAATAGCTCATTTCAACGCGCCCAAGTTTGTTAAAATAGGCTTAGCCGTTTCGAAGATACAGGGGTTATTTAAGGTCAAACAGTGTCAAACAAAAAAAGTTCAGGTTGTCCTCGACTTTAAAGATCAGTTATTTTTTTATTAGGTTAATATAGCAGAATTCACAGAAACATCACTTTTTAGATTCAAGACTGCAGTTACGCACCCTAGCGGCCATTTCAGAAACTTGAAAATATTTTCCTGGTTTTGGATTGGCCGTTTTAATAATAACTTTTTTTGCGCAAGCCTCTACGATGGATAGTTTCCCAGATACAGTACCTCGCATTCTTAGTTGGCCACCCTGTACATAATTGTAGTAGAGAAAACGGAACATCTAAAAGACAATGCTAAGGCCAGAAACGTTATAGTTTATTCTACTTTTAAATAATAGATATTCATGTATTAAGGGCATAATCAGAAGATTATGGCTCAAGGGAATGTTAAAAGCCCGACGCGAAGCGGAGGGCTTTTATATTCCTGAGAGCCATAATCTACAATTATGCCCGTGGTACATACAATATTTTATTTTATTTTGCACCATGAAACTGGAACAAAATATTAAAAAGATTCAGTATTTTCGGCAAGTTTTTAAAGGCAAATGCAGCGAAATAAAGTCGACAGTAGGCTAATTTGTTGTTACTAAGATGACATCTGGAGTTACAATTTCAAATCCATCCAACTGTATTTTCAATTTTTATAAAGAATAAGTTTCATTACTGTTATTTTTATTAATAAAGGTTGTATAGTAAGGTTGTTTCAATAATTCTTTCAACTTACGTGACATATCATGTCATATGTTTGCTGGCAATCATGCTGCTTAGCAACAATGACATTTCCGTGCTATAAAGACCACATTACGCCCGCATTTGGGGGCGTATAAAGAACATTACGGTGGCAAAATAAAATAAAATAATTAATGTCATCTGGGGTAAATATAAATGTGTCATATCAAAAGGAATCGCTTGATGTAACGAAACTTAATTTTTACTTTTTTAATTCAATATTTTAAATAATGTATCTGTTTAGAATGAGAGTGCATGTGATTAAATTTGTTGCAACAATAAGTTTACGTTCTAAGAAGATAACGGTTTAATTGTTCAAAATTATTTACGATGTATTGATCTACTTAATTTTAAAATTATTATATTCTAATATTGTAGCAGTTGGTGTTTTTTTATGGTTTTATGGTTAAAACGGCACGCGGCTTTTAATGCTTCATGTGCAAAGCTTATTGTACTTAACCATTACATTCTAAAATTTTCTAATTCGTGTTGTACATTATTTTAATAATAACAAGTCACTTACGGGGTCATATTTTTTATTATATTACTTGCAGCTTAATTTAAATACTTCTCTATAGCCAGTTTGTAACGTTGCTTAACTTAACTTAACTTAACCTTCCCGCCATTCCCTTGCGGGGTAGGCAAAACAATCCCTGCCTCTTATTTATTTTTCATTCACAATCTTTCTCCATGCTTTCCTATTTCCGCCTACCTCCCTAGTTTCCGCAAGATTCATACATAGTCTCTGACATGCCCTTTTGTTTTTAAAACTGCTTATCTTTCTTTCCTTTATCATAGATTCTACTACATTCAGCCAAGTTTTACGCGGCCTACCAGGCCCGGCCTTTCCCCTAACCTCAACCACATATATTTGTTTCGTTAATCTTGCGTTTTTCATTCTCTCAATGTGACCAAACCAACGTAATGTACAACTTTTATGTATATCCATCATCGTCTTTTCCTCACCACACTCCGTCATTATGCATTCATTTTGTTATCTTGTCGTTTCTCGTTTTACCACATGCGCTTCTCAGGAATCTCATACCCACAGCATTTATTTTTCTTTCGTGCTTTTTTTGACATACCCATGTCTCACTTCCATACAGTACCGACGGGAAAAATACGCCATTATAGATTGCTCGTTTCGTAGCTAGGCTCCTGCTTTCATTTCTCATTATCGTCCACATACTTCCAATTACTTTCCTTCCAGCATTGACCCTTCGTCCAATCTCGCTCCCAATTGTACCATCTGCAGTAAACATTCTACCGAGATATACCAGCTCGTCCACTTGCTCCACAATTTCATCTTGCAGAGTAAATACTCTACTCTCCTTTCCACCTTCCCGACTGAACACCACAATCTTAGTTTTGTTCACGTTTACCTTTAGGTCCATGCTCTCGGACTGTATCAAACTTCCTCAGAGCGGTTTGCAGCTCATCCGCACTGTCACTTAATAAGACTGTGTCATCTGCATACCCCAGAAGTCGTATATTTACGTCACCAACCATTACACTATTTGTATCGGTACATGCTTGTCTAAGACATTTATCCATGTATACAGTGAACAACCACGGTGACATCACACAGCCTTGTCGCACTCCATGCTCAATATTAAACTATTCACTCACACCTCCTCTCACCCTAACATATGCCCGACTACCGTTGCTAATTTATTTAATAACACAACTAACTTTGTAGCACAGTTTTGAATTGCTATAGAAAACAGTAGAAAACCCCGTCATAAATTACAAGTTGCTGCTTGATTTCAGGTGTGGGCTAGTAGACTATGGGTTCTTTCGTTTTTTTTCTAGTTGCTCTTTTCTCTCAACTGATCATTGTACCAGATTACCTTTAATAAAACAAAAACATGAAATTTAGGAACATTAATGGTTAAAAATATATTTCTAATGTTCTGAAATACTTAGTTTTTCTCAAAAGGGTTCAGCATTTGCAGATAGTAAATATAATCCTCTTCATACATATTCGTTATCACAGGTCAGATTACACGCACTGTTTTTTTTAATGTATGAGTAATCTTTAAATCTGAAAATTCCTGAGACGGTATTTCACGTACTATACTTACCTGAAGTACAGTGACGCCGCTTATTCCATGTCTCCTAATCTGTATTAAACACATCATTTGTATGTTTCAACACTACTTTGCACTAAATAAAATTACATGTTATAAAACTAAACTTTAATTACTGCATAATCTGCAATGCACATGCAATAACTGTGTCCTTAGAGTTTACATGACGTCATTTCCATTTTACCGACACTGGTTTTAATGCATTATAACTAACTAATCAAAGTGTGCGTTAATATTTTGTGATCTATTTTGCAAGAAAATTATATGGTGGATTAATATTTAAAAATACAGAGTATCTGTAAGTAGTTCATGTTGAGGTTCAAAACATTCACTTAAAGTAGTAACCTCAATTTGTATAAATTTATTAAACCTTAATCGTATATCCTAAGAGTATTACTATTGTTTAAAAAACGCGAAAGTTTTATACTGATACAGTACTTGACGTTTATACAGGGTGTTGTTATATTCCACCGACAACGCTCTACCCCAGAGCCCTCGTTGGTTGATAAATTTTGATATAGGTACATGAACCCTTAAAGGGCTTGGTTGCTGAGATACAGGGTGCTGAAATTTTGAAATCAAAATTTAAAATTTGCCATAAATCAAAAATTTGTTAATTATTATCTGAGAACTTTTTTTTTAGGAGCAAATCTCTACAGCACCGTTCATTTTAGCTTCATGAAAGGTTATTACTTTTTTAACTAAAAATGAACGGAGAATTTAAAAAAAGTAAAAAAAATATTTTCTCCAATGGCGTCAAAAATAAGGGGGTAGAAGTTTCCACTACCCCGATAGCGTGCCACTGGTTAAATTTTTCAAATGTTAGTTTATGTCAAAATATTACTTTCGTAAAGATCATATTGATCAACAAATTTGAAAAAAATATTTAAAGGCGCTTTTGATTTATGGCAAATTTTTAAATCTGATTTCAAAATTTCAACACCCTGTACCTCAGCAACTAAGCCCTTTAAGAGTTCACGTGCGTATATAAAAAATTATCAATTAGCGAGAGCTATCTGGGGTAGACCGTTGTCGGTCGAATATAGCAACAACCTGTAGAAGACGAAGTTAAAATTTTGTCGTGCTAATCACGAAGTTCTCACTTTTTATCACTGTTAATTATTGTGTTCATTTGTATTTAACTATAATGCTAATCTTATTATTATAATAATTCACACTCAGGTACTTTAATATTATAATGCAAATTGGGTAGACCCTAAAATACTCTACCAGTGGTTTAGTCGGAGACGGGGTGGTTCGAAGATTGTCTTTGGCTATCTCTGAGATTCAAAAATTAAGACTACTATATAAACTTCCTATTTTACACCGTCTGATAAACAAAGTCATAATGGCTTTGTAAAATCTTGTATTTCCAATTTATTTACAATGTGAATTTTACTACCGTATTTTGTTGGTTTTTTAATTTGATTAGAACAATTACTGGAATGATGATAGTTGTATGAAGTGTGCTCTAATGAGATAAGTACTGCTTTAATTAAAATACGGGGAATGGTAAACTACCACAGATGGAGGTTATGGAAATAGATATAGAAATTTCTCTCACCGTATAGTAGAAAGTGGTTGAGATGGTGATTTTGATTATGCTATCCCATATTAGCGGAACGCTATCAAATTACGTAAAGTAAAGCAAAAGGAATGATCACTATTGGAACGTAATTTTACAACAGGAATTGGTTACAGGAATTGTCTAGCTGTTTTTTGGAACAAGGTCAACTTTTGCACACGATTTTGCCAAGCACATTCATTCTACCTTATAGACTTGTGCAAATAAAGTCATTTAGAGAACAACAGTAGGCACTCCGTTCTCGTAGCCACTTCGTGTGTGTTTGTGTGCGTATAATTAAATCACTTAGAGAACAATGGCAGACATCCCGTCCTCCTAGCTACTTCGTGTGGGTTTGGCGGCAAACTAGACCTGCTTCGCATCCAGTCGATGACGTTATGAAGCGGTTTCCAGCCTTATTTCCGTTCGTGTACTGTCTAGTGGAGGTGTTTAAAAATTTACGTGTGGGCGCTATCGAGAAGTAAGCAAAAGCTGGTGGAGAGCGGGTCCGGTCACTACTGGAGGTGTAAATTAATTGACTATCGTAGTACCTGATATCTCGGATAATCTCTGAATTCTCTGTAAGTCTGACTCTCTCCGTTAGTAGGGGAAATCGCGGTTTTATACAAACTCAGAGGTGGGAGTCTTGACGTAAACCTCGTTGATTGGTTTTCTCAGGACGGTCTGTCGATAATGAGAAGATATGTTGCAGAAAGCTATAGACGGTTTCTATTTACAATAGATGGGGTAAAAGAAATTAAATATTGATTATTTATGGTTTTTACACTTACAAGAATATTGATCTTAAATAATTAATTTAAGTTTTACACGTAAAGGATATCAATGCTTTACAGGATTTATGTTGCTTACTTTTAGTTTTTTTAGTGTTTGAAATTTTAAGCTTAGTTCTATGTGCGAACTCCTCGACACATTTTTTCATTGACTTTTACATTCATTCGTAGAAACATTCGATTTCAACCCAGGCAGTATAATTGTGAATCTGAATACTGGAATAATTTTCGTTATGTATCAACATGGCAAACCGTACGACTACATGTGCACGGTTACACTTGGTAAATGATAAATCGGAATAAAGACATTTTTTATCTTATTTGTAAAAGCTGAAGAGTTATTAAGAATTTAAGGTAGGGAGCTGCACATACATTGTGTAAATGCCCGCCTACAAATTTAGAGCATATTTACGATTGTTCCTCGTTAGTACCAAATTGTTCCTAATCGTTCACTTTGATATTTCTTTACATTTTTCAAAAAGGTAAACACATGAATTGTTCACCGTTTATCCAATTGTTTCTAAATTTCACAATTGTCACGCTCATAAGCAAAATAGATTGGGGATATGTAACGGGAATATGAGGAGTGCTACCGTGGTAGATGCAACACTTCGACTAATGTTTGGAATAACGCTGCTAATTGCTTGCTTTCTTTTAAAGACTATCCTGAAACAGCAATAATTTCCGTGCGGCAATCGCGCAATATCGAAATACTTCTTCCCATATAAATTTACTATTGTTTTCCATTTTAGTACGATAACAGGATCACTATGTTGATCCTTCTAAAGGTTCCACAGCTTACATTCTTCAAGACTTTCCAATCTGCAAGATGGAGGTACACAATTGAATGCTGTCATTCTAAGGTTTAAGTACGCACGATTTTCTAATATGTCTAATATTTCACTGATAAATTCTAAAAACTAACTACAATTAAAATAGAAATAATTATATACAATAAAAGAGCAAAAAATATAGACTAGGTGAACAATATCAAGACACATAATCAACAAATAGTAAAACATGAAGAATGGATTGAATACTAGAATAGTCGAGTTCAGATAATGTATGATGAACCAGTCTTCTATCTGGCTGCTTCTGACTGTATATTCGATTCAGTTGGAGCGAAACCCATCAGTCTCAGTCGACTTTTTAAGATAAAGGAGACTTCTCAGCAGCGAACCCAACCTGAATCCCCTTGACTAAGGGTGCTAATTATATAAGCTTGCTGGAGAAAATCTCTAAAGTAGTCCCACCACGTTAAGAGCCTCTCGCTACGGTGTGGCTTAATGGATAATATTCAGAGCAGATTTAGCAGATAAAGAAGTTGTGGCCTCGATCGGTGTTTTTACGGTAATTAGTGGTGAAGAGGCCTCGGCAAGTGCTTGTGAATAGGCTTGACACGCTGTGGAATGGAGGATTTGCAGGTAGTAGTATACGCTTAGCGATCGGCGGTGTGTTGGTATCTGGAAGCATTATCTCAGGGCGCAACTAGTGCTTGTGCATCGGACATAAAAAGCGCGGGTGGAGCGAACCCTAGAGTTCGCGGTACTGTGGCTTCAGCAATTGGCGATGCTGCGCGGCTTGGTCTAAAGCAGTGACCTTGGGCTGGTCGGTGCTGCTGGTTAGGCAGGAAGTTGTGTTGCGGTTATGAACGGCTGGAATGTTGCGGCTTTGACGGGCAGCAGTGCTAAGTAGTTTGAAAGCGTCGGTGCAGTACTATCAGTATGTATGGCGGCCTTAATAAACGGCGGTGCGGAAAGATCTGCAGGCGATGGTGCCATGAGTTCGACTGGCAGCAGTTTTGTAGGCTCTGCAGGAGGCCATAAGTAGGTTCAGTGAGAAGTGTCGTCGCAGCGAAGTTAATAGCTGCATGTGTTGGTATGAGCTCGGGCTTGGCCGAAAACGGTGCTGTTGACTCGGCATAATGCAGTAGTTAGAATGCCCTTTGAAGAAGAAAACGATGTGCATTTTAAAAGTTGCCTTTTTGTACTCTTTATAATACAGCACCAAGTCCGTGTGAAATTACTACTATTTTGGCAATAAAAAATATTTTTCCCGCTCCAACGTAGCACTTACGGCAAAGTACAATGGGTACTGCTACAGTAACGGATTGAATTGCGAAGCACTTGCAAACGCCTAACCACATTGTTTATGTGGTGCTCACTGTGTGGGCAACAAACACCTAGGGGTATTTGTGTGGCCGTGCGAACATAAGGAGGCAGTGTTAACCTCAATGGTTTCAGTTTCAATTAAATCAGTTATGTTAGACTTAACTGTCTAATTTAATTAAGATTCTTTTCTGGACACTGATGAACTAGATGAGCAGCAACCTACCTTTGGATGTGGATTACTTTGTGTTTGTTATGATGTATCCTGGTGACGAATGTTGAGAGCTGTTGATGTGATGTCGTGTTGTAGATCTTCAAGAAAAATAAACTAGTAGCGTTTAAAGCATAATATATACGGCAGTGGTAAGATGAGTTAAGTAATCGTATAGTTGTACTGTTACTTGATGACTCCTTATTAAAAGCCGCTTATAAAAGCGGAAAGAAATAAAAAGAACATAACAAACATAGATACTGTACACTTCATTAGGAAAACCAGTCTGTTGACAGGTGCTCTTCTGACTGTGTATGAGGAGCACTGCTCCGCTGATGTATATACATCTTCCACTTTGCCGATGACAAGTAGGGCCTTCGCCAAATCAAGGCTTATAATAGTGTCAAATACTAAGGTGCACGAAGTCGGTCTTTTCTTTACAGCTATCAGAGCCATCTTCCGTACTTTAGCCCTCTTGGTGGACCACAACTGACGATTGAGTGGGTGGAATAGAAGTACCCTGTTGACATCAGAGTCACACATAGCCCGATTCTTTACTGACTTATTACGTTAGTCATCTCCGGTGAACTTTACACATTGTACTGATTCCTAGAAACAGCGCTATGCATGTCAGAATTCTTGCTCGATTTCCGCCTCAAGTATGTGTAGTACCTTAGCAGTCTGTCTCTGTCGGAGACTAAAGCCAACAGGATTTTCCTGGTCACTGTCTTTCTCGACACAGGAGAAGGATATCCCTTGTATATTCAGTTCTCCAAAGGACACTTAGATTTCCTTCTGGCGAAGTATTTCCCGATTTAGTTTCTATTTGTTATTTCTTTAGCTTCTTCTGCGGTATTGGTGGATCTGTGGCGGGTATCTTCATTTTGATTACGGTGTTGGACGCCGATACTACTGATAGCTGGATATCTGATGGTGGGGTAGTCGCTATAGTCACTGTTACTCTTCGGCGCCTTCTTCGGACTCCCATATAGAATGTCCACTTTGATATTAGATTGGAACATAGGTTTAGTATAGTATCACTTAGACAAAATAACAAGTTTTATTAGAACTTCATTTTATTACGTACAAGTTTAACGTAACCTCATACTATCCGTAGCTGGTGCAACTTCTTCAATACTTATCATCTGACGTACAGGTCTGACTTCACTGTTCTCTTGCTTTTTCATTCCATACTTTGGTCATATTTTTTTGGGCCGTTAATATAGATATATATATATATATATATATATATATATATATATATATATATATATATATATATATATATATATATGTTTCAAGATGGAGGTCTAAGATGTTGAATCCTTCAATTCTGCAACCAGATCCAAGATGCAGGAACACAGATTCAGGAAAAATTCCACCAAAAGGGTCTTACTTCAAGACGTTGAAGCGACCATATGTTAATGGGACCATATGTTGGAAAAGGTGCCTCTGACGGAGCTGTGAGAAATAAAGTCCCAAACGTAAATTAGTTTGCATATATACCAAAAAGGCCCATGTAAATAAGATGATAAAACTGTGCCTGTGTGTCTGTGTGTATGGGTGCCTGTGTGTCTGTGTGCTTGTGTGCCTATGCGTATGTGCGTCTGTGTGCATGTGTGTCTGAGTGACTGTGTCTCTGTGTGTCTGTTTGTCTGTGTGTCTGTGTGTCTGTGTGTCTGTGTGTCTGTGTGTCTGTGTGTCTGTGTGTCTGTGTGTCTGTGTGTCAGAGTGTCTGTGTGTCTGTGTGCCTGTGTGTCTGTGTCTGTGTGTCTGTGTCTGTGTGTCTGTGTGTCTGTGTGTCTGTGTGTCTGTGTGTCTGTGTCTGTGTGTCTGTGTGTCTGTGTGTCTGTGTGTCTGTGTGTCTGTGTGTCTGTGTGTCAGTGTGTCTGTGTGTCTGTGTGTCTGTGTGTCTGTGTGTCTGTGTGTCTGTGTGTCTGTGTGTCTGTGTGTCTGTGGGTATGTGTGTCTGTGTGTCTGTGTATCTGTGTGTCTGTGTGTCTGTGGGTCTGTGTGCCTGTGTATCTGTGTGTCTGTGTGTCTGTGTGTCTGTGTGTCTGTGTGCCTGTGTCTGTGTGTCTGTGTGTCTGTGTGTCTGTGTGTCTGTGTGTCTGTGTGTCTGTGTGTCTGTGTGTCTGTGTGTCTGTGTGTCTGTGTGTCTGTGTGTCTGTGTGTCTGTGTGTCTGTGTGTCTGTGTCTGTGTGTCTGTGTGTCGGTGTGTCGGTGTGTCTGTGTCTGTGTATCTGTGTGTCTGTGTCTGTGTGTCTATGTGTCTGTGTGTCTGTGTGTCTGTGTGTCTGTGTGTCTGTGTGTGTGTGTGTGTGTGTGTGTCTATGTCTGTGTGTCTGTGTGTCTGTGTGTCTGTGTGCTT